>JBBHAA010002444.1:87500-274431 GCA_037953035.1 Aquarana catesbeiana
TTATTATTTATAGCATAATGCACTGAAAAAAATATAGGCATGGTTGCATTTTTACCCATTGCATTGCAACACTCGACATAGCTCTGCAATATACTGCGGAGCATTGAGTTGCTTGAAAGACATTTCAATAAAGCTAAAAAAAAAAAAAAAAAAAAGAGGGAAACCCTGCAATGTGTTGTAACAATGTATCGTATTACTCCTACACATAGCACTCCAGCAGGCGCACATTATTTAGGACATAATGCGCTGAAAAAAGCAGGACGGGTGCATCTTTACACACTGCGGTGCATGGAGCCGAATGACGTTTCAATAAAGTTTTTTTTTTTTTTTAAAGACCACAATATATTGCATACTTCCCAACTTTTTGAGAAGGAAACGAGGGACACTTATTAGCAAAAGTATGTAGGTATAGGACACACCCCCTGCCCTGCCCCCTTAAAGGAGAATTTATACAAAAAAATAATAATTTAATTTTTTTTTTGGACCCCTGGGTGGAACTCCTCTTTAAACTCGCAAGTGTTTTTTTTACTATTCTTTATATTGGCTTTGGACATTGACAAACGCAGCCATTTAGAAATCAGATGAAAGGTTTAGTGCTGGGAAACACTTTTTGATAAATAAAAAGTGCATTTTATATACAACTATAGAGATCAGACCAAAATGAGGGACAAATGAGGACCAATGAGGGACAGAGGGACATTGCTCCAAATCAGGGACAGTCCCTCGAAATCAGGGACAGTTGGGAACTATCCTATTGCCCCGACACAATACACAGCAGCAGGAATAGGCGTGTGCATAGGGTGTGCCAGGTGAGCCCTAATTACCCAGTGTGGCATAGATAGATACCCCCTGTTGAGACCCCTGATTTTTCACTAAAGCCCCCTAACGGGGCTCCTAAAAAAAATCTAATTGTAAAAAATAAAAAATAAAAAAAACTTAAAATAAAAAAGATAAAAACTACTGACACCTTTCTCTGCCCTGCTGACACCGTCCATTGCTCTGCTGACACCATCAGCAGTGGCGGCCCTTGCATTAAGGGCACACGGGCGCCACCCCCTCTCTCCTGCCACCCCCTCTGTGCACTATGTGCATTGCATGAATCTATCCATGGCTGCCGCTGCCGCTGCCACCCCTCCCCCCTTTTCGGGCACCGGCACCTAAATTACAGCGGCGGGGGGTGTTTTTTAAGCACCTGATTAGAGCCATAGGCTCTGATAGGTATCAAAATAGGTGACCTGCGAGCATCATGCCTGGCGCTCGCCGTTCACTCAGCTGTGTTAGGAAAGCGAATGAATCTCCGCTTTCCTAACACTGAACTGCCTCTCCGCCAATCAGGTGCTGGGGTCTGTTACCTGTCACCCGATTGGCTGAAACGACATGTGCCGCCTATCAGGAGGAGAGGACGCGACTCGGGAGATGAGGACGGAAGGAGACACTGGCTTAAAGAACTCCGCTCGTCACCGTCACCCACTGCCCCACCAAGACAGGGTAAGTGCCGGGCAGACGGCGAGGGGGCGGGGGGGGGGTCACACTGGCGGCATTCGATGGGCACATTGGCAGCATTTAATGGGCACACTGGCAGCATTTGATGGGCACAGTGGCTACAAATTGATGGCACAGTGGCTGCATTTGATGGCACAGTGGCTGCAATTGATGGGCACAGTGGCTGTGTTTTATGGGCACACTGGCAGCATTTGATGGCACACTGGCAGCATTTGATGGGTACACTGGCAGCATTTGATGGGCACAGTAGCTGTGTTTGATGTCACACTGGCTGAAATTGATGGGCACAGTGGCTGTGTTTGATGGGCACAGTGGCAGCATTTGATGGGTACAGTAGCTGTGTTTGATGTCACACTGGCTGAAATTGATGGGTACAGTGGCTGCGTTTGATGGGCACAGTGGCTGTGTTTGATGGGCACAGTGGCTGCGTTTGATGGGCACAGTGGCTGCGTTTGATGGGCACAGTGGCTGCGTTTGATGGGCACAGTGGCTGCGTTTGATGGGCACAGTGGCTGTGTTTGATGGGCACAGTGGCTGCGTTTGATGGGCACAGTGGCAGCATTTAATGGGCACAGTAGCTGTGTTTGATGTCACACTGGCTGAAATTGATGGGCACAGTGGCTGCGTTTGATGGGCACAGTGGCTGCGTTTGATGGGCACAGTGGCTGTGTTTGATGGGCACAGTGGCTGCGTTTGATGGCACAGTGAGGCTGCAATTGATTTTTTTTTCTGAATTTTTCAGTTTGTTTGCGCCCCCCCCAAAAAAAATTTTTGGGCACCCCCAGCCGCCACTGACCGTCAGTATATACCGTGTGCACAGGCACAAATGCGGTATGTAAAACATTGTAAGACTCTGCGGTGTGTCTACAAGTTCTTCCAAGAACACATCAGCATGCCACCTTGGTATGAAGTGGGCACATAGAGATCCACATAGACAGCCGTAGTATTCTATGTCTTGCATAGAGCCTGCGTTGATCAATGTACTGAGGTGTGTGAATGAGCCCCGACTTTCACTTCTTGGAATCTTTGCTGACACGCAGAGGGTGATCGCGGCGGTTCCTGGTGACTCAGCCCTTCTATCTAATCGCTGAGGACAATAAAAGAAGTTCAGGGAAGAGTCATCGGGTTCGCATGTGGCAAGGAGAACGCCGTCGGAGAATCTACAACGCGTCCATCACGGGCCTGAACACGCCTGCGAACCGTGCTCTCCGCGTGACTGCGACACGCCAGCCACAACCAGAGGAAACAGTTCCATGTAAGCCCTGGTTCACACGGGTGCGATCCGACATGTCAAACCGGCGGCAATGGCACCGTCCTAAGTGGTGCGACGCTGCGTTTGCGGCGCCGCACTAATTTCGACTTTTGGCGATTTCGGGGTCCAATTTCAATTGACATCTGTGCAGAAACTCGCACAGTTGTCTGTGAAATCGCCGCCGAAATCGGGACTGAAGTGCGGGAGCGAAATCGTGTGACCATAGCTGAACTCACAACGCTTCGTTCCCGCAGCTCAGTGTGAAGAACCTGAGCTCAGGGCCGGTTCACACCACACAAACACAATCTGAGTGCGTTTACGAATGCACGTTTTGATGTGTGCCGGTGCGTTCTTGATGCGTTTTTTCCCCCTTCTTGTTTTTTTTTCACAGTTTCTTTTTTTTTTTTTTTTTTTTTTGCTGTAATGCGTTCCAGTGCGTTTTGCCACATTCCATTGCAGTTCCTTGCAGAAAAAAATTAAGCATGTTCTACTTTTGTTGACTGCGCTGGAACTCACTGCAATGGTGTGAACATTGAAATCCATGCAACCCACTGCCCATACATTTTTTTTTTTTTTTTAAATTCTTTTTTATTTACATTTTCAACATAGTATAACATTACACGTGTCAAATAACAACACAAAAAAGAAAAAAAAACCAACACAAAACATAAATGAGTCATAGATGTTCATGCATTTTTAATGCAGAAAAAAAGAAAAACACACTCGACTAAATGTGGTGTGAACCAGCCCTCAAAGGAAAAATTTACAATATATATATATATATATATATATATATATATATATATATATATATATATATATATATATACACATACATATACACACACATACATATATACACACTGTAAAAAAAATAATAATAAAAAAAAAAAAATATATATATATATATATATATATATATATATATATATATATATATATGTGTATTACCTTTATTATTATTATTATTATTAATAATAAATATATATATCATATTTATATAAATATATATATATATATATATATATATATATATATATATATATATAGTTACATAGTTACATATATAGTAGGTAAGGTTGAAAAAAAACACAAGTCCATCAAGTCCAACCTATGTGTGTGATTATGTGTCAGTATTTCATTACATATCCCTGTATGTTGCGGTCATTCAGGTGATTAATAGTTTCTTGAAGCTATCAATGCTCCCCGCTGAGACCACCGCCTGTGGAAGGGAATTCCACATCCTTGCCGCTCTTACAGTAAAGAACCCTCTACGTAGTTTAAGGTTAAACCTCTTTTCTTCTAATTGTAATGAGCGGCCACGAGTCTTATTAAACTCTCTTCTGTGAAAAAGTTTTATCCCTATTGTGGGGTCACCAGTACAGTATTTGTAAATTGAAATCATATCCCCTCTCAAGCGTCTCTTCTCCAGAGAGAATAAGTTCAGTGCTCGCAACCTTTCCTCATAACTAATATCCTCCAGACCCTTTATTAGCTTTGTTGCCCTTCTTTGTACTCGCTCCATTTCCAGTACATCCCTCCTGAGGACTGGTGCCCAGAACTGGACAGCATACTCCAGGTGCGGCCGGACCAGAGTCTTGTAGAGCGGGAGAATTATCGTTTTATCTCTGGAGTTGATCCCCCTTTTAATACATGCCAATATTCTGTTTGCTTTATTAGCAGCAGCTTAGCATTGCATGCCATTGCTGAGCCTATCATCTACTAGGACCCCCGGGTCCTTTTCCATCCTAGATTCCCCCAGAGGTTCTCCCCCCAGTGTATAGAATGCATTCATATTTTTGCCACCCAAATGCATTATTTTACATTTTTCTACATTGAACCTCATTTGCCATGTAGTCGCCCACCCCATTCATTTGTTCAGGTCTTTTTGCAAGATTTCCACATCCTGCGGAGAAGTTATTGCCCTGCTTAGCTTAGTATCGTCTGCAAATACAGAGATTGAACTGTTTATCCCATCCTCCAGATCGTTTATGAACAAATTAAATAGGATTGGTCCCAGCACAGAACCCTGGGGGACCCCACTACCCACCCCTGACCATTCTGAGTACTCCCCATTTATCACCACCCTCTGAACACGCCCTTGTAGCCAGTTTTCAATCCATGTACTCACCCTATGGTCCATGGCAACGGACCCTATTTTGTACAGTAAACGTTTATGGGGAACTGTGCCAAATGCTTTTGCAAAATCCAGATACACCACGTCTACGGGCCTTCCTTTATCTAGATGGCAACTCACCTCCTCATAGAAGGTTAATAGATTGGTTTGGCAAGAACGATTCTTCATGAATCCATGCTGATTACTGCTAATGATACCGTTCTTATTACTAAAATCTTGTATATAGTCCCTTATCATCCCCTCCAAGAGTTTACATACTATTGATGTTAGGCTAACTGGTCTGTAATTCCCAGGGATGTTTTTTGGGCCCTTATTAAATATTGGTGCTACATTGGCTTTTCTCCAATCAGCTGGTACCATTCCAGTCAATAGACTATCTGTAAAAATTAAGAACAACGGTCTGGCAATCACCTGACTGAGTTCCCTAAGTACCCTCGGATGCAAGCCATCTGGTCCCGGTGATTTATTAATGTTAAGTTTCTCAAGTCTAATTTTAATTCTGTCCTCTGTTAACCATGGAGGTGCTTCCTGTGTTGTGTCATGAGGATAAACACTGCAGTTTTGGTTACTGAAGCCCCCCGATTCACTCGTGAATACTGAGGTGAAGAATAAATTCAATACCTTTGCCATCTCCCCATCCTTTGTAACCAGATGTCCTTCCTCATTCTTTATGGGGCCAATATGGTCTGTCCTCCCTTTTTTACTGTTTACATACTTAAAGAATTTCTTGGGATTTTTTTTGCTCTCCTCCGCTATGTGTCTTTAATGTTCTATCTTAGCCGTCCTAATTGCACTCTTACATTTCTTATTGCATTCTTTATAAAGTCTGAATGCTGAGGATGATCCTTCAACCTTGTATTTTTTGAAGGCCTTCTCCTTTGCTTTTATATGCATTTTTACATTGGAGTTAAGCCATCCAGGATTTTTGTTCGCTCTTTTAAATTTATTACCCAATGGGATACATTGGCTAATGCCCTTATTTAATATGCTCTTAAAGCAAACCCATCTCTCCTCCATATTCTTTGTTCCTAATATTTTATCCCAATTTATGCCTTTTAGCAAGGTTTGTAGTTTAGGGAAGTTGGCTCTTTTGAAATTCAGTGTCTTTGTGTTCCCTTCATGTTTCCTATTTGTGTGATTTATACTGAAACTAATTGACCTGTGATCGCTGTTACCTAAATTGCCCCGTATTTCCACATCTGTGATCAGGTCTGTATTGTTGGTAATCAGTAGATCCGGTAATGTTTTATTTCTAGTTGGTGCGTCTACCATCAGACCCATAAAATTGTCCTGCAAGACATTAAGGAACTGGCGAGCCTTAAATGAATGCGCGGTTCCCTCCGCCCAGTCTATGTCTGGATAATTAAAATCCCCCATTATGATAACACTTCCCATCCTTGCTGCTAATCCAAATTGTGATAGGAGATCCATCTCCACTTCCTCCCTCAGGTTAGGGGGCCTATAACATACTCCCGGTATTATATTCCCCTTAGCTTCATCCCTTTGGAGCTCTACCCATAAGGATTCCACCTCCTCCCTAGCTCCCTCAGTGATGTCATCTCTCACATTCGCTTGTACATTATTCTTGATATATAGGCATACCCCTCCCCCTTTTTTACCCTCTCTATCCTTGCGGTATAGGGTATACCCTTGAATGTTTGCCAGCCAATCATGAGAGCTGTTGAACCAGGTCTCTAAAATTCCCACAAAATCCAAATCCTCCTTGTACAACAGTATCTCTAGTTCACCCATCTTGTCCGCCATGCTCCTGGCATTAGTAAACATGCCACATAGTTTAGACCAGTCGCATATTGTCCTCGTATTGGGTGTTTCAAGATTGCAACTAGGACTTGCTACTATACTCACCTTGTGTTTTTGTGCTTTGGTTAACCTACCACTAATGCCCCCAATACTACCCTCTGGAATATCTTCCGCGCTGGCTATCACTGTCTCTGGACCCTCCCCCCCATCGCCTAGTTTAAAAACCCCTCTAACTTTTTGGCCATCTTCCTTCCCAGCAGATCTGCACCCTCCTCATTTAGGTGCAGTCCGTCCCTTCTATAGTACCGGTTACCGACTGAGAAGTCGGCCCAGTCCTCCAGGAACCCAAACCCCTCCTTACTACACCAGCTCTTCAGCCACTTGTTTACTTCCCTAATCTCCCTCTGCCTTTCTGGTGTGGCTCGATGTACCGGTAGTATTCCTGAGAACACTACCTTGGAGGTCCTTTTCCTCAATTTAGCACCTAAGTCCCTAAAATCGTTCTTTAGGACACTCCATCTGCCTCTGACTTTGTCATTGGTGCCAACGTGCACCATGACAGCCGGGTCTTCCCCAGTAATCTGTCCACAAGATCCGTGATGTGCCGAACCCGAGCGCCCGGTAGACAACATACTGTTCGGAGCTTCAGGTCTTGGTTACAGATTGCCCTCTCTGTCCTTCTAAGAATTGAGTCCCCTACCACCAGAATCTGTCTTTCCTTTCCCTTTGCTGCCCCCCCACTCTCACTGGAGGAGTTCTTCCCCTGGCAGCTAGGAGAGTCCCTCATCTTCAGCAGTGCTGGTCCCTGACTGGTTTCACCAATGTCACTCAATGGAGCATACTTATTGGGATGCTCCAGTCCTGGATCGGCCTCCCTGGCACTTCCCCATCTACCCCTCCTGACTGTCACCCATCTACTCTTTGCTATATATTATATAATATATATATTTATTATTATTATTATTATTATTATTAATAATAACCACTTCAGCCCAAGAAGGCTTTACCCCCCTTCCTGGCCAGGCCATTTTTTGCACTGCGTCGCTTTAACTGACAACTTTGCGGTCGTGCGACGTTGCACCCAAATAAAATTGATGTCCTTTTTTTCCCCACAAATAGAGATTTCTTTTGGTGGTATTTGATCACCTCTGTGGTTTTTATTTTTTGCGCTATAAACAAAAAAAAATTAAAAAAAAGACAACATTGAAAAAAAAAAAACACAATCTTTTTTACTTTCAGCTATAATACATATACAATAAAACAATGTAAAAAGATATTTCTTCATCAATTTAGGCCAATACGTATTCTGCTACATGTTTTTTGTAAAAAAAAAAAAAAAAAAAAAAAAATCCCAATAACGGTTTGTTGAATATTAATATCTACAAACTATGGGATATTTTTCTGGCATTTTTATTTATCTTTTTACTGGTAATGGAGGTGATCAGCGATTTTTAGCGGGGCTGCGACATGGCGGCGGACAAATCCGACACCTAACTGACATTTTTGACACTTTTTTGGGAGCTAGTGACATTACAGTGATCAGTGCTAAAAAAAAAAAAAAAAAAAAAAAAAAAAGCACAGTCACTGTACTAATAACACTGGCAAGGGAAGGGGTTATCAAAAGGTTAAAGCGGAGTTCCACCCAAAAATGGAACTTCTGCTTATCCGGCCCCCCCCCCGCTCCCCCCCACATTTCACATTTGGCACCTTTCAGGGGGGAGGGGGCACAGGTACCTGTCTAATCCAGGGACTTGCTCCCACTTCCGGCGAACGATCGTGATATACATATGAATGCCGCCTCTATTTACAGATTAATGCCGCCGATCCGCGGAGGGGGACAGGGACAGTAATCAGGAAAAAGGTAAAAAGCACCCCCTCCCCCCCCCCAGCACATTTCTGACCCCCACCTCTCTACTAGCTTTTCTTCAAGTCAAATCCGAACACTTCAGTGTCGCACAGCAATTTATTTCATAGTATGCATAGATGTCACTATTCAATAACATTTCTATTCATATGAATTAATCACACGAGTCCCCCTTTACATCGGAGTACACAGAGTTCCCCCCTTTACATCAGAGTACACAGAGTTCCTCCCTTTACATCGGAGTCCACAGAGTTCCCCCCTTTACATCAGAGTACACAGAGTTCCCCCCTTTACATCAGAGTACACAGAGTTCCCCCCTTTACATCAGAGTACACAGAGTTCCTCCCTTTACATCAGAGTACACAGAGTTCCCCCCTTTACATCAGAGTACACAGAGTTCCTCCCTTTACATCAGAGTACACAGAGTTCCCCCCTTTACATCAGAGTACACAGAGTTCCCCCCTTTACATCAGAGTACACAGAGTTCCTCCCTTTACATCAGAGTACACAGAGTTCCCCCCTTTACATCAGAGTACACAGAGTTCCCCCCTTTACATCAGAGTACACAGAGTTCCCCCCTTTACATCAGAGTACACAGAGTTCCCCCCTTTACATTAGAGTACACAGAGTTCCCCCCTTTACATCAGAGTACACAGAGTTCCTCCCTTTACATCAGAGTACACAGAGTTCCCCCCTTTACATCAGAGTACACAGAGTTCCCCCCTTTACATCAGAGTACACAGAGTTCCTCCCTTTACATCAGAGTACACAGAGTTCCTCCCTTTACATCGGAGTCCACTGAGTTCCTCCCTTTACATCAGAGTACACAGAGTTCCCCCCTTTACATCGGAGTCCACAGAGTTCCCCCCTTTACATCAGAGTCCACAGAGTTCCCCCTTTACATCAGAGTCCACAGAGTTCCTCCCTTTACATCAGAGTCCAGAGAGTTCCTCCCTTTACATCAGAGTCCAGAGAGTTCCTCCCTTTACATCAGAGTACACAGAGTTCCCCCCTTTACATCGGAGTCCAGAGAGTTCCTCCCTTTACATCGGAGTCCAGAGAGTTTCTCCCTTTACATCGGAGTCCACAGAGTTCCTCCCTTTACATCAGAGTCCAGAGAGTTCCTCCCTTTACATCAGAGAGTTCCTCCCTTTACATCAGAGTACACAGAGTTCCCCCCTTTACATCAGAGTACACAGAGTTCCCCCCTTTACATCAGAGTCCAGAGAGTTCCTCCCTTTACATCAGAGAGTTCCTCCCTTTACATCAGAGTACACAGAGTTCCCCCCTTTACATCAGAGTACACAGAGTTCCCCCCTTTAAATCGGAGTCCACAGAGTTCCCCCTTTACATCGGAGTCCACAGAGTTCCTCCCTTTACATCGGAGTCCACAGAGTTCCTCCCTTTACATCGGAGTCCACAGAGTTCCTCCCTTTACATCGGAGTCCACAGAGTTCCTCCCTTTACATCAGAGTACACAGAGTTCCTCCCTTTACAGCAGAGTCCACAGAGTTCCTCCCTTTACAGCAGAGTCCACAGAGTTCCCCCCTTTACATCAGAGTCCACAGAGTTCCTCCCTTTACATCGGAGTCCACAGAGTTCCTCCCTTTACATCAGAGTACACAGAGTTCCCCCCTTTACATCAGAGTCCACAGAGTTCCTCCCTTTACATCAGAGTCCACAGAGTTCCTCCCTTTACATCGGAGTCCACAGAGTTCCTCCCTTTACATCAGAGTACACAGAGTTCCTCCCTTTACATCGGAGTCCACAGAGTTCCCCCCTTTACATCATAGTCCACAGAGTTCCCCCCTTTACATCAGAGTACACAGAGTTCCTCCCTTTACATCATAGTCCACAGACTTCCCCCTTTACATCAGGGTCCACAGAGTTCCCCTTTTACATCTGAACTCAGAGTTCCCTTTCACTGTAAGGGGGGACTCTGCAGACTCTGATGTAAGGGAGAACACTGTGGCCTCTGGTGTAAAGGGGAGCTCTGATGTAATGAGTGCTCTGATTTACCTTAGTGTACTCACTTAGAGGCAGGAGAGAGAAGGGGGAGGGGGGAGACTTAAGTCACAGACAGGGATGGATGGTGAGCTCACTCACCTCTTGGTGGGGATGTCTCTCATCCAGATGTATCTGAGGATGTCGAACTTCAAATTTCCCACCTCACTTTCCTTTTCTGAAGTACAGTGCCGGGGATTGGAGTGTGGGCAGACAAAGAGGGGTGGGAGAAAGAGATGGAGCTTGATTCCTCTCTCCTTTCCCATCTGTGGGTGTTTGGGGGGGATTGATAGTGTTGGCTTTGGGCCGTGTGAAAGAGAGTATAACAGACACTCTCAGCTTAAACAACTGCAGCCAGCAACCCTGGGAAGCCAAAGTCCAGTCTGAAAAATGTGTCCGGGACAGTCTGAAACCCGGACATATGGTTCCAAACCCGAACTGTCCAGGGAATCCCGAACAGGTGGCAACCTTACTACTAGCATAAGTGGAGGGGGGTCTGTACTTAATGGGAGAGGTGTGTACTTAGTGGGGGGGTCTGTACTTAGTGGGGGGGTCTATACTTAATGGGAGGGGTCCATACCTAGTGAAGAGGGGGTCCATACTTAGTGCAGAGGGGAGTCTGTACTGAGGGAGGGGGTCCATACTTACTGGAGGGGGGGTCTAAACCTAGCGGAGAGGGGGTCAGTACTGAGGGAGGGGGGTCTATACTTAGTGGAGAGGGGGGGTCCGTACTGAGGGAGGGGGGTCTATACTTAGTGAAGAGGGGGTCTGTACTGAGGGAGGGGGGTCTATACTTAGTGTAGAGGGGGGTCTATAGTTAGTGGAGAGGGGGTCTGTACTGAGGGAGGGGGTCTATAGTTGGTGGAGAGGGGGGGTTCGTACTGAAGGAGGGGGATCTATACTTAGTGGAGAGGGGGTTCTGTACTGAGGGAGGGGGATCTATACTTAGTGGAGAGGGGTTTAGGTACTGGGGGAGGGGATCTATACTTAGTGGAGAGGGGGTCCATACTAAGGGAGGGGGATCTATACTTAGTGGAGAGGGGAGTCTGTACTGAGGGAGGGGGATCTACACTTAGTGGAGAGGGGGGTCTGTACTGAGGGAGGGGGGTCTTTACTTAGTGGAGAGGGGGTCTGTACTGAGGGAGGGGGATCTATACTTAGTGGAGAGGGGGTCTGTACTGAGGGAGGGGGTCTATACTTAGTGGAGAGGGGGGTCTGTACTGAGGGAGGGGAATCTTTACTTAGTGGAGAGGGGGTCTGTACTGAGGGAGGGGGGTCTATAGCTAGTGGAGAGGGGGGTCTGTACTGAGGGAGGGGGATCTTTACTCAGTGAAGAGGGGGGTCCGTACTGAGGGAAGGGGGTCTATACTTAGTGGAAGGGCGTCCGTACTGAGGGAGGGGGATCTATACTTAGTGAAGAGGGGGTCTGCACTGAGGGAGGGGGGTCTGTACTGAGGGAGGGGGATCTTTACTCAGTGAAGAGGGGGGTCCATACTGAGGGAGGGGGGTCTATACTTAGTGGAGAGGGGGTCCGTACTGAGGGAGGGGGATCTATACTTAGTGAAGAGGGGGTCTGTACTGAGGGAGGGGGGTCTGTACTGAGGGAGGGGATCTTTACTCAGTGAAGAGGGGGGTCTGTACTGAGGGAGGGGGGTCTATACTTAGTGAAGAGGGGGGTCCATACTGAGGGAGGTGGGTCTATACTTAGTGGAGAGGGGGTCTGTACTGAGGGAGGGGGGTCTGTACTGAGGGAGGGGGATCTTTACTCAGTGAAGAGTGGGGTCTGTACTGAGGGAGGGGGGTCTATACGTAGTGAAGAGGGGGGTCCATACTGAGGGAGGTGGGTCTATACTTAGTGGAGAGGGGGTCTGTATTGAGGGAGGGGGTCTATACTTAGTGGAGAGGGGGGTCTGTACTGAGGGAGGGGAATCTTTACTTAGTGGAGAGGGGGTCTGTACTGAAGGAGGGGGGGTCTATAGTTAGTGGAGAGGGGGTCTGTACTGAGGGAGGGGGGTCTATACTTAGTGGAGAGGGGGGTCTGTACTGAGAGAGGGGGGTCTATACTTAGTGGAGAAGGGGGTCCGTACTGAGGGAGGTGGGTCTATACTTAGTGGAGAGGGGGTCCGTACTGAGGGAGGGGGATCTTTACTCAGTGAAGAGGGGGGTCTGTACTGAGGGAGGGGGTCTATACTTAGTGAAGAGGGGGGTCCGTACTGAGGGAGGTGGGCCTATACTTAGTGGAGAGGGGGTCTGTACTGAGGGAGGGGGGTCTATAGTTAGTGCAGAGGGGGTCCGTACTGAGGGAGGGGTGTCTATACTTAGTGGAGAGGGGGTCTGTAGTGGGGGAGGGGGGTCTATACTTAGTGGAGAGGGGGGTCTGTACTGCGGGAGGGGGATCTATACTTAGTGGAGAGGGGGGTCCATACTGAGGGGGGTCTATAGTTAGTGGAGAGGGGGTCTGTACTGAGGGAGGGGGGTCTATAGTTAGTGGAGGGGGGTCCGTACTGAGGGAGGGGGGTCTATAGTTAGTGGAGAGGGGGGGTTTGTACTGAAGGAGGGGGGTCTATAGTTAGTGGAGAGGGGGGTCTGTACTGAGGGAGGGGGATCTATACTTAGTGGAGAGGGGGTCTGTACTGAGGGAGGGGGTCTATAGTTAGTGGAGAGGGGGTCCGCACTGAGGGAGGGGGGTTTATAGTTAGTGGAGAGGGGGGTCTGTACTGAGGGAGGGGGTTAATACTTAGTGGAGAGGGGGTCTGTACTGAGGGAGGGGGTCTATAGTTAGTGGAGAGGAGGGTCTGTACTGAGGGAGGGGGTCTATACTTAGTGTAGAGGGGGGTCTGTACTGAGGGAGGGGGATCTATACTTAGTGTAGAGCGGGGTCTGTACTGAGGGAGGGGGATCTATACTTAGTGGAGAGGGGGGTCTGTACTGAGGGAGGGGGATCTCTACTTAGTGGAGAGGGGGTCTGTACTGAGGGAGGGGGGTCTATAGCTAGTGGAGAGGGGGGTCCGTACTGAGGGAGGGGGGTCTATACTTAGTGGAGAGGGGGGCCTGTACTGAGCAAGGGGGGTCTATACTTAGTGGAGAGGGGGTTCTGTACTGAGGGAGGGGGGTCTATAGCTAGTGAAGAGGGGGGTCTGTACTGAGGGAGGGGGGTCTATACTTAGTGGAGAGGGGGGTCCGTACTGAGCGAGGGGATCGAAACTTAGTGGAGAGGGGGGTCCGTACTGAGGGAGGGGGGTCTATACTTAGTGGAGAGGGGGGTCCGTACTGAGCGAGGGGATCGAAACTTAGTGGAGAGGGGGGTCTGTACTGGGGGAGGGGGATCTATACTTAGTGGAGAGGGGGTCTGTACTGAGGGAGGGGGGTCTATACTTAGTGGAAAGAGGGGTCGTACTGAGGAAGGGGGGTCTATACTTAGTGGAGAGGGGGGTCTGTACTGAGGTAGGTGGGTCTATAGTTAGTGGAGAGGGGGGGTCTGTAGTGAGGGAGGGGAGTCTATACTTAGTGGAGAGGGGGGTCTGTACTGCGGGAGGGGGGTCTATAATTAGTGGAGAGGGGGGTCTGTACTGAGGGAGGGGGGTCTATACTTAGTGGAAAGGGGGGTCTGTACTGAGGGAGGGGGGTCTTTACTTAGTGGAGAGGGGGGTCCGTACTGAGGGGGGTCTATAGTTAGTGGAGAGGGGGTCTGTACTGAGGGAGGGTGGGTCTATAGTTAGTGGAGGGGGTCCGTACTGAGGGAGGGGGGTCTATAGTTAGTGGAGAGGAGGGTTAGTACTACAGGAGGGGGGTCTATAGTTAATGGAGATGGGGGTCTGTACTGAGGTAGGGGGATCTTTACTTAGTGGAGAGGGGGTCTGTACTGAGGGAGGGGGGTCTATAGTTAGTGGAGAGGGTGGTCTGTACTGAGGGAGGGGGGTCTTTATTTAGTGGAGAGGGGGGTCTGTACTGAGGGAGGGGGGTCTATACTTAGTTGAGAAGGGGATCTGTACTGAGGGAGGGGGATCTTTACTCAGTGGAGAGGGGGGTCCATACTGAGGGAGGGGGATCTATACTTGGTAGAGAGGGGGTCCATACTGAGGGAGGGGGAGCTATACTTAATGGAGAGGGAGGTCCATACTGAGGGAGGGGGATCTATACTTAGTAGAGAGGGGGTCTGTACTGAGGGAGGGGGATCTATAATTAGTGGAGAGGGGGGGTCCATACTGAGGGAGGGGGATCTATACTTAGTGGAGAGGGGGTCTGTACAGAGGGAGGGGGATCTATAATTAGTGGAGAGGGGGGTCCGTACTGAGCGAGGGGATCGAAACTTAGTGGAGAGGGGGGTCCATATTGAGGGAGGGGGTCTATACTTAGTGGAGAGGGGGGTCTGTACTGAGGGAGGGGGGTCTATACTTAGTGAAGAGGGGGGTCTGTACTGAGGGAGGGGGATCTATACTTAGTGGAGAGGGGGATCTATAGTTAGTGGAGAGGGGGTCTGTACTGAGGGAGGGGAGTCTATAGTTAGTGGAGAGGGGGTTCTGCACTGAGGGAGGGGGATCTATACTTAGTGGAGAGGGGTTTAGGTACTGGGGGAGGGGGATCTATACTTAGTGGAGAGGGGGGTCTGTACTGGGGGAGGGGGATCTATACTTAGTGTAGAGGGGGTCTGTACTGAGGGAGGGGGATCATCTTTACTTAGTGGAGAGGGGGGTCTGTACTGAGGGAAGGGGATGTATACTTAGTAGAGAGGGGGGTCTGTACTGAGGGAGAGGGATGTATACTTAGTGGAGAGGGGGGGTCCGTACTAAGGGAGGGGGATCTATACTTAATGGAGAGGGGGGTCTGTACTGAGGGAGGGGGATCTATACTTAGTAGAGAGGAGGTCTGTATTGAGGGAGGGGGATCTATACTTAGTGGAGAGGGGGGTCTGTACTGAGGGAGGGGGGATCTATAATTAGTGGAGAGGGGGGTCTGTACTGAGGGAGGGGGGGTCTATACTTAGTGGAGAGGGGGGGTCTGTACTGAGGGAGGGGGGTCTATACTTAGTGGAGAGGGGGGGTCTGTACTGAGGGAGGGGGGTCTATACTTAGTGGAGAGGGGGGTCCGTACTGAGGGAGGGGGATCTATACTTAGTGGAGAGGGGGGTCTGTACTGAGGGAGGGGGGTCTATACTTAGTGGAGAGGGGGGTCTGTACTGAGGGAGGGGGGTCTATACTTAGTGGAGAGGGGGGTCCGTACTGAGGGAGGGGGATCTATACTTAGTGGAGAGGGGGGTCTGTACTGAGGGAGGGGGATCTATACTTAGTGGAGAGGGGGGTCTGTACTGAGGGAGGGGGATCTGTACTTAGTGGAGAGGGGGGTCTGTACTGAGGGAGGGGGTTCTATTATTACATTGTAATATTAGAAATACATATCAAGCATGGTGTTGGTGTGATATAAGTGATGATATGAGGAGGGTGTTGGTGTTGGGGTGATATAAGTGATGATATGAGGAGGGTGTTGGTGTGATATAAGTGATGATATGAGGAGGGTGTTGGTGTGATATAAGTGATGATATGAGGAGGGTGTTGGGGTGATATAAGTGATGATATGAGGAGGGTGTTGGGATGATATAAGTGATGATATGAGGAGGGTGTTGGTGTTGGGGTGATATAAGTGCTGAAACCAGCCATTCACCCGACAAAATCCTCGGCACCGAAATCCCGTCAACCTCTCCTGCACCTCCCTGCTGTCCTGGCCAATGCCCTGATCCCTGGACAGGGG
This sequence comes from Aquarana catesbeiana, assembly GCA_037953035.1. Lineage (NCBI taxonomy): Eukaryota > Metazoa > Chordata > Amphibia > Anura > Ranidae > Aquarana > Aquarana catesbeiana. The sequence continues at coordinate 103,767 of JBBHAA010002444.1, forward strand.
ACCTCCTGCCTCCCGGGTGGAGCCCTGAACACTGCTAGGTCCTTGATTATAACGAATGTGCACACAGAGGATTTATGTCCCTCCTAAAGCTCTTAGAAGTCTCTGGACTCCAGAACTCAATCTGGGAGTTTCAAAACCCGGAGAAAACTGAAATCCCATTTTTTTCCGCTCAGAACAGATATTCTGGAGCCCCCCAATCTGCATCCGAGAGAACCCTGTGTGTGCCATTTACCTCTTCTGACACCATGCCAGGGCCTGGCACCAGTCACAGCACAATATATAAACTTTGCAAGGGCAGCTGCCTCAGAGCTTAGTAAATGAGGTGAAGTTTTCACTTTGCAAAGAATACCCAATCACATGCAAGGAAAAATGAAAAAAGAAAAATGCTTGCACATGATTGGATGATGGCAGTCAGCAGAGTTTCCCCTCATTTACTAAGCTCTGGAGCAAATTCTCTCGTAGAGTGCAACTGCACTTGCAACGTGCACAGTTTGTTTGTCTTTATTAAATCCACCCCAATGTTTGTTTGTTTTTTACAGTCCAGGACCTGCCCCAGCCTGTCACTGACCAATGAAGAATCAGAATCCAATGTATACAGATCATCTATATAGGATACAATGTATACAGATCATCTATATAGAATCCAATGTATACAGATCATCTATATAGGATACAATGTATACAGATCCCTATATATATAGAATAAAATGTATACATATCTCTATATAGAATACAATGTATACAAATCATCTCTATAGAATACAATGTATACAGATCCCTATATATATATATATATATATATAGAATAAAATGTATACAGATCTCTATATATAATACAATGTATACAGATCTCTATATATAATACAATGTATACAGATCTCTATATATAATACAATGTATACAGATCTCTATATAGGATACAATGTATACAGATCATCTATATAGGATACAATGTATACAGATCTCTATAGAGAATACAATGTATACAGATCATCTATATAGAATACAATGTATACAGATCATCTATATAGAATACAATGTATACAGATCTCTCTATATAATACAATGTATACAGATCTCTATATAGGATACAATGTATACAGATCTCTATATAGGATACAATGTATACAGATCTCTATAGAGAATACAATGTATACAGATCATCTATATAGAATACAATGTATACAGATCTCTATATAGAATACAATGTATACAGATCCCTATATATATAGAATCAAATGTATACAGATCATCTATATAGAATACAATGTATACAGATCCCTATATATGTAGGATACAATGTATACAGATCTCTATATATAAAACAATGTATATAGATCTCTATAAAGGATAAAATGTATACAGATCATCTATATAGGATACAATGTATACAGATCATCTATATAGGATACAATGTATACAGATCTCTATATAGAATACAATGTATACAGATCCCTATATATATATATAGAACAAAATGTATACAGATTATCTATATAGAATACAATGTATACAGATCTCTATATAGGATACAATGTATACAGATCTCTATATAGGATACAATGTATACAGATCTCTATAGAGAATACAATGTATACAGATCATCTATATAGAATACAATGTATATAGATCTCTATATAGAATACAATGTATACAGATCATCTATATAGAATACAATGTATACAGATCTCTATATAGAATACAATGTATACAGATCTCTATATAGAATACAATGTATACAGATCATCTATATAGAATACAATGTATACAGATCTCTATATAGAATACAATGTATACAGATCTCTATAGAGAATACAATGTATACAGATCTCTATATAGAATACAATGTATACAGATCATCTATATAGAATACAATGTATACAGATCTCTATATAGAATACAATGTATACAGATCTCTATATAGGATACAATGTATACAGATCTCTATATAGAATACAATTTATACAGATCTCTATATAGAATACAATGTATATAGATCTCTATATAGAATACAATGTATACAGATCTCTATAGAGAATACAATGTATACAGATCTCTATATAGAATACAATGTATACAGATCTCTATATAGAATACAATGTATACAGATCTCTATATAGAATACAATGTATACAGATCATCTATATAGAATACAATGTATACAGATCTCTATATAGGATACAATGTATACAGATCTCTATATAGAATACAATGTATACAGATCTCTATATAGAATACAATGTATACAGATCTCTATAGAGAATACAATGTGTACAGATCTCTATATAGAATACAATGTATACAGATCATCTATATAGAATACAATGTATATAGATCTCTATATAGGATACAATATATACAGATCTCTATATAGAATACAATGCATACAGATCATCTATATAGAATACAATGTATATAGATCTCTATATAGGATACAATGTATACAGATCTCTATGTAGAATACAATGTATACAGATCTCTATATAGAATACAATGTATATAGATCTCTATATAGGATACAATGTATACAGATCTCTATGTAGAATACAATGTATACAGATCTCTATATAGAATACAATGTATACAGATCATCTATATAGAATACAATGTATACAGATCATCTATATAGAATACAATGTATACAGATCTCTATATAGAATACAATGTATACAGATCATCTATATAGAATACAATGTATACAGATCTCTATATAGAATACAATGTATACAGATCTCTATAGAGAATACAATGTGTACAGATCTCTATATAGAATACAATGTATACAGATCATCTATATAGAATACAATGTATATAGATCTCTATATAGGATACAATGTATACAGATCTCTATGTAGAATACAATGTATACAGATCTCTATATAGAATACAATGTATACAGATCATCTATATAGAATACAATGTATATGGATCTCTATATAGAATACAATGTATACAGATCATCTATATAGAATACAATGTATACAGATCATCTATATAGAATACAATGTATACAGATCTCTATATAGAATACAATGTATACAGATCATCTATATAGAATACAATGTATACAGATCATCTATATAGAATACAATGTATATAGATCTCTATATAGGATACAATGTATACAGATCTCTATATAGAATACAATGTATACAGATTATCTATGTAGAATACAATGTATATAGATCTCTATATAGGATACAATGTATACAGATCTCTATGTAGAATACAATGTATACAGATCTCTATATAGAATACAATGTATACAGATCATCTATATAGAATACAATGTATACAGATCATCTATATAGAATACAATGTATACAGATCATCTATATAGAATACAATGTATATAGATCTCTATATAGGATACAATGTATACAGATCTCTATATAGAATACAATGTATACAGATCATCTATATAGAATACAATGTATACAGATCATCTATATAGAATACAATGTATACAGATCTCTATATAGGATACAATGTATACAGATCTCTATAGATAATACAATGTATACAGATCTCTATATATAATACAATGTATACAGATCATCTATATAGAATACAATGTATACAGATCTCTATATAGAATACAATGTATACAGATCTCTATATAGGATACAATGTATACAGATTTCTATATATAATATTTATTTATTTTTATTTATTTCAGGTACTTATATAGCGCCATCAATTTACGCAGCGCTTTACATATATATATTATACATTCACATCAGTCCCTATACCCTCAAGGAGCTTACAATCTAAGGTCCCTAACTCACATTCATACCTATACTAGGGCCAATTTATACAGGATCCAATTAACCTACCAGCATGTCTTTGGAGTGTGGGAGGAAACCGGAGTACCCGGAGGAAACCCACACAGGGAGAACATGCAAACTCCAGGCAGGTAGTGTCGTGTTCGGGATTCGAACCAGCGACCCTTCTTACTGCTAGGCGAGAGTGCTACCCACTGTGCCGCCCATAATACAATGTATACAGATCTCTATAGATAATACAATGTATACAGATCTCTATATAGGATACAATGTATACAGATCTCTATATAGGATACAATGTATACAGATCATCTATATAGAATACAATGTATACAGATCTCTATATAGAATACAATGTATACAGATCTCTATATAGAATACAATGTATACAGATCTCTATATATAATACAATGTATACAGATCTCTATATATAATACAATGTATACAGATCTCTATATATAATACAATGTATACAGATCTCTATATATAATACAATGTATACAGATCTCTATATAGGATACAATGTATACAGATCATCTATATAGAATACAATGTATACAGATCTCTATATAGAATACAATGTATACAGATCTCTATATAGAATACAATGTATACAGATCTCTATAGATAATATAATGTATACAGATCTCTATATATAATACAATGTATACAGATCTCTATATATAATACAATGTATACAGATCTCTATATAGAATACAATGTATACAGATCTCTATATAGGATAATTGCTGAGTAATGCTGAGCAATCATTACAATGTATCATTGCTCCGGGTGCCTCACGTGACGTCAGCAACTTGCTACTTCCCGCCCCCAATTCATGGCTCCCGTCCAGCCCCGCCCCCGGTCTCTACACATTGTCCCCGCCCCCTGGCAACACTCTTAAAGCCCAGTGTCCCCGCCCCCGGACGGCCCCGCCCCCTGTCTAGCACATAACTCTCCTCCTCGTGGTGTGGGTGGTGCGGTGTGCGGTGCAGGTTCCGGGGCGGCGGGCTGAGCTCTGTCTTCACGTTCCGGAGACTTGCATAAGCCAGGAGATTGCTGAACATACCGTACAGAGAACGGAGAGGAATAGAACACGGAGGGGCCCCGGGAAGCTACACTGCCTGTACCGAGGGGCCCTTAGACTTTGCATCCCCCCCCTGTACTGAGGGGCCCCTGCACTCTGCTCCCCCTGTACTGAGGGGCCCTTGGATTCTACTCCCCCTGTACTGAGGGGCCCTTGGATTCTACTCCCCCTGTACTGAGGGGCCCCTGCACTCTGCTCCCCCTGTACTGAGGGGCCCCTGCACTCTGCTCCCCCTGTACTGAGGGGCCCTTGGATTCTACTCCCCCTGTACTGAGGGGCCCTTGGATTCTACTCCCCCTGTACTGAGGGGCCCCTGCACTCTGCTCCCCCTGTACTGAGGGGCCCCTGCACTCTGCTCCCCCTGTACTGAGGGGCCCCTGCACTCTGCTCCCCCTGTACTGAGGGGCCCTTGGATTCTACTCCCCCTGTACTGAGGGGCCCCTGCACTCTGCTCCCCCTGTACTGAGGGGCCCTTGGATTCTACTCCCCCTGTACTGAGGGGCCCCTGCACTCTGCTCCCTCTGTATCGAGGGGCCCTTGGATTCTACTCCCCCTGTACTGAGGGGCCCCTCCACTCTGCTCCCCCTGTATCGAGGGGCCCTTGGATTCTACTCCCCCTGTACTGAGGGGCCCCTGCACTCTGCTCCCCCTGTACTGAGGGGCCCCTGCACTCTGCTGTATCTACATTGGGGGACCCCTGCACTCTGCTGTATCTACATTTAGGGACCCCAAGACAAAGCTCAGTTTGCTCTGAGGTCTCCAGATTTTGGGGTCTCTATTAGTCCCTCCTTGATTGTTCTGGGAGGCCTCCAGGAGCTCTCTGATTGCCCCAGTAGAGGGTATTTCTTCCACCATGGAGGGCCCAGAGCCAGTAGAGGGGGAGCACATCCTCAACCTCTCCCACCTCGGCCTGGACAACTTGAACCTGGAGCAGATGACCGACAATCGGAAGAAAGAGGTCCATCAACTGCTGCTGACCCACAACCGCTTGGTGGTCCTTCCCCCTACTGTGGCCACCTTCTCCCAGATCTCCCTCCTGGACATCAGTAACAACACCATGGCCTACATTGGGGAGGAGATCCTGGGGCTCACCAGGCTGAAGACCCTAATTGCCAAGAACAACCGGCTGGATGAGTTCTCGTTACCCAAAGAGATAGGCACCATGAAGCTGGAGGTACTGAACCTCAGCGGCAACCAGTTTGAGGAGATCCCCAGCCAGATCCTCCAGATACAGACTCTGAATACCCTGTCCATGGGGGGCAACCGGCTCAAGAGCATCCCGGCCGAGATCGAGAACATGATCAGGTAGGTTGGTTGGCCTGGTGACATGTATTGGGTGGGCAAGGAGCAGTAGGTTGGCTGGCATGTATTGGGTGGGCAAGGAGTGGTAAGTTGGGCGGGTGGCATGTATTGGGTGGGCAAGGAGCAGTATGTTGGTTGGTTGGGTGGCATGTATTGTGTGGGCAAGAAGCCATAAGTTGGCTGGCTGAGTGTCATGTATTGGTTGGACAATGAGTGGTAAGCTGGCTGGGTGCCATGTATTGGGTAGGCAAGGAGGGTTAAGCTGGCTGGGTGTCATGCATTGGGTAGGCAAGGAGGGGTAAGCTGGCTGGGTGGCATGTATTAGGTGGGCAAGGAGTGGTAAGTTGGATGGCTGGGTGGCCTGTTTTGGGTGGGCAAGGAATGGTACGTTGGTTTCCGGGATGGCATGTATTGGGTGGGCAACGAGGGGTAAGCTGGCTGGGTGTCATGCATTGGGTAGGCAAGGAGCAATACATTTTTTTTTGCTGGGTGGCATGTTTTGGGTGGGCAAGGAGAGGTAAGTTGGCTGGGTGGCATGTTTTGGGTGGGCAAGGAGCGATATGTTGGGTGGCATGTATTGGGTGGGCAATAAGCGGTAAGTTGGGTGGCATGTTTTGGGTGGGCAAGGAACGGTACATTGGTTGGCTAGGTGGCATGTATTGGGTGGGCAAGGAGCGGTACATTGGGTGGCATGTATTGGGTATGCAAGGAGCTGTATGTTGGATCGCTTGGTGGCATGAATAGGGTGGGCAGGGAGTGGTACGTTGGCTGGGTGGCATGTATTGGGTGGGCAATGAGGGGTAAGCTGGCTGGGTGTCATGCATTGGGTGGGCAAGGAGTGATAATTCTTTTTGCTGGGTGGAATGTTTTGGGTGGGCAAGGAGCGGTAAGTTGGCTGGGTGGCATGTATTGGGTGGGCAAGGAGCAGAACGTTGGGTGACATGTATTGGGTGGGCAATAAGCGGTAAGTTGGTTGGCTGGGTGGCATGTTTTTGGTGGGCAAGGAACGTTACATTGGTTGGCTGGGTGGCATGTATTGGGTGGGCAAGGAGCGGTACATTGGGTGGCATGTATTGGGTATGCAAGGAGCTGTATGTTGGATCGCTTGGTGGCATGAATAGGGTGGGCAGGGAGTGGTACGTTGGCTGGGTGGCATGTATTGGGTGGGCAATGAGGGGTAAGCTGGCTGGGTGTCATGCATTGGGTGGGCAAGGAGTGATAATTCTTTTTGCTGGGTGGAATGTTTTGGGTGGGCAAGGAGCGGTAAGTTGGCTGGGTGGCATGTATTGGGTGGGCAAGGAGCAGAACGTTGGGTGACATGTATTGGGTGGGCAATAAGCGGTAAGTTGGTTGGCTGGGTGGCATGTTTTTGGTGGGCAAGGAACGTTACATTGGTTGGCTGGGTGGCATGTATTGGGTGGGCAAGGAGCGGTACATTTGTTGGCTGGGTGGCATGTATTGGGTATGCAAGGAGCGGTATGTTGGATCGCTGGGTGGCATGAATAGGGTGGGCAAGGAGTGGTACGTTGGTTGGCTGGGTGGCATGTATTGGGTGGGCAAGGAGTGGTATTATGGGTAGCATGTATTGGGTAGGCAAGAAACTGTAAGTTGGTTGGCTTGTATTAGGTGGGCAATGAGCAGTAAGTTGGCTGGGTGGCATGTTTTGGGTGTGCAAGGAATGGTACGTTGGTTTCCTGGATGGCATGTATTGGGTGGGCAAGAAGCCGTAAGTTGGCTGGCTGGGTGTCTTGTATTGGTTGGACAATGAGCGGTAATTTGGCTGGCTGTGTGCCATGTATTGGGTGGGCAACGAGGGGTAAGCTGGCTGGGTGTCATGCATTGGGTGGGCAAGGAGCAGTAAGTTGGTTGGCTGGGTGGGCAAGGAACGGTACGTTGGTTGGCTGCGTGGCATGTATTGGGTGGGCAAGGAACAGTAAGTTGGCTGGGTGGCATGTTTCAGGTGGGCAAGGAGCGGCGCATTGGGTGGGCAATGAGCAGTAAGTTGGTTGGCATGTTTTGGGGGGGCAAGGAATGATACATTGGTTGGCTGGGTGGCATGTATTGGGTGTGCAAGGAGCGGGTAAGTTGGTTGGCTAGGTGGCATGTATTGGCTGGGCAAGGCGCGCTATATTGGTTCGCTGGGTGGCATGAATTGGGTGGGCAAGGAGTGGTAAGTTGGTTGGCTGGGTAGCATGCATTGGTTTGGCAAGAAACGGTAAGTTGGTTGGCTTGTATTAGGTGGGCAATGAGCGGTAAGTTAGTTGGCTGGGTGGCATGTATTGAGTGGGTGGCATGTATTGGGTGGGCAAGGAGTGGTATGTTGGGTTGCATTTATTGGGTAGGCAAGGACGATCCATCCTTTCTGACATTTGGAGAATGTTCGTTCTCTCCAACTGTTCATGTTCCAGGTCGGGGAGTGTCGCCGTGCCCTGGAGATGTTGCATCAGCTCCCTGCTCCTCACTCCTGCTGCAGATTTTACTTTACATTCCAGAAGTGTTACCTTCTTCTTCTTAAAGCCCAACTCTGGCCAAAGTACCCCCTCCGCCAGGATCACGGTCCACTTCTTTGTTTTACTTCCCCAACTTGCCCTAGAATAGTGTGACAATGTGGATTTAAAGCCGACCTTTCCACCCCCCCACCCCCCAAAAAAAAAAATCTGTTAATGTAATCAAATATACAAGGAAACCTTAAATATATAGATGTAGCCAGATCATCTGATGGATAGAATCCAATGTATACAGATCATCTATATAGAATACAATGTATACAGATCATCTATATAGAATCCAATGTATACAGATCATCTATATAGAATCCAATGTATACAGATCTCTATATAGAATCCAATGTATACAGATCATCTATATAGAATCCAATGTATACAGATCTCTATATAGAATCCAATGTATACAGATCATCTATATAGAATACAATGTATACAGATCTCTATATAGAATCCAATGTATACAGATCATCTATATAGAATCCAATGTATACAGATCTCTATATAGAATACAATGTATACAGATCATCTATATAGAATCCAATGTATACAGATCATCTATATAGAATCCAATGTATACAGATCTCTATATAGAATCCAATGTATACAGATCATCTATATAGAATCCAATGTATACAGATCATCTATATAGAATACAATGTATACAGATCATCTATATAGAATACAATGTATACAGATCTCTATATAGAATCCAATGTATACAGATCTCTATATAGAATCCAATGTATACAGATCATCTATATAGAATCCAATGTATACAGATCATCTATATAGAATACAATGTATACAGATCATCTACAGTGCCTTGAAAACTTATTTATACCCTTTTGAAATTTTACAACCAAAAACATAAATGTATTTTATTGGGATTTTATGTGATAGACCAACACAAAGTGGCACATAATTGTGAAGTGGAAGGAAAATGATACAAATAAATGTGAAAAGTGTGGGGGGGACATTTGTATGGCGCCCCCCGGAGTCAATACTTTGTAGAACCCCCTTTCTCTACAAGTCTTTTTGGGGATGTCTCTACCAGCTTTGCACATCTAGAGAGGGACATTTTTGCCCATTCTTCTTCTTCTTTGTAAAATATCTCAACCTCTGTCAGATTTGGATGGAGAGCGTCTGTGAACAGCAATTTTCAAGTCTTGCCACAGATTCTCAATTGGATTTAGGTCTGGACTGTGACTGGGCCATTCTAACACATGAATATGCTTTGATCTAAACCATTCCATTGTAGCTCTGGCTGGATGTTTCGGGTCGTTGTCCTGCTGGAAGGTGAACCTCCGCCCCAGTCTCAAGTCTTTTGCAGACTCTAATGCCGCGTACACATGGGCAGACTTTTCGACCGGACTTGTCTGACGGACGCCGACGGACCAAATCCGGTGAACAATCCAATCGTGTGTGGGCTTCAGCAGGCTTTTCCAGTCGCAAATCTGACGGACTGTAGATTTGGAACATGCTTCAAATCTTTACGTCGTAACTCCACCTGACCCAGAAATCCGCTCGTCTGTATGCTAGTCCGACGGACAAAAACCGATGGTAGGGCAGCTACTGGCTATCAACTTCCTTATTTTAGTCCAGTGTACGTCATCACGTACGAGTCCATCGGACTTTTGTGTGATCATGTGTAGGCAAGTCCGGTCGTTAGAAAGTCCGTCAAAAGTCTGTCGGACTTTTGTAGCTGAAAAGTCTGACCGTGTGTACGCGGCATTACAGGTTTTCTTCTAAGATTGTCCTGTATTTGGCTCCATTCATCTTCCCATCAACTCTGACCAGCTTCCCTGTCCCTGCTGAAGAAAAGCATCCCCACCACATGATGCTGCCACCGCCATGTTTCACGGTGGGGATGGTGTGTTCAGGGTGATGTGCAGTGTTAGTTTTCCACCACACATAGCGTTTTGCTTTTAGCCCAAAAAGTTACGTTTTGGTCTCATCTGACCAGATCACCTTCTTCCACATGTTTGCTGTGTCCTCCACATGGCTTCTCACAAACTACAAACAGGACTTCTTATGACTTTCTTTCACCAATGTCTTTCTTCTTGTCACTCTTCCATAAAGGGCAGATTTGTGGAGAACACGACTAATAGTTGTCCTGTGGACAGATTCTCCAACCTGAGCTGTGGATCTCTGCAGCTCCTCCAGAGTTACCATGGGCCTCTTGGCTCTTCTCTGATCAATGCTCTCCTTGCCCGGCCGGTCAGTTTAGGTGGACGGCCATGTCTTGGTAGGTTTGTAGTTGTGCCATACTCTTTCCATTTTCGGATGATGGATTGAACAGAGCTCCGTGAGATGTTCAAAGCTTGGGAGATTTTTTTTTTATAACCTAACCCTGCTTTATACTTCTCCACAACTTTATCCCTGACCTGTCTGGTGTGTTCCTTGGCCTTCATGATGCTGTTTGTTCACTAAGGTTCTCTAACAAACCTCTGAGGACTTCATAGAACAGCTGTATTTATACTGAGGTTACATTACACGCTCTATTTGCTAATTAGGTGACTTCTGAAGGCAATTGGTTCCACTAGATTTAAAAAAAAAAATGTACTTGCCAAGTGCACATACATAGTAGGAAGAAATGAAAGCAGGGTACATTTGTAAGTGTGTAAAACAGCATATCATTTTCCTAGTCAAATCTTAATCATCCCAATGTCTGAGCGGTATATAGCCTCTGGTAAAGACATTTACGTTTTTGGTTGTAACATGACAAAATATGGGGTATGAATACTTTTTCAAGGCACTGTATATTATTATTATTATTATTATTATTATTATTATTATTATACAGGATTTATATGGCACCAACCGTTTGCGCAGCGCTTTACAACATGAGGGCAGACAGTACACTTACAATACAAATCAATACAGGAGGGATAAGGAGGGCCCTGCTCGTTAGATCTTACAATCTAGAAGTGTATATAGGATACAATGTATACAGATCATCTATATAGGATACAATGTATACAGATCATCTATATAGGATACAATGTATACAGGTCCTCCTCCCAAATGACACCAAAGCTGGGACGCCATTGCTCTCAACTAACACTATGGATGGGGCGCCATTCCTCCCGCCGACTCCAATAGGCCACTGATCCCAATGATGGGGCACTCTTCCTCCCATGATGCCAACAACGGGGAACCCACAATATGTTTCTCAGAAAACTGGAGATGTGTTGGATGTTATATTATTAGGTTTTCTCTATATGTGCGAACACAGAGTATGATGACCCCTGTATGTACACCACCATTCCTGATTCCTCTCCCTGGACCTGCTGACTGGTGATCACAGTGCCTAGATCTTCATCGTTTAGAGGCTCAGTGTTTGGGATCTTCATCCTCCGGAGGATCACAGAGGCTCAGTGTTTGGGATCTTCATCCTCAGGAGGATCACAGAGGCTCAGTGTTTGGGATCTTCATCCTCCGGAGGAACACAGAGGCTCAGTGTTTGGGATCTTCATCCTCCGGAGGAACACAGAGGCTCAGTGTTTGGGATCTTCGTCCTCTGGAGGATCACAGAGGCTCAGTGTTTGGGATCTTCGTCCTCAGTAGGATCACAGAGGCTCAGTGTTTGGGATCTTCATCCTCCGGAGGATCACAGAGGCTCAGTGTTTGGGATCTTCATCCTCAGGAGGAACACAGAGGCTCTGTTTGGGATCTTCATCCTCAGTAGGAACACAGAGGCTCAGTGTTTGGGATCTTCATCCTCAGGAGGAACACAGAGGCTCAGTGTTTGGGATCTCTGTCCTCCGGAGGAACACCGAGGCTCAGTGTTTGGGATCTCTGTCCTCCGGAGGAACACCGAGGCTCAGTGTTTGGGATCTCTGTCCTCCGGAGGAACACCGAGGCTCAGTGTTTGGGATCTCTGTCCTCCGGAGGAACACCCGAGGCTCAGTGTTTGGGATCTTCGTCCTCCGGAGGAACACCGAGGCTCAGTGTTTGGGATCTTCGTCCTCCGGAGGATCACAGAGGCTCAGTGTTTGGGATCTTCATCCTCCGGAGGATCACAGAGGCTCAGTGTTTGGGATCTTCGTCCTCAGTAGGATCACAGAGGCTCAGTGTTTGGGGTCTTCGTCCTCCGGAGGAACACAGAGGCTCAGTGTTTGGGATCTTCGTCCTCAGTAGGATCACAGAGACTCAGTGTTTGGGGTCTTCGTCCTCAGTAGGAACAGAGGCTCAGTGTTTGGGATCTTCATCCTCCGGAGGAACACAGAGGCTCCGTGTTACGAATTCTGTGGCTTTCATCCCAGAGCTGCTCATGTTGTGAGTGACACAAGCTCATTGTCGGGGGATCTGGCCGTAGCGGCTCTGATGGTGGAGGAGTGTGTGCCGGCACGTATACCTGACCTGGCTAATCATATTCTTCTGTTCAGCTATGGCTGGGGCTTGTGATTCTTCTCCTAGATCCTTCCACAAGGCCCCCTAAAGTGTAAAGCCCAGGCACTGCTGCCCTCTGGGTAGTTCGTACTGGTCACCATTGCACCTGAAACAGAATGTGTCTCCTAAATGTTACAGTTGTCACCAGAACAGTATTAGAGGGAAATCTTCCAATGGGGACACCTGTTCTACTGACAACTGTCTAAGGGCTTGTTTACACTCGCTTCAAAATGTGGCGTTGGAAGCGCTTTTTTAAAGCACTCTGAATGCCAATCAAAGCTCCTGTCAATAAAAAAAAATGGTTACCTTATGCCACGTACACACGATCGGATTTTCTGATGGGAAATGTTCAATGGGAGCTTGTTGCCAGAAATTCTGAACGTGTGTAGGCTCCATGGGGCGTTTTTCATCGGAATTTCCTCCGAACAAAATTTGAGATCTGGATCTCAAATTTTCCAACATCAAAATCCGTTGTCGGAATTTCCGATCGCGTGTACACAATTCCGACGCACAAAATTCCATGCATGCTCAGAATCAAGCAGAAGAGCCGCACTGTCATTTTTCTCGGCTCGTTGTACGTGTTGTATGTCACCGCGTTCTTGATGTTCAGAATTTCCGTCAAGATTTGTGTGACCGTGTGTATGCAAGACAAGTTTGATCCAACATCCATCGGGGGAAAAAAAAACATGGATTTTGTTGTTGGCAAATCCGATCGTGTGTATGCGGCATAACAGTCCTGTTCACAAGTTGTGTTGTCTTTGCTTTGCTTAAGAAATTATACCCCATGTGCTTCAGAGCATCTCCAAAGCCTCCATTGACGTCTATGACAACGCTCGCTAACAGCACCTGCAGCTTTTGAGGAGCTTTAGCTTTGTTTTTGGGGGTATGAGATATCCCAGGATGCACTGGGAAACCAACAAGCAAACCAAAAAAAAAGTCATCAGCAGTTACTTCCTGTTCATGTGTATCTATATATTTTAGAAGTGTGTAGTGCAGATGTCACATCTGGTGTGGAGCAGCAGGAAGGTGAGGGGGCTCCGGACCAGAGCAGAGCAACTAGCAGACGGCACATGTGGTGAGCAACATGATAATGCTATAGCGGAAGGTGAGTGGGGACCGGAGAGAGAGAGAACTTGAGCGGTGGAGGATCAGCAGAGCTGGGGGACCAGAGCAGGAGAAACTAGCAGATGTCACCTGTGGTTCGCAGTGTGGGAGCAATATAGCGGGAGGTGAGCGCGGACCGGAGAGAGAGAGAGAGAGAGAGAGAGGAGGATCAGCTAACCAGAACATCAGCAGAGTTGGGGGTTACTACTAAGTGTTGAATCAGCAGAGCTGGGGGTTACGACTGAGCGGAGGATTAGCAAAGCTGGGAGTTACAACTGAGAGGGGGAAGGGCCAATGTATGGGCAGGAGGGGCTTTGGCTCTGGGCACCGTAGTATCATGTGAGGTGGGGGGGCACCACAAGGAGATTGGGGGGGCAAGAATTGTTGTAGGATGGCAAATTTGTGGAGAAGTGCAGGGCGTGGTGATTTGGGGAGATTTATGTTGGGAAGGGAGGTGGGGGGGATTTGGGGAGTTTGTACTATAAAAATCATTTGGTGGAGGGAATTTTTTTTTTTCTTTTTGGGGGGGGGGGGGGGTTGTGCTAGTAGGGATGATTGGGAGGTATTTGTGCTAGGATGGGAGTACTACTGAGCAGGAGGGGAATCAGCAGAACTGGGGGTTACTAATGGGTGGGGTGTGGGATCAGCAGAGCTGGGGGTTACTACTAAGTGGAAGATCAGTAAAGCTGGGAGTTACTACTGAGCGGGGGATCAGCAGAGCTGGGGCTTACAACTGAGAGGGGGCAGGGCCAGGATAGGTGGCGGCTCTGGGCACCGTAGTATCATGTGGGGGGGGGGGCGCCACAAGGAGATTGTGGGAGGGGTGGGGGGGTGGGGTGGGAAGTGGAACTTTGGGGGCGGCAGGGAGTAAGAATTGTTCTAGGAGGGTAAATTTGTGGGGGTGTGCCAGGAGTGGTGATTGGGGAGATTTATGTTGGGAAGGGAAATTGGGGGGGGGGGGGGGGGGAGAATTTGTGCTAGGATGGGGGGATTTGGGGAGTTTGTGCTAAAAAAAAAAAATATGGTAGAGGGAATTTTATTTTTTTGGTGGGGGGGCGGGTTATTACCTCCCAATCAGGGATGATTGGGAGGTATTAGTGCTAGGAGGGGAGTACTACTGAGCAGGGGATCAGCAGAGCTGGGGGTACTATTGAGTGGGGGAATAGCAGAGCTGGGGGTACTACTGAGTGGGGGATCAGCAGAGTTGGGGGTACTACTGAGTGGGGGATCAGCAGAGCTGGGGGTACTACTGAGTGGGGGATCTGCTGAAGAGAGCTACTACTATGCTGGGGATCTGCTGTGTGGGGGTTCTACTGAGCCCCTTTAAAACAAATAAAAAATCAACACACACAGGACATTTTTTAAGCTTAAAAAAAAGCATAATTGAAGGATTACAAAACACATGAAGAAAGCACATTGAAGTTGTAGGCTCTGTAATGTGTGTTGAAATGGAAGGGAGGAGATTTCTCTGACGTTGGAGACATTTCCAGGAACTGAAGAGAAATCTCCCCTGTGGGGTTTAACCCTTCACTACTATTTCCAGAATGGGGGGAAAAGAAGCTATTTCTCTGGCTGTCATAAAAGACATTGGGGGGCACAAAGTGGATTTCTAGTCCTTGTAGCTATGATGGAATATATTTGATGGAGTGTCTATACCCGGAGTGCTGCTTTAATGCAGCTGTGCTTCTACCTGGAAATGTGGAAAACTTTCTGTTTATAGACCTTGAGGACCCGTCCGCACCTGCTGGGCCCCAGGAACTGCTCACCTCCCCCACCATCTGTTCTCACCATCAGTGATTTGCAGAGTGTACATAACCCGAACTACACTCTGTGCTTCCATCTCCGTCTGCTGGAGAGAATAATATCCATTGATCCCACCAGAAATCCAGTGAGCTGGTGACTTGCTGTGCTGCACTCTGTACTGTTATCTATGGAGAAGCAGCATTGTCACCCTAAAACAGGACTACAGAACTCCTCCCCCCTGTTATAATATGGTAGATGGGGAATACACACACATAAAGCAGAGTAACACACTTCCTGTCTTAGGGTGACAACTCTTGGTCGCTGTACCTATGGAGGAGCAGTGTTGTCACCCGAAGACAGAGCTCCTCCCCCTTTTATCATGTAGTAGACAGGGGAATACACATACAGTATATAAAGTGGAGGAACACACTTCCTGTCCTAGGGAGACCTTTCTCTCTCTCTCTCAATGTACTTCTAGAAGATCAGCCTAAGACAGGACTACAAAACCCGCCCCCCTTGTCCTAATGTAGTAGATGGGAACAGACGTCCGAAGACATGTGTTACTGTGCTGTATGTACATGTATTCCCCATCTACTACATGAGGACGGGGAGGTGGGGTTCTGTAGTCCTGTCTTAGGGGGAACCACACTTGCCCACTGTACCTAATGGAAGAGCAGTGTTGTCACTTTAGGACAGGACTACAGAACTCCCCGTCTGTCCCCATGTAGCAGATGGGAAATACACATATCCTAAGACATGACATATGTTGTTATTGTGCTGTACTGTATGTATGTATATTTACCATCTATTACATGGCAGGGGGAGGAGTTCTGTAGTCCTATCCTAGGTTGACAACACTGCTCCTCCATAGGTACAGTGAGTGTTGTCACATACAGCACATTAAACACACTTCCTGCCTTAGGGTGACAACACTCACTGTACTCTACCCATGTACACCTATGTAAATCTACTACATGAGGACAGAGGGGAGAGTTCTGTAGTCCTGTTTTATGGAGGAGTAGTGTTATCACCCTAAGACAGGACCACAGAACTCCTCCCCCTATCCTTGTGTAGTAGATGGGGGAATACACATCCATACAGGGTGACAACACTCACCGTACTATACCTATGGAGGAGCAGTGTTGTCACCCTAAGACAGGACTACAAAACTCCTCCCCCTGTCCTCCCGTAGTAGATGGGGAATGCACATCCATACAGCACAGTGACACTTCTTGTCCTAGGGTGACAACACTGCTCCTCCGTAGGTACAGTACAGCGAGCGTTGTCACCCTAGGACAAGAAGTGTCACTGTGCTGTTTGGATGTGCATTCCCCCCATCTACTACGGGAGGACAGGGGGAGGAGTTTTGTAGTCCTGTCTTAGGGTGACAACACTGCTCCTCCATAAGACAGGACTACAGAACTCCTCCCCCTATCCTTGTGTAGTAGATGGGAGGGGAATGCACATCCATACAGCACAGTGACGCTTCTTGTCCTAGGGTGACAACGCTCGCTGTACTGTACCTACGGAGGAGCAGTGTTGTCACCCTAGGACAAGAAGTGTCGCTGTGCTGTATGGATGTGCATTCCCCCATCTACTACAGGAGGACAGGGGGAGGAGTTTTGTAGTCCTGTCTTAGGGTGACAACACTGCTCCTCCATAGGTACAGTACTGTGAGCGTTGTCACCCTGTATGGATGTGTATTCCCCATCTATTATATATTGACTGAGTACAGAGCAGTATTGGGGTCTATTCTGTTGCATTGTGGGAAATCCGTTGTCTGCTGGTCCGGTATGCTCCGCTATGACTTGCTTGGTCTTTTTTCCCCCCATTTGCCCCACTGTTGGGGGTACAGGGACCCCTTAGTGCACAGGGTGATGGGGCCGGTATGTAGGGTCTGTCTGTAGCCGTATATCTGCTATACGATGATTGTCCCCGGTGACACCACGCCTGTGACACCCGTTAGGAATTAGCCCCCCCCCCCGGTGTATGAAGAGTTAATCCGCACAGCAGCGCCCTCCCCTGGCCCCCTCCCTTCCTCTCCAGCTCTTGGCAGGTTCATGGGGTCCAGAGAAGTCTGTACAAAGTTCAGGAGGCGTATGTGAGGATTCCTAGAACTCTCCTTCCTGGAAACAGAAATGTATAGAATGTGTACAGCATGAGATCCAATGTCCCCCCTGGGGGGGGTAAATCAACCCGTTCAACTCACTACGTCACAGCGAATGTTATTTTCAGCAACAAAATTAGAGGGGGGGGGGGCAGGGCTGTCGGGGTTTAGATACACTAACAAATTGAAGCCGAATTCCAGCTCACGCTTTATAACCAGTTCTAGCAACCGTTTCATCTTTTTTTTTTTTTTTTTTTTTTTTTTTGGGGGGGGGGGGGGGGTGAAGGTTTTACATAATTAAAAGCTGATCATTGTAAGCGCCCCCTGCCCAGCGGTAAATGGTTTGATCCGTGCTGCTGGAAATGACCAGGTCACGCGATTAGCTGCTGTTTGCATATTGTGGACTTGGGTCTGTAGCGTGGGTGCTCAACCTGTGGCCCTCCTGCTGTTGCGGAACTACAATTCCCATCATGCCTCTGGCCTTTGGGAGTCATGCTTGTAACTGTCAGCTTTGCAATGCCTCATGGGACTTGTAGTCCGGCAACAGCTGGAGGGCCACAGGTCGAGCACCCATGGTCTATAGCAGGGGGAGGCAACCTAAGGGCCCTCCGGCTGTGGAAGAACTACAAGTCCCATCATGCCTCTGGGAATAACTGGAACTGCCAGCCTTGCAATGCCTCATGGGAATTGTAGTTCCACAACAGCTGGAGGGCTCCAGGTTGCCTACCCCTGGTCTACGGTATTCCTCTTCCAGCAGCTGCATGTAAGGTTGTGAAGGGAGATGAGAGGAGTGGTCGAGGAGCTGGGTCAGCAAAGACAGTAATTAGACCAAGATGAGGGTGAGGGGGGGGGGCTATGGCATCGCAAGGGAGGAGGGGGCTGTGCTAAGGAAGTTGACTCTTCCTGAAGAAGTCAAAATTTTTTTTTAGGAAGTTCACAGGCATGTGAATAAAATTTTAATTTACAAAAATGAATAACACAGCAAATATTTAAAATACAGAATTGAAATGTTTCCATGGGAGCGGAGTGTTAGAAGTAGAATCCTGGAGATTGGTGTGACGTCGTACCGTACCCGTAATGTCTGGGTGTGACGTCATACCGTACCCTTAATGTCTGGGTGTGACGTCATACCGTACCCGTAATGTCTGGGTGTGACGTCATACCGTACCCGTAATGTCTGGGTGTGACGTCATACCGTACCCGTAATGTCTGGGTGTGACGTTATACCGTACCCGTAATGTCTGGGTGTGACGTCATACCGTACCCGTAATGTCTGAGTGTGATGGGTCATACCGTACCCGTAATGTCTATGTGTGACATCATCCCGGACCCGTAATGTCTGGGTGTGACGTCATACCGTACCCGTAATGTCTGGGTGTGACGTCATACCGTACCCGTAATGTCTATGTGTGACGACATCCCGGACCCGTAATGTCTGGGTGTGATGTCATACCATACCCTTAATGTCTAGTGTGATGTCATACTGTACCCGTAATGTCTGAGTGTGACGCATCATATTGTACCCCTAAGGTCTAAGTGTGATGTCATACCATACCTATATAGTCTGAGTGTGACATGTCATACCGTACCTGTAATGTCTGGGTGTGACGTCATACCGTACCCGTAATGCCTGGGTGTGACGTCATCCCGGACCCGTAACGTCTGAGTGTGATGGGTGCTGTAGTGATAGGACATGCTGTATTTCTAATGGTTGGGTGTAATGTTTGCTGTACTGATGCGACACGTCATACCTGTAACGTCTTGGTAGTGATGGTAAATGCTTTACATGCATTATTTGGGTATAATGGGTGCTGTAGTGATGGGACATGCCATATCTGTAACTCCCAGGTATGATAGGTGCTGTAGTGATGGGACATGCCATATCTGTAACGCCCAGGTATGATAGGTGCTGTAGTGATGGGACATGCCATATCTGTAACGCCCAGGTATGATAGGTGCTGTAGTGATGGGACATGCCATATCTGTAACGCCCAGGTATGATAGGTGCTGTAGTGATGGGACATGCCATATCTGTAACGCCCAGGTATGATAGGTGCTGTAGTGATGAGACATGTCAATGTCTTGGTAGTGGTTGGACATGCCGTACTTGTAACGTCTGGGTATAACAGGTCCTGTAGTGATGAGACATATTGTGCCTGTAATGCCCACGTTTGATCGGTGCCGTACCTGTAACGTCTGGTTGCTTTGGGTATGATCTGGGTTCTCCAGCGTCAAGCCAAACATTTGTAACAATGTAACAATCTTGGAAAATCTGATCTTTTTGAATGAAGGACACCGATCTAATGTAACAGAATTCTTCTTTGTCCTCCAGTCTGGAGTTCCTGTATCTGGGTGGAAATTTCATCACCCACATCCCACCGGAGCTCGCCAACCTGTCCTACCTGAGCTGCCTGGTCCTGTGCGATAACCGCATCCATAGCGTCCCACCACAGCTGGCACAGTGAGTATTGATGCAATCAGATAGGTAATCAGTGTGAGTGTTGTTCACCCCCCCCCTTTTAAATACATATGTAAAGTCTATTCTATAGATTCCTTTCAAATTAAAGTCTATCTAAAGCCCAAACTTAGTTTTTGAATAGAGTGAGGAGGGATTAGAACCCCTGTTGGGTTTTTATTACGATTAATGCCCCCCTCCCTCTGGGGAAACTGACCCTCTCCATTTCTCTTGCCTTACTCTTCCAGGGTCCACTCTCTGCGGTCACTCAGCCTTCACAACAACCTCCTGACCTACCTCCCGAGGGAGATCCTCAGTCTGGTCCACCTGCAGGAGCTCAGCCTGCGCGGGAATCCGCTGGTAGTGAGGTTCGTGCGCGATCTGACCTACACCCCGCCCACGCTGCTGGAGCTGGCCGGACGCACCATCAGGAGCCGGGGACTCCCGTACACACCGAAGGAGCTTCCAGAGAACCTCGTCAGATACCTGGACCTGTCCAGCAAATGTCCCAACCCCAAGTGTGCAGGTGAGATGCTTCTCCTGTATTCAGGCTCCTCCCGTACACCACCGCTCAGTGCGCTGCAGCGCTCATGGATTCGCGTGCTCTGAGGCCTGTTGCATTGAACAGCCCATCAATTGTGAATGGGCTGTCAGTGCGTGCATACCGCAGCTCACTGTATATATACATTGGGGTACAAATAAATCTGAACTCTGGATTCAGCAAATCTCATCTAAATCCATTGGTCCTGTGTATTTTGCTCTGCTCTCTGCACAGATTATCTACAGAACAGTGATAATGTCACTGCTACTTTTATAAAGTGATATCTGGGTATGTGCAAAGGCATCTGGTGCCCACAAAGTCAATTTATATCCTTTGTGAGTATATTTAAATGAGAGTTTGTGCCTGGAGTTCAGCAGTGCCGTAATGCCCATCTTGTGGTGTGAGCTATCATTGAATCTTCACCTATATTTCATTATGTGATTGCTTGTTTAAAAATAAATAAAGTGATAGCTATATAATTGTACCCTTTAACACTCTTGTATACAGTATAAAACACAAAAACATTCTGTTTCTCTGATGTAATTACAAACGCTTATGTTTCTATGGAGTTCCCACAAACCAGTTGTAAGTTGAAACTCGGCCTGCAGTTGGTGTGTCTGTCTTCTCTTCTCTTCTTTCTTCTTCTTTCTTTTTGTTTCTTTTCTCTCTTCTCCCTCTTCCTTTTTTCTTTTTTTTTTTTTTTCTCCCTCTATTCTTCTCTTTTTCTTCTCTTTTTTTTTTTTTTTTTCCCCTCCTTCTTTTCTCTTCTTTTCTCCTTTTTCCCCTTTCTCCTCTCCCCCCCCCCTCTTTTCTTTCCTCCTTCTTTTTCTTGTGTTTTTTTTTTCTCCTTCTCTTCCTCCTCCTTCTCCTTGTCTTCCTTTCGTCTTCTCCTTCTCCTTGTCCTTGTCTTCCTTCTTTTTCTACTTGCCTTCCTTTTTTCTTTCTTCCACCCATCCACAGTAACATGCGGCCATGCACTTTACTTGCATTGGTGGGAAGGCATCCCAATGCACTTTGTCTTCCTTCTTCTTCTCCTTGTCCTTGCCTTCTCCTTGTCCTTCGCCTTCTCCTTGTCCTTCTTCTTCTCCTTGTTCTTCTTCTCCTTGTCCTTCTTCTTCTCCTTGTCCTTCTTCTTCTCCTTGTCCTTCTTCTTCTCCTTGTCCTTCTTCTTCTCCTTGTCCTTCTTCTTCTCCTTGTCCTTCTTCTTCTCCTTGTCCTTCTTCTTCTCCTTGTCCTTCTTTCTTCTTCATTCTTCCTTCTTCCTTCTTTCTTCTTTCTTCTTTCTTCTTCTCCTTCTTTCTTCTTTCTTCTTTCTTCTTCTCCTTGTATTTGCCTTCTCCTTCTTCTTCTTCTCCTTGTATTTGCCTTCTCCTTCTTCTTCTTCTCCTTGTATTTGCCTTCTCCTTCTTCTTCTTCTCCTTGTATTTGCCTTCTCCTTCTTCTTCTTCTCCTTGTATTTGCCTTCTCCTTCTTCTTCTTCTTCTCCTTGTATTTGCCTTCTCCTTGTCCTTGACTTCCTCCTTCCTCCTCTCTTCTCTTCTCCTCCCTTCTTCACGTGTTCCGATAAGTTAGATCAGTGTTTCTCAACTCCAGTCCTCAAGGCGCCCCAACAGGTCATGTTTTCAGGATTTCTCTCAGATAATACAGCTGTGGTAATTACTAAGACAGTGAAACTGATCAAATCACCTGAGCAAAATAATGGAAAGCCTGAAGACGTGAACTGTTGGGGCGCCTTGAGGATTGAAACACTGCGTTAGGCAGACCATTGCAATGAATGAATGAACTGACTTAACACAATGCATGTGACTTAATGCACTGCAGCAGTATGAATGGGACCCCAGATGTAAACTTTAGACCACTAAAGACACTGCTAGCTGACATAAATCTGTTTCTCTGACCTCACTTTTCTCCACATTTTAGGCTACTTTCACGCTGGGACGGTGAGAGCGTCGGCGGTAAAGCGCTGCTAGTTTTAACGGCGCTTTACCGCCGTTTTAGCGGCGCTTTTTTGGCCACTAGCGGGGTGCTTTTAAACGCCTGTAAAGCGCCTCAGTGTGAAAGTAGCCTAAGTGAAGCTTTACAGCCTGGTCACCAATTGCACACTGAATTTAGTCATGACTTTGCTCCCTCTTCCTCTCCATTACATTACAGCCATGTGCAGTAGATCCAGATTGTACAGCAATGGCAGGAAGCTAATATAAAGATAGATCCAGCTACTTGTGCTAGTCTACAATTAAACAATAAGTTTAAGTGATTTTTTTTATTTATTTATTTTTTTTTTTGTAATGCATTTATTACTAGATTAGATGTTTTTCTGTTCTATCAGCATTAAATCAATATTTTTCCCGCTACTAAATCCTCCTCTCCCCTCGGCAGGTGTGTACTTCGACTCGTGCGTGCGTCAGATCAAGTTTGTGGATTTCTGCGGGAAGTACCGCCTCCCCCTCATGCATTATCTCTGCTCCCCAGAATGCTCCTCCCCCTGCAGCTCTGTCTCCTCCCAAAGCGAATCGGACTCGGAGGACGAGGCCATGGTGGCGGCACGCAGGATGCAGAAAGTACTTTTAGGCTGAAGCACGGTTTACAGCGAAGACCACCAAGCGTTTGTCTTCCATGGACAGAAACGTCGACGCCATGCTGCCCTCCGCTCTGGACTATTAATGCAGAGCACATCGGCTGACCTTAAAAGGGCACAATATGGGTGCTGCGCCTGCTGGACCTTCGCTACAACCTGAAGTTTCTCACCAAACATGTGGCGTGGCGCGTCGGCCATCTTGACTGTACACTGGCCAGCAGTCTGCCGCTGTTTGCCCAAAGATTGCTGATCTATTGGTTTACTTTAATGGAAAAAGTAGGACTGTAAACGATTGGACAGATTACCCGCTGGGCACGCACCTTCTGGACTCTAATAAACAATTGAATATTTCTGTTTCCTGACGGAACAATGAAGTGTTTTTTGTGTCTAGAATGAAAAAAAGTGCCAATGACATTTTATTGTACAAACGTCGATCGCCGTTTTGTATTTTTCTGTGCGATTATTTGTAGTCTCCAGCATTTCCTAATTGGACCGGGTCTTTATAAATCCTAACAAATAGGCCTTATATTAATGTCTATGCAGTGCACCTGTCTTAAGGTGACTTAGCCTGACCCGGCGTCCATGATGTCATTGTAGCAATTTAAAACTGCCATTAGAGTAGGGCTAATAGATGGCTGTCCCCTTGCAGGGAAGCTCACTTTAATATGATAGTGCCTTGGACATTAAGGATTTAATTGGTATTTACAGAGCCTAAAGTGACACTAAACTCTAATTTAATTAACTCAATACTTAAAAAAATAAAGTATATAAGTTCTGTTTCTCTCAGCCTCTCCCAAATGCCTTCATTTTTGAGACTGTGATCTGACTTTGTGTTAGAGGGTGGCTACATTCGTTCTCCATGATCCCACTGTATGTAGGAATGTAGCCACCATGCCTTGGTCCCATTGTATGTAGAAGCGTAGCCCCTCTGCCTTGGTCCCATTGTATGTAGAAGTGTAGCCCCTCTGCCTTGGTCCCATTGTATGTAGAAGTGTAGCCCCTCTGCCTTGGTTCACTGTAGGTGGGAATGTAGCCCCCCTTGCCTTGGTACCACTGTACGTGAGAAGTAGGGTTGCACAGATACCGATATCCGTGCCGATACTAAGCATTTGCACGAGTATCGGTACTCAAGCAAATGCTCTGATACCAGAAGTGACCTCAGCTTGGGAGCAGAACGCCTTCTCCTCCCCTCTGGCTGACTGTTTTCACTGGCGGTTGCCATCCCCGCCTCCTCCTCCCCTCTGGCCAACTGTCTTCTCTGGCGGGTGCCATCTCCGCCTCCTCCTCCCCTCTGGCCAACTGTCTTCTCTGGTGGGTGCCATCTCCGCCTCCTCTTCCCCTCTGGCCGACTGTCTTCACTGGCGGTTGCCATCCCCGCCTCCTCTTCTCCTCTGGCCGACTGTCTTCTCTGGTGGGTGCCGTCCCTAATTCCTCCTCCCCTCTGGCCAACTGTCTTCACTGGTGGGTGCCATCACTGCCTCCTCCTCCCCTCTGGGCGACTGTCTTCTCTGGCGGGTGCCGTCCCGGTGCCATCCCTGCCTCCTCCTCCCCTCTGGCCGACTGTCTTCTCTGGCGGGTGCCATCTCCGCCTCCTCTTCCCCCTCTGGCTGACTTTTTTTACTGGCGGTTGCCATCCCCGCCTCCTCCTCCCCTCTGGCTGACTGTTTTCACTGGCAGTTGCCATCCCCGCCTCCTCCTCCCCTCTGGCTGACTGTTTTCACTGGCGGGTGCCATCCCCGCCTCCTCCTCCCCTCTGGCCGACTGTCTTCTCTGGCGGGTGCCATCTCCGCCGCCTCCTCCCCTCTGGCCGACTGTCTTCACTGGCGGTTGCCATCCCCGCCTCCTCTGGCCGACTGTCTTCTCTGGTGGGTGCCGTCCCTGATTCCTCCTCCCCTCTGGCCAACTGTCTTCACTGGTGGGTGCCATCACTGCCTCCTCCTCCCCTCTGGGCGACTGTCTTCTCTGGCGGGTGCCATCCCTGCCTCCTCCTCCCCTCTGGCCGACTGTCTTCTCTGGTGGGTGCCATCTCCGCCTCCTCTTCCCCTCTGGCTGACTTTTTTTACTGGCGGTTGCCATCTCCGCCTCCTCCTCCCCTCTGGCCAACTGTCTTCTCTGGTGGGTGCCATCTCCGCCTCCTCTTCCCCTCTGGCCGACTGTCTTCAGTGGCGGTTGCCATCCCCGCCTCCTCTTCTCCTCTGGCCGACTGTCTTCACTGGCGGTTGCCATCCCCGCCTCCTCTTCTCCTCTGGCTGACTGTTTTCACTGGCGGTTGCCATCCCCGCCTCCTCCTCCCCTCTGGCTGACTGTTTTCACTGGCGGTTGCCATCCCCGCCTCCTCCTCCCCTCTGGCTGACTGTTTTCACTGGCGGTTGCCATCCCCGCCTCCTCCTCCCCTCTGGCTGACTGTTTTCACTGGCGGTTGCCATCCCCGCCTCCTCCTCCCCTCTGGCTGACTGTTTTCACTGGCGGTTGCCATCCCCGCCTCCTCCTCCCCTCTGGCCGACTGTCTTCTCTGGCGGGTGCCATCTCCGCCGCCTCCTCCCCTCTGGCCGACTGTCTTCACTGGCGGTTGCCATCCCCGCCTCCTCTGGCCGACTGTCTTCACTGGCGGTTGCCATCCCCGCCTCCTCTTCTCCTCTGGCCGACTGTCTTCTCTGGCGGGTGCCGTCCCTGATTCCTCCTCCCCTCTGGCCAACTGTCTTCACTGGCGGGTGCCATCCCCGCCTCCTCCTCCCCTCTGGGCGACTGTCTTCTCTGGCGGGTGCCGTCCCGGTGCCATCCCTGCCTCCTTCTCCCCTCTGGCCGACTGTCTTCTCTGTCGGGTGCCGTCCCTGATTCCTCCTCCCCTCTGGCCAACTGTCTTCACTGGCGGGTGCCATCCCCGCCTCCTCCTCCCCTCTGGGGACTGTCTTCTCTGGCGAGTGCCGTCCCGGTGCCATTCCTGCCTCCTCCTCCCTTCTGGCCGACTGTCTTCACTGACGGGTGCCATCCCTGCTTCCTCCTCCCCTCTGGCCAACTGTCTTCACTGGCGGGTGCCATCCCCCCTCCTCCTCCTCCCCTCTGGGCGACTGTCTTCTCTGGCGGGTGCCGTCCCAGTGCCATCCCGGCCTTCTCCTCCCCTCTGGCCGACTGTCTTCACTGGCGGGTGCTATCCCTGCTTCCTCCTCCCCTCCGGCTGGCTGTCTTCTCTGGCGGGTGCCATCCTTGACCCTCCTCACCTCCGGCCAGCTCTCACTTCTTTCTGTTGCCTCCGCCTTCCCTCCTCCAGCTGTCACCTCTGCACCCATATCTCCCAATCTCCCCCACCCCCCCCCCCCCCCAACGATCACCGCTTTTTCCATACCAGCTCTCCCACCCCACAATCCCTCAATCCCTAGTCCACCTCACCTTTAGCTACTCTGCCCTCACCCCAGCCTCCCCCAACTCCTGCCTACTCCTCCTAGGTAATTAGTATTGGCGAGTACTTTAAAAAAAGCATTGGTACTCCTAGTGTTATAAAAATGGTATCGGTGCATCCTTAGTGGGAAGGTAGCCCCCCCCCCTGCCTTGGCCCCGCTGTATGCGGGAGACCCCCCTTGCCTTGGTGATGCTGTATGTGGGAAGGTAGCCCCCCCCTTGCCTTGGTGATGCTGTATGTGGGAAGGTAGCCCCCCCCCTTGCCTTGGTGATGCTGTATGTGGGAAGGTAGCCCCCCCCCCCACACCTTGGTGATGCTGTATGTGGGAAGGTAGCCCCCCCCCCCCACACCTTGGTGATGCTGTATGTGGGAAGGTAGCCCCCCCCCCCCGCCTTGGTGATGCTGTATGTGGGAAGGTAGCCCCCCCCCCCGCCTTGGTGATGCTGTATGTGGGAAGGTAGCCCCCCCCCCCGCCTTGGTGATGCTGTATGTGGGAAGGTAGCCCCCCCCCCCCCCCCCGCCTTGGTGATGCTGTATGTGGGAAGGTAGCCCCCCCTTGCCTTGGTGATGTATGTGGGAAGGTAGCCCCCCCTTGCCTTGGTGATGTATGTGGGAAGGTAGCCCCCTGCCTTGGTGATGCTGTATGTGGGAAGGTAGCCCCCCCTTGCCTTGGTGATGCCGTATGTGGGAAGGTAGCCCCCCCTTGCCTTGGTGATGCCGTATGTGGGAAGGTAGCCCCCCCCCCTTGCCTTGGTGATGCCGTATGTGGGAAGGTAGCCCCCCCCCCTTGCCTTGGTGATGCCGTATGTGGGAAGGTAGCCCCCCCTTGCCTTGGTGATGCCGTATGTGGGAAGGTAGCCCCCCCTTGCCTTGGTGATGCCGTATGTGGGAAGGTAGCCCCCCCCTGCCTTGGTGATGCCGTATGTGGGAAGGTAGCCCCCCCTGCCTTGGTGATGCTGTATGTGGGAGCCCCCCTTGCCTTGGTGCCAGTGTATGTGGAAGTGTAGCCCCCCTGTCTTGCTTGCTCCTGTGAGGGACGTGTAGTATGAGAAGATCAGTGTACATCACCACAACTAACATGCCCTGATCATTCCAAACAAAGGGAAGTGGGATGGGGGAGGGGTAGTTTCGGGAGCCCATTAAAAAAGTTACAAGGGGACAAAAAACACTAAGAAACAATTGAATGAAAAATAGATTACAGGGCTATTAGGAAGTAGTGGATGTGTAGGGAATATTTTTGGAGAATATTGTGTCTGTCACTTTAAGGAGAACCGGTCATAAAGTACCAATTTAGGGGATTACTACATTCAAGGGCAACTCTGGGCTCTATAAATCATTTATCTTCCACCCCACCCCCGCCCCCAGATTATGTTTGTTTTACTGGGGAGTTATGTAAAAAAAAAAAAAGAGGAATAATTACATATCTGCGGCAGCCGACAGTGCGCTCCTCTCTAGTGCTGGAATGTGCTCTGGTGCCCCTTCTGGTGGTCACTGGTACTGCATGGTATGTAAATGATGTCAGCAAAAGGGGCGGAGACAAGACCTGAAAGAAGAATGACTTCGCGGATGACCGGTCTATATTACCCAGAGTGGTCAGGAAGAAGATCTGCATGACTGTGGAGTACGGGACAGACTTCCCTGTATTAGATAACAAACATCAGCTTGGGGGATGGGGGATGGGGGGGGGGATTGTTATTTATGCGCAGAGTTAAGCTTTAACAATTTTCTTATAAAAGAATTTGAAGAATCTGCTCATTATTTGCCTTCCCTGACTCCCCTCCCCCCCTCCTCCTCAACATGCTAAACCTTTCCATTTTCATGACCTCATTTTAAATCCAAAGATGTCATCATCGGGTAGAGATGTGCAATTCGTTTCGTTTCCGAATTCGGTTTTCGACTAAATTTGACAAATTTGTTAATTCGGAAATATTCAAATTTTTCCGAAAATTTGTAAACCCAAAAATTTAAAAATCAAAAATATAATAGCTAACTAGAAAATAATAATAACTATTACTATTTATTAAATTATAGGTATTGGAATTTCCTTTCAAATTTGGCAGTTAGTGAACGTAACGAATACGAATTTATCCGAAGTTAAAAATTATCCGAAATAACGAATGCCGCATCTAAACAAATGGAAAGTAATGAATTAATATTAATGAATAATAATAATAAAAAGGTTTTATTATTATTATTATTATTATTATTATTAATTCTTTATGTTCCATTTTTTTTAGATGCGGCATTCGTAACTTTGGATAAATTTGTATTCGTTACGTTCATAAACAGCCAAATTTGAAAGGAAATTCCAATACCTATAATTTAATAGTTATTATTAGTTGGTTACAGTGGCGTCGCTAGGGGGTGGCTTTTGGGGCCATAGCCCCAAGTCTCTGCAGGGGTCCCCAAGGGGAGGGGAGGCTCTCTGTGGACCCTGATGCAAGGGGGAGGCCCTCTGGGGACCCTGGTTTAAGGGGGAGGCCCTCTGGGGACCCTGGTTTAAGGGGGAGGCCCTCTGGGGACCCTGGTTTAAGGGGAGGCCCTCTGGGGACCCTGATGCAAGGGGGAGGCTCTCTGGGGACCCTGGTTTAAGGGGGAGGCTCTCTGGGGACCCTGGTTTAAGGGGGAGGCTCTCTGGGGACCCTGGTTTAAGGGGGAGGCTCTCTGGGGACCCTGGTTTAAGGGGGAGGCCCTCTGGGGACCCTGGTTTAAGGGGGAGGCCCTCTGGGGACCCTGATGCAAGGGGGAGGCTCTCTGGGGACCCTGGTTTAAGGGGGAGGCTCTCTGGGGACCCTGGTTTAAGGGGGAGGCTCTCTGGGGACCCTGTTTTAAGGGGGTGGCCCTCTGGGGACCCTGATGCAAGGGGGAGGCTCTCTGGGGACCCTGGTTTAAGGGGGAGGCTCTCTGGGGACCCTGGTTTAAGGGGGAGGCTTTCTAGGAACCCTGATGCAGGGGGGAGGCTCTCTGGGGACCCTGGTTTAAGGGGGAGGCTTTCTAGGAACCCTGATGCAGGGGGGAGGCTCTCTGGGGATCCTAATATAAGGGGGGCTCTCTGGGGATATATATACACGCATGTATATTACATACATGTGTATCCCCACCCAAGCGTATGACTTTCTTTACTACGTTGCTATGGGATCTAGCCCCAGACCTTTTGTAGACCTAGCAACGCCCCTGGTTAGTTATTATTTTGGATTTTCCAATTTTCGGATTTCTAAATTTTCCGAACTTCCAAATTTGCGATTACCGCATCCAAACGAATGGAACGTAACAAATTCAATTTTTTCCGAAGTTTCGAATTTGTTCAAAATACCGAATTTCGATCACAACGAATGACCCCCCTCCCCCCCCCAAAAAAACAAAAACTAATGAGACAATAATGAAATTCAGCAGGGCACATGTCTATCACCGGGTCTCTGCGCTTCTCTATGCAATGCAAGGCAGATCACGGCTGGCGGGAGGGGCCAGAAGGGTGCTGTCTGAAGCTTCCTGAAAACATTTCTTTTGGCCCGGAGAGGATCAGAATCCCCGATTTGATACATCGAATATACTTTTGGTAACATTCTTTTGACAGTATTAACTAGAAGGTTTAAATGTTATCACTTCGATGGTAATTTGTGACCATTTTATTGTCTCATTTTACCTCTTTATTTTGTTTGTCCCGGTGATGGGCATTGCGGAAGCCAGGTACGTGTGCGTTTTTTCAGTTGGTACCATGTGATCAGCGCCCCCTACCCCCAATAAAATCTATTTTATAGAAGGGGGTGTCATGTTTTCACAGATTTTTTTTTTTTTACCTGCTCGGTGGGTCATATTCTTCATTTGGGGGTCACTTATCATTAACTTTCCCAATAACCTGCCATACGGCCATGAAAAAGGCGCAATGTGCAATAAAGTGTATGGACAGCCAAAACCTTTTTTTTGGGAGGGGGTTTGGGATGGAGTGTTTAGTCTGTTTCTACACTTTCCTTTAAAAAAAAAAAAAAAAAAAAGTAAAAAAAGACAGTAAAAAAAAAAAAAAAAAAACACAATAAATTTAAAATAAAGGCCAAAAAAAAGGAAGAAAGGAAAAGCAAAAAACTCAAAAAGAAAAATCGCATATTAATTTTATTATTTTTTTGCTGTCTCTTTTCTTTTTTTTCTTTTTTTTTTTTTCCTTTTGCTTTTTTGTGCGTTTTTTGGAATTGCAAAACAGTGATGATCACATTATTTTATCTTTGAATGGATATGTTATCACTGATATAAAACTGGTATTAACACTTTTTTTTTTTTCATAGCATTTTTGTCGAATTAAAATGGCGGTTGTTGCAATGCTTTCTGTCACACCGTATTTGCGCTGCAGTCTCACAAGTGCAATTTTTTTTGGGAAAAAAATATACTTTTTTTTATTTAAAAAAAAAAAGACAACAGTAAAGTTAGCCAGTCTTTTTTTTTCCCCCATGTTGAGAAAGATAAAGTTACGCCGAGTAAACTGATACCCAACATTGTCACGCTTCAAAATTGCGCCCGCTCGTGGATGGAATGGCGACAAACTTTCACTCTTAAAAAATCCCCATAGGTGACGTTTAAAAATTTCTACAGGTTACCAGTTTTAAGTTACAGAGGAGGTCTAGGGCTAGAATTATTGCTCTCGCTCTAACGATCGCGGCGATACCTCACATGTGTGGTTTGAATACCGTTTTCATATGCGGGCGCGACTTACGTGTGCGTTCGCTCCTGCGCGCGAGCTCGGTGGTAGGGGGTGCTTTTAAATTGTATTTTATTTTTTTTTTACACTGTCCTTTTTTTTTTTAGAAAAAAAAATTTGGTCACTTTTATTCCTATTACAAGGGATGTAAAAAAAATGCACTAAAAAAGGAAGAAAAAAAGAGCAAAAAAGCAAAAAAAAAAAGGCAAAAAGGGAAAAAGAGCAAACAAAAAGAGAAGACAGCAAAAAAAAAATAAAAAGCAAAAAACAATAAGATCAATGTGCGATTATTTTTAAGTTGTAAACATCCCTTGTAATAGAAAAAAAAAGGATGACAGGACCTATTTAATGTGAGATCTGGGGGTCAAAAAGACCTCAAATCTCATATTTACACTAAAATGCAATAAAAAAAAAAAAACGTTAAGACTGGACGTCAAACGTCACTTCCGCCCTCCAATGTTATGGAGCCGAGCGGGGGCCATCTTTCCCTCACTCGGCATCCAGCCTGTGGAGGAGGAAGGACACGATCGTCTCCGCCGGTACTGACAGCTCCGCCCCCACGATTAAAAAAGTGATCTTGCGGCGAATCCGCCGCTGAGACCACTTTTATCTGAAAGAGGATCGTCCGCTCTTGAAGAGGATACCGGGGGTTATGGCGGTTATCTGACGTATAATGATGGCGGGCGGTCCTTAAGTAGTTAAGGAGATTTTTTTTTTCTTATTTCCTGTTGTGCCTCCGGGATAGGAAGTGAAGGGAAATCTCCCAAAAGGGGACACAGGGCCCCCCCAAACAATTAAACTGACAGGTTTTAAACCACGGGTGCTCAACCTGTGACCCTGCAGCTGTTGCTGAACTACAAGTCCCATGAGGCATTGCGAGCTGCTGACAGTTACGAACACGACTCCCAAAGGCAGAGAGACATGATGGGACTTGTCATACAAAAAATGTAGAGTAGGCGCTAATTAAACTACATACATCCTAAAATTAACGTGTGCTAGATAATAAAGATTACACGCCCCACTGTAATAATTACTGTTGTGCAAGGCCAGAAACCAAAAAAATGCACCAAAAGAAATTGCACAAAAAAAAAAAAAAAAAAAGACATTCTACAAAAATGCTGTGAAAAAAAATGCGTTAATACCAGTGTTAGATCAGTGATAACTTAGTGCATATACATTCAAAGATAAAATATAAAATAATGTCATCATCACTATTGCAATTCCAAAAACCAAAAAAAAACGCACAAAAAAAAAAAAAAAAGGAAAGAAAAAAAAAGCAATAAAAAGGGAAAAAGAGCAGAAAAAATAAAATAAAGACAAAAAGAAAAGAAGTAAAAAAGTAAAAAAAAAAAAAAATTGCACATTGATGTGTGTCTTTTTTGTTTTTTGAAATTGCACAAAAAGAAAGATAAAAAAATTCCACAAAAATGCTATGAAATAAAATGCGTTAATACCAGTGTTAGATCAGCGATAACTGCATATACATTTAAAGATAAAATATAAAATAATGTGATCATCACTATTGTGCAATTCCAAAAAAAAAAAAAAAAAAAAAAACGCACAAAAAAAAGCAAAAAAAAAAGGAGAAAAAAAAAGCAAAAAAAAAGCAAATAAAGCAAAAAATAAAGACAAAAAAAAAAAAAACAAAAGCAAAAAACTAAAAAAAAAAAATCGCACATTGATGTGTGTCTTTTTTGTTTTTTGGAATTACACAATAGTGATGATCACATTATTTTATCTTTGAATGTATATACACTAAGTTATCACGGATATAACACTGGTATTAACACATTTTTTGTGTGATTACTTTTGGTGCATTTTTTTTTGTTTCTGGCATTGTACAACAAAATGCACCAAAGGAAATTGCACAAAAATAAATAAATAAATCCCTGCAATCTGGGTGAGAGGTAATAAATACCTGGAAGGATCACACTGACACATTACTCGGCATGGATGGACCGAAGCCAGAACAATACATATTTATTGACGGGTCCACTTTAATTGGTGTCCATTGACCAATTGAATAGATAATATGAGATGGCGGTGATATGGTTTATAGCCCGTCGGGGTACAAAGTCCGCCAACATTTCCCTTCTGTAACTTATTAAGCGCCCTTATCATGGAGGAACTCCGAACTGTCAGCACTGACGCTGCACATAATCCTCGCTCTCAGGGTCAGCTGACCACATGACCCAACCACACTGCAAGAACAATATAAACCTTATGTCTGGAAAAAAGACACAAGTCCATCAAGTCCAACCTATGTGTGTGATTATATGTCAGTATTACATTATATATCCCTGTATGTTGCGGTCATTCAGGTGATTATCTAATAGTTTCTTGAAACGATCGGTGCCCCCCCGCTGAGACCACCGCCTGTGGAAGGGAATTCCACATCCTTGCCGCTCTTACAGTAAAGAACCCTCTACGTAGTTTAAGGTTAAACCTCTTTTCTTCTAATTTTTGTGGCCATGAGTCTTGTTAAACTCCCTTCTGCGAAAAAAGTTTTATCCCTATTGTGGGGTCACCAGTACGGTATTTGTATATTGTGGGGTCACCAGTACAGTATTTGTAAATTGAAATCATATCCCCTCTCAAGCGTCTCTTCTCCAGAGAGAATAAGTTCAGTGCTCACAACCTTTCCTCATAACTAAGATCCTCCAGACCCTTTATTAGCTTTGTTGCCCTTCTTTGTACTCGCTCCATTTCCAGTACATCCTTCCTGAGGACTGGTGCCCAGAACTGGACAGCATACTCCAGGTGCGGCCGGACCAGAGTCTTGTAGAGCGGGAGAATTATCGTTTTATCTCTGGAGTTGATCCCCTTTTTAATGCCAATATTCTGTTTGCTTTGGTAGCAGCAGCTTGGCATTGCTGAGCCTATCATCTACTAGGACCCCCAGGTCCTTTTCCATCCTAGATTCAATCCTTGGTATCACAGTAGTGAGACACTCAGTGGCCAAACTGCAGTATAACACATTGCTACCGGAACAAGGAAACCTGATTTTTTTTCCTTCTTTCACATGTGTATGTCTGTTGAAGCAATGAAGACATTGTAAATAGTATTTCCTGTCGCATCATGGCAGCATACACTTTGGGTTGTGACTCCGCCCCCACAACCTGATAGGACCACATAGCTATAAATTGTAGAGAGGGCCCCCGCTCCAGTATTCTCTTATTTTTCCTCACCTGTCAGGACCGAACGGATTAAGAAGCACCCCCTTACCGCATTCGTCCCAGCCAGGTTCTAGCCTCTCCTGGGTGGAAGTCCTTACCTGTACAGCCTCTAAATGAGCTAGATGGAAGGAACCCCTCTCTAGTGATCTCATGGGTATGTTGCGGCTCCAGTATAAGCCTTAAACAGGCCGGTCTCCAGAATCTTTTTGCATCACTGTTTGTTTTCTTTCTGGGCATTGTAGTCCCTCTGTGACCCTCCACAGCGCGCTGAGCGTCTTGGCGCTTCCGCGCATGCGCCATACACATCCTCAGGGCGTCCCTTCGTTTTTGCCAGTCTCCAAGATTTCGCGCCACTACTGTGCATGCGTAAGCGGGACGTGACCTCGGCGGCCATGGCGGCAATTTTAAAAAGCTCCAGTGTGTCATTCTGTGCTCCTCCTGCTTCCTGAAGGTTTTCTGACTGCTTTTTTCAACTGGTTTGCACTCTTGAAGTACCCCCCCCCCCCCCCCCGGGTAAGTGTCTGTTTATCTCCATGCACTTTTTTTCTTCTCTGCTTGCATGCTCTTACCTTCCTGTATCTCTCTCAGGTGCTCACTTTCTTTTTCTATGGAGGCCGCAGCCCCAGCAGATCACCATCAGCCTAATAGGTAAGGGGGGGGGGAGTTCCCGTTGGTAAGTAGAGAAGATTGAAAAAGAGAGCAGGATCATACTAACGCTGCCTAATTGGTCAGCCCTATCAGGTCCGCAAGATCATCCAAGTCAAGGCGAAGAGAGACCTCGCACAGGAGAAGCCGCTCCGGCCATAGGCGCAGCCGCTCACGCGGAAGAAGTCGTTCAGGCCACAGGGGAAGCCGTATAAGGAGTCGCTCCTACTCAAGGCATAGCCGTTCCTACCACAGAAGATCCCCTGCACGTAGACACCAGCCTTCTGCGCACCCTTCCCGCCTGGCCGGGAACGCATGCTGGGTATGCGGGGCCACAGCCCTCCACGATTAACTGGCATGTTGCAGGTGCATGGATGAAGCCACCAGGGAGAAAGAGCTGGATTCCATAGAACCTACTGGAGTCTCTACTCCCCAAGTCTCAACTCCTGATGTGGAGTTTACAGCCCAGAGCGGCTCACCTGCCCATCCCAGTACATCAAGGGATCAAGAATTCCCGTCGGACGATGAAGAGCTGGAAGCATCAGCTGGGTTTGATTTTGCGCTTATGGAACCGTTCGTTAGATCGATCAAGGAAGCGATAAACTGGGAGGAGCCTAAGGAGGTACAGCAGAAGCAGAGGAAGTATTTCCCAAACCTCAAGAAAGTTCCGGAGGCTTTCCCGTTCATCGATGAGTTAGATGAGCTGATTAAAGAGGAATGGCAGAATCCGGAAAAGAAGTTTAGTCTATCCAACAGACTTACCAAATTGTACCCTCTCAAGGAACCCAAGGTATCCCCTTTGGTTTCCCCTCCAGTAGTAGACGCATCTTTGATGCGTCTAGCCAGGCACGTGACGCTTCCCATTGAAGACGCAGTGACATTCAGAGACGTGCTGGACAGGAAGGTTGATACAGACCTTAAGAGGGCTTACCTATTTGCAGGAGGCGCCTGCAGACCAGCGGTGGCACTAGCTGCGGTCAGGAAAGCTATTTCCAGTTGGTCTTCTGGAACCGCAAAACTTGTCGCTGAGGGCGCAGATCACTAAGGCCCTACAAGAGCTTAGCCTTGCGGGAGATTTCATGGCGGAAGCTTCTGTGGATACTATTAGATCTGCATCAAGGTCCATGTTAGCCGCTGTAATGGGCAGAAGGGCGCTATGGCTTAAACCCTGGTCAGCTGACCCCGCCTCAAAATCCAATTGGTGCTGAATTCCGTACGTAATGGGGTAAACCTCTTCGGGACAAAGCTGGATACTGCAATTTCTAAGGTGACAGGCGGGAAGTCAGGGCTCATCCCATCAGACAGAAGGCCGAAACAACAGAGGCCGCCTCCCTTTGAGCGTAATCTCCCAGAGAGATACAGGGATGCAAAATCCTATAGACCCGGGAAAGAATACAGAAGAAGTTGGAAGAACTCCCAGACGTCCTTCCTCAAATTTCAGAAACCCAAAACCCCTGCCTCCAAGGACTAGAAGTCCTTTTGAAGGTACGCCCGCCCAACCAGCGGTAGTGGGTGCCAGACTCACAAAGTTCAAACTGGTTTGGGCGGGAATGATAAAAGACCCATGGATGGTATCCACCATTCATTTCGGGCACAGGTGGGCATTCAAAGGTCGCCCCCCAAGGGATCAATTTTGCTCAACCAGACTTCCTCCTTCCCGAGAAAAAAGACTGTCTTTAGTCCAGTATATTCAAGATCTGCTCCAAAAGCAAGCAATAGTGGAGGTTCAGCTATCTCAAAGAGCCAAGGGTTTCTATTCCCCACTTTTCTTAGTAAAAAAGAAGTCAGGGGACTTTTGTCCAGTCTTGGACCTAAACAACCTCAACAGGTCAATTCGGATAGAAACGTTCAAGATGGAAAGCCTTCAATCAATCCTCCAAGCAAAAAACCTGGGAGATTGGATGCTTTCAATAGACCTCCAGGACGCATATCTACATATCCCTATCCATACCGAATTCCAAAAATTTCTCAGTTTTACCCTAAACCATCGGCACTTCCAATTCCGAAGTCTCCCGTTCGGGATCTCTAACGCACCCAGGACATTTACGAAGGTCCTATTACCTGTAATAGCCCACTTGAGAGAAAAGGGACTAAGGGTCCACCATTACCTGGAGACATCCTACTTCTCTCAGATGGCCAAGGGTCTCTCATCCAACATCTGGAAATTCTGGTCTCCACGTTGCAGTCCCTAGGGTGGCTGATAAATTGGAAGAAAAGCAACATCCATCCCACAGAGAGAATGGTCTTTCTGGGGGCCGAGCTGGACACAAGGGAGAACACAGTGGAACTTCCACTGGAGAAAATCCCTCTCCTAATACAGAGGGTGAAGAGAACAATCTCGGCTACAATGTTACCGGCCAGAGCATGCCTCAGTATTCTGGGCTCCTTAACGTCCACCATTCCAATGGTCCAATGGGCACAATGGAACTCGAGGCCTCTTCAGATCTCCTTCCTGCGCCAGTGGAATGGTACGTCAATGTCTCAGCCAATCTTCATCTCTCAGGAGGTAAAACAATCATTGCATGGGTGGACACGGCCTCACAACTTAAGAAGATGCAAGCACATAATCACACCTCATCCAGAGTTAGTGACCTCAGATGCCAGTCTGCAGGGATGGGGGGCACACTATCGGAACTATGCGGCTCAGGGCCACTGGCCATTCAGGACACAGGTCTCAGTGTCGAACATTTTAGAGATGAAAGCAGCATTTCAGGCTCTCCTGGCCTTCAGTCCTCACTTTAGGGAGAAGCATGTCCTTCTGAGGATGGACAACAAAGTGGCTGTAGCCTACATCAACAGGCAGGGGGGCACCAGGAGCAGGTCCATGATGCAGGAAGTCCGTCCTGTTCTAGAATGGGCACAACTGAACTTGTCGGATTTAAGGGCGGTTTATGTTCTGGGAGTCCAGAGCATCTTGGCCGACTCGCTGAGCAGGAATTTTACCTCCAACAAGGAGTGGTCTCTGAGTCCCCAAGCCTATGCTCTCATATCCCGGACTTGGGGTTTACCAGAGATAGACCTGGCTGCAACACCGAAAAACACAAAATGCCAGAGATTCCTGTCGAGGATACCCTTTCCTTCAGCGGAGGGGACGGATTGCCTCCAACACCCCTGGGATTTTCGCCTGGGTTACAACTTCCCTCTGACTCCCCTCATAGCGAGATTCCTCCTGAGGCTCAAGAAGTCATCGGCATTGGTAGTAGCAGTGATTCCTTTTTGGCCGAGGAGGCCATGGTTTACTACCCTCATGCAGCTGAACACAACAGATCCCCTGTTCCTCCCGTTATCATCGGACCTGCTCTCCCAGGGCCATCTTCTTCACCCGAACCCGGAGAAGCTACATTTGATGGCCTGGAGACTAAAAGGGCTAGGTACTTAGAGCAAGGCTGTTCCCAGAAGGTGGTAGACACCTTACTCCAGGCCAGAAGGCCTACCACCAACAACACATACAGACGGGTCTGGGAGAAATTTGTCACTTTCACTCAACAGAAAGTTTGGGATTCATCCTCCCCTTCGGTGTCGCAGATCCTGGAATTTCTTCAATCAGGCCTGGAGAAAGGCCTTAGGTCAAGTACCCTGAAGGTTCAGGTGTCGGCCCTGTCCGCCTTGACAGGAGTTAAGTGGGCACAGAATCCTCTTGTAGTTCAGTTTCAGAGGGCCTGCCTAAAGCTGAGGCCTCCCAGGAAACCTTCCTTCCCGGTCTGGGACCTCTCAGTTGTTCTGGAAGCACTATCTAAAGAACCT
Organism: Aquarana catesbeiana; assembly: GCA_037953035.1. Classification (NCBI taxonomy): domain Eukaryota; kingdom Metazoa; phylum Chordata; class Amphibia; order Anura; family Ranidae; genus Aquarana; species Aquarana catesbeiana. Next base: position 143,014 of record JBBHAA010002444.1, read on the forward strand.
TTTTTCCCTCTTGAGAACATCTCCCTCTGGGATTTAACACTAAAAGTTTCATTTTTAATAGCCATAGCATCGGCTAAAAGGGTGTCAGAGATGCAAGCTCTACTGGCTAGTAAGCCATACCTGATCCAGACAGATTAGTCCTGAGGCCTTCGGATCGCTTCATTCCCAAGGTATCCTCATCCTTTCATTTCAGCCAGGAGATTAACCTCCCAGCACTTACCACGGATCAGGGCGATCCTCACCCTTTAGACGTCAAAGGTAACGTCTTGGAATATCTCTCGGCAACCAAATCCATCAGAAAGACGGAAAGTCTCCTAATCATCCCGCATGGATTCAGGAGAGGTCAAGCGGCATCCTCACGCACCATTGTTTCATGGCTAGTAAAGACCATCAAGAAGACCTATTCACTGAGTAACCATCAAATACCTGAGGGCTTAAGGGCACACTCCACCAGGGCAGTGGCAACCTCCTGGGCGGCATATTGTACAGTCTCAGCGGAAAAAATTCTCAACTCCTGATGTGGAGTTTACAGCCCAGAGCGCCTCACCTGCCCATCCCAGTACATCAAGGGATCAAGAATTCCCGTCGGACGATGAAGAGCTGGAAGCATCAGCTGGGTTTGATTTTGCGCTTATGGAACCGTTCGTTAGATCGATCAAGGAAGCGATAAACTGGGAGGAGCCTAAGGAGGTACAGCAGAAGCAGAGGAAGTATTTCCCAAACCTCAAGAAAGGTCAAGCGGCATCCTCACGCACCATTGTTTCATGGCTAGTAAAGACCATCAAGAAGACCTATTCACTGAGTAACCATCAAATACCTGAGGGCTTAAGGGCACACTCCACCAGGGCAGTGGCAACCTCCTGGGCGGCATATTGTACAGTCTCAGCGGAGACAATTTGCAGAGCGGCTACCTGGTCTTCCAGGAACACCTTTATGTCTCATTATAAGGTGGATTCCGCCTGCTTATCCACAGTGGATTTCGGAAGATCCGTTATCCAGGCCAATTCTTCTATTCTTTGTTAATAAACTTAGTTTGCATTCCCACCCAGTTTTGCGAGTTATTCCCCAAAGTGTATGCTGCCATGATGCGACAGGAAAACAGAAAATTGTATACTCACCTTTCCGTAATTTTCCTTTCCTGTTGCATCTTCATGGCAGCATACAATCTCCCACCCTTCTGAGGTGATATATACAGAGAATACTGGGGTGGGGGCCCTCTCTACAATTTATAGCTATGTGGTCCTATCAGGTTGTGGGGGCGGAGTCACAACCCAAAGTGTATGCTGCCATGAAGATGCGACAGGAAAGGAAAACTACGGAAAGGTGAGTATACAATTTTCCATTTTTTCAACCTCACCTACTATGTAACTATCTATGTAAAACAAAGAATGGAGCAGTGTTATATTGTGGTTCTGCCACTAGGTGTCCCACTAGGCTTTTGTAAAACAAACAATAGAGTTGTGTGTAGAAGAAAGAAAATGGATTTGGGACTTTGCACGAGGCATGTCTATGTAAATGATAATAATGTATAAAATACCTAATTATAAATAAATTGAATGTCAAAATCCCCATAGGGGGGGTCCATATAGCCATAATGAATTAATAAATTAATGAATTTAATGAATCAAATAAATAAATATGATATATAATGTATAATATAAATATTATATAATACATGATGTAAACGAAAAGAGACATGATAAATATAATAATAATCATCATAACATATTTAATATCAATGATAAATGGACATGATCGGTACAGACAATGGCAATAAATAAAGTACCTAAACATACAAATCAAATAGACATGATAATCATAACAGATGCGAACAATAAGTACTAATGACAGAGTTCATGATTTGTTTATTCTATTTATTCATTTAATTATTCATTTTATTATTTATTCTATTTATTCATTCATTTCAATTCTATTTATTCATTTAATTTTAGAGCAAAAATATATGCATCCTGCTCCTGATGATTGAATCATGAACTCTGTCATTAGTAATTATTGTTCGCATCTATTATGATTATCATGTCTATTTGATTTGTATGTTTAGTTACTTTATTTATTGCCATTGTTTGTACCGATCATGTCCATTTATCATTGATATTAAATATGTTATTATGATTATTATTATATTTATCGTGTCTCTTTTCATTTACATCATGTATTATATATTATTTATATTATATATCATATTTATTTATTTATTTGTTTGATTGAATTCATTCATTTATTAATTCATTATGGCTATATGGACCCCCCCTATGGGGATTGTGACATTCAATTTAGTTATAATTAGGTATTTTATGCATTATTATCATTTACATAGACATGCCTCATGCAAAGTCCCAAATCCATTTTATCTTTGCTCTATATACATTCAGGGATGGAGGCATACTCATGTTTTGCTTCGGTATAAACAGGTCACTTTCCGTTCTTCATTAGTAGAGTTTTGTTATATTGTAGTTCTGCCACTAGGTGTCTCACTACTGTGATACCAGGGCTTTATGTAAACCAAAGAAATTAGCAATGTGTTATATGTGGGGTAGGCAACCTTTGAGAGGTGGAGATTTACCTGGACAACATGGAAGAGATTAAAGATCCCTGGGGTTGCGGCACCTTTTTTTTTTTCTTTTTTAATTAATAAATTAATGATCAATCCCTCAGTAAAAGTATGACACAAAGAACACATAGTGTGCAAACAGTAGTGTCCTCTGCCCCCCTTCACATCACCCCCCACTATAGTATCCTCTGCCCCCCTTCACATCACCCCCCACAATAGTATCCTCTGCCCCCCTTCACATCACCCCCCACAATAGTATCCTCTGCCCCCCTTCACATTACCCCCCCCCACAATAGTATCCTCTTCCCTCCTTCACATCACCCCCCACAATAGTATCCTCTGCCCCCCTTCACATCACCCCCCACAATAGTATCCTCTGATTCTCTTCACATCACCCCCCGCAATAGTATCCTCTGATTCTCTTCACATCACCCCCCACAATAGTATCCTCTGCCCACCTTCACATCACCCCCCACAATAGTATCCTCTGCCCCCCTTACATCACCCCCTACAATAGTATCCTCTGCCCCCCTTCACATTACCCCCCCCCCACAATAGTATCCTCTTCCCTCCTTCACATCACCCCCCACAATAGTATCCTCTGCCCCCCTTCACATCACCCCCCACAATAGTATCCTCTGCCCCCCTTACATCACCCCCCACAATAGTATCCTCTGCCCCCCTTACATCACCCCCTACAATAGTATCCTCTGCCCCCCTTCACATTACCCCCCCCCCACAATAGTATCCTCTTCCCTCCTTCACATCACCCCCCACAATAGTATCCTCTGCCCCCCTTCACATCACCCCCCACAATAGTATCCTCTGATTCTCTTCACATCACCCCCCACAATAGTATCCTCTGATTCTCTTCACATCACCCCCCACAATAGTATCTTCTGCCCACCTTCACATCACCCCCCACAATAGTATCCTCTGCCCCCCTTCACATCACCCTCCACAATAGTATCCTCTGCCCCCCTTCACATCACCCCCCACAATAGTATCCTCTGCCCCCCTTCACATCACCCCCTACAATAGTATCCTCTGCCCACCTTCACATCACCCCCCACAATAGTATCCTCTGCCCCCCTTCACATCAAACCCCCCACAATAGTATCCTCTGCCCCCCTTCACATACCCCCCCACAATAGTATCCTCTGCCTGCCTTCACATCACACCCCACAATAGTATCCTCTGCCCCCTTCACATCACCCCCCGCAATAGTATTTTTTGCCCACCTTCACATCACCCCCTACAATAGTATCCTCTGCCCCCCTTCACATCACCCCCCCCCACAATAGTATCCTCTGCCCGCCTTCACATCACCCCCCACAATAGTATCCTCTGACCCACTTCACATCACCCCGCAATAGTATTTTCTGCCCGCCTTCACATCACTCCCCACAATAGTATCCTCTGCCCCCCTTCACATCACCCCCCCCATAATAGTATCCTCTGCCCCCCCTCACATCACCCCCTACAATAGTATCCTCTGCCCACCTTCACATCACCCCCCACAATAGTATCCTCTGCCCCCTTCACATCACCCCCCACAATAGTATCCTCTGCCCCCCTTCACATCAACCCCCCCCCACAATAGTATCCTCTGCCCGCCTTCACATCACCCCCCACAATAGTATCCTCTGACCCCCTTCACATCACCCCCCGCAATAGTATTTTTTGCCCGCCTTCACATCAATCCCCACAATAGTATCCTCTGCCCCCCTTCACATCACCCCCCACAATAGTATCCTCTGCCCCCCTTCACATCACCCCCCCCCCCACAATAGTATCCTCTGACCCCCTTCACATCACCCCCCGCAATAGTATTTTTTGCCCACCTTCACATCACCCCCTACAATAGTATCCTCTGCCCCCCTTCACATCACCCCCCCCCCACAATAGTATCCTCTGCCCGCCTTCACATCACCCCCCACAATAGTATCCTCTGACCCACTTCACATCACCCCCCGCAATAGTATTTTTTGCCCACCTTCACATCATCCCCCACAATAGTATTTTCTGCCCGCCTTCACATCACTCCCCACAATAGTATCCTCTGCCCCCTTCACATCACCCCCCCCCCATAATAGTATCCTCTGCCCGCCTTCACATCACCCCCCACAATAGTATCCTCTGACCCCCTTCACATCACCCCCTACAATAGTATCCTCTGCCCCCCTTCACATCACCCCCTACAATAGTATCCTCTGTCCCCCCTCACATCACCCCCTACAATAGTATCCTCTGCCACCTTCACATCACCCCCCACAATAGTATCCTCTGCCCCCTTCACATCACCCCCACAATAGTATCCTCTGCCCCTCTTCACATCACCCCCCCACAATAGTATCCTCTGCCCCCCTTCACATCACCCCCCACAATAGTATCCGCTGACCCCCTTCACATCACCCCCCGCAATAGTATTTTTTGCCCACCTTCACATCATCCCCCACAATAGTATCCTCTGACCCTCTTCACATCACCCCCCCCACAATAGTATCCTCTGCCTCCCTTCACATCACCCCCCACAATAGTATCCTCTGCCTCCCTTCACATCACCCACCACAATAGTATCCTCTGCCCCCCTTCACATCACCCCCCACAATAGTATCCTCTGCCCCCCTTACATCACCCCCCACAATAGTATCCTCTGCCCCCCTTAAATCACCCCCTACAATAGTATCCTCTGCCCCCCTTCACATTACCCCCCCACAATAGTATCCTCTGCCCTCCTTCACATCACCCCCCACAATAGTATCCTCTGCCCCCCTTCACATCACCCCCCACAATAGTATCCTCTGCCCACCTTCGCATCATCCCCCACAATAGTATCCTCTGCCCACCTTCCCATCACCCCCTACAATAGTATCCTCTGCCCCTCCCTTCACATCACCCCCTACAATAGTATCCTCTGCCCCCCTTCACATCACCCCCTACGATAGTATCCTCTGCCCCCCTTCACATCACCCCCCCCACAAGAGTATCCTCTGCCCCTCCCTTCACATCACCCCCTACAATAGTATCCTCTGCCCCCCTTCACATCACCCCCTACAATAGTATCCTCTGCCCCCCTTCACATCACCCCCCCCACAATAGTATCCTCTGCCCCCCTTCACATCACCCCCTACAATAGTATCCTCTGCCCCCCTTCAAATCACCCCCCCTACAATAGTATCCTCTGCCCCCTTCACATCACCCCCCACAATAGTATCCTCTGCCCACCTTCACACCCCCCCCACAATAGTATCCTCTGCCCCCATTCACATCACCCTCCACAATTGTATCCTCTGCCCACCTTCACACACCTCCCCCCCCACAAGAGTATCCTCTGGCCCCCTTCACATCACCCCCACAATAGTATCCTCTGCCCACCTTCACATCACCCCCCACAATAGTATCCTCTGCCCACCTTCACATCACCCCTCACAATAGTATCCTCTGCCCCCTTCACATAACCCCCCCCCGACAATAGTATCCTCTGCCCACCTTCACATCACCCCCCACAATAGTATCCTCTGCCCCCTTCACATAACCCCCCCCCGACAATAGTATCCTCTGCCCACCTTCACATCACCCCCCACAATAGTATCCTCTGCCCACCTTCACATCACCCCCCACAATAGTATCCTCTGCCCCCTTCACATAACCCCCCCCCCGACAATAGTATCCTCTGCCCACCTTCACATCACCCCCCACAATAGTATTCTCTGCCCCCCTTCACATCACCCCCCACAATAGTATCCTCTGCCCCCCTTCACATCACCCCCTACAATAGTATCCTCTGCCCACCTTCACATCACCCCGCACAATAGTATCCTCTGCCCCCCTTCACATCACCCCCCCCCACAAGAGTATCCTCTGCCCGCCTTCACATCACCCCCCACAATAGTATCCTCTGCCCCCCTTCACATCACCCCCCCCCCACAATAGTATCCTCTGCCCGCCTTCACATCATCCCCCACAATAGTATTTTCTGCCCGCCTTTACATCACTCCCCACAATAGTATCCTCTGCCCCCCTTCACATCACCCCCCCCATAATAGTATCCTCTTCCCGCCTTCACATCACCCCCCACAATAGTATCCTCTGACCCCCTTCACATCACCCCCCGCAATAGTATTTTTTGCCCGCCTTGACATCACTCCCCACAATAGTATCCTGTGCCCGCCTTCACATCACCCCCCACAATAGTATCCTCTGACCCCCTTCACATTACCCCCTACAATAGTATCCTCTGCCCCCCTTCACATCACCCCCTACAATAGTATCCTCTGCCCCCCTTCACATCACCCCCTACAATAGTATCCTCCGCCCCCCCTCACATCACCCCCTACAATAGTATCCTCTGCCCACCTTCACATCACCCCCCACAATAGTATCCTCTGCCCCCCTTCACATCACCCCCCACAATAGTATCCTCTGCCCCCCTTCACATCACCCCCCCACAATAGTATCCTCTGCCCGCCTTCACATCACCCCCCACAATAGTATCCTCTGACCCCCTTCACATCACCCCCCACAATAGTATTTTCTACCCCCCTTCACATCACCCCCTACATTAGTATCCTCTGCCCCCTTCACATCACCCCCTACAATAGTATCCTCTGCCCACCTTCACATCACTCCCCACAATAGTATCTTCTGCCCCCCTTCACATCACCCCCCACAATAGTATCCTCTGCCCACCTTCACATCACTCCCCACAATAGTATCCTCTGCCCCCCTTCACATCACCCCCTACAATAGTATCCTCTGCCCACCTTCACATCACCCCCTACAATAGTATCCTCTGCCCACCTTCACATCACCCCCCACAATAGTATCCTCTGCCCCCCTTCACATCACCCCCCACAATAGTATCCTCTGCCCCCCTTCACATCACCCCCCCACAATAGTATCCTCTGCCCGCCTTCACATCACCCCAAACAATAGTATCCTCTGACCCCCTTCACATCACCCCCCACAATAGTATTTTCTACCCCCCTTCACATCACCCCCTACATTAGTATCCTCTGCCCCCTTCACATCACCCCCTACAATAGTATCCTCTGCCCACCTTCACATCACTCCCCACAATAGTATCTTCTGCCCCCCTTCACATCACCCCCCACAATAGTATCCTCTGCCCACCTTCACATCACTCCCCACAATAGTATCCTCTGCCCCCCTTCACATCACCCCCTACAATAGTATCCTCTGCCCACCTTCACATCACTCCCCACAATAGTATCCTCTGCCCCCCTTCACATTACCCCCCACAATAGTATCCTCTGCCCCCTTCACATCACCCCCTACAATAGTATCCTCTGCCCACCTTCACATCACTCCCCACAATAGTATCCTCTGCCCCCTTCACATCACCCCCCACAATAGTATCCTCTGCCCCCCTTCACATCACCCTCCCCCCCACAATAGTATCCTCTGCCCGCCTTCACATCACCCCCCACAATAGTATCCTCTGACCCCCTTCACATCACCCCCCGCAATAGTATTTTTTGCCCACCTTCACATCATCCCCCACAATAGTATTTTCTGCCCACCTTCACATCACCCCCTACAATAGTGTCCTCTGACCACCTTCACATCACTCCCCACAATAGTATCCTCTGCCCCCCTTCACATCACCCCCCACAATAGTATCCTCTGCCCCCCTTTACATCACCCCCTACAATAGTATCCTCTGCCCCCCTTCACATCACCCCCCACAATAGTATCCTTTGCCCCCCCTTCACATCACCCCCTACAATAGTATCCTCTGCCCCCCTTCACATCACCCCCCACATTAGTATCCTCTGCCCCCCTTCACATCACCCCCAACAATAGTATCCTCTGCCCACCTTCACATCACCCCCTACAATAGTATCCTCTGCCCACCTTCACATCACCCTTACAATAGTATCCTCTGCCCCCCCCCCCACATCACCCCCTACAATAGTATCCTCTGCCCCCTTCACATCACCCCTCACAATAGTATCCTCTGCCCCCCTTCACATCACCCCCAGCAATAGTATCCTCTGCCCCCCTTCACATCACCCCCTACAATAGTATCCTCTGCCCACCTTCACATCACCTCCCACAATAGTATCCTCTGCCCACCTTCACATCACCCCCACAATAGTATCCTCTGCCCCCTTCACATCACCCCCCCTGCAATAGTATCCTCTGCCCACCTTCACATCACCCCCACAATAGTATCCTCTGCCCACCTTCACATCACCCCCTACAATAGTATCCTCTACCCACCTTCACATCACTCCCTACAATAGTATCCTCTGCCCCCCTTCACATCACCCCCTACAATAGTATTCTCTGCCCCCTTTCACATCCCCCCCCCACAATAGTATCCTCTGCCCCCTTCACATCATCCCCTACAATAGTATTCTATGCCCCCCTTCACATCACCCCCCACAATAGTATCCTCTGCCCACCTTCACATCACTCCCCACAATAGTATCCTCTGCCCCCTTCACATCACCCCCTACAATAGTATCCTCTGCCCCCCTTCACATCACCCCCTACAATAATATCCTCTGCCCCCCTTCACATCACCCCCTACAATAGTATCCTCTGCCCCCCTTCACATCACCCCCTACAATAGTATCCTCTGCCCCCCTTCACATCACCCCCTACAATAGTATCCTCTCCCCACCTTCACATCACTCCCCACAATAGTATCCTCTGCCCCCCTTCACATCACCCCCCACAATAGTATCCTCTGCCCCCTTCACATCACCCCCTACAATAGTATCCTCTGCCCACCTTCACATCACTCCCCACAATAGTATCCTCTGCCCCCCTTCACATCACACCCCACAATAGTATCCTCTGCCCCCTTCACATCACCCCCTACAATAGTATCCTCTGCCCACCTTCACATCACCCCCCACAATAGTATTTTTTGCCCACCTTCACATCATCCCCCACAATAGTATTTTCTGCCCGCCTTCACATCACTCCCCACAATAGTATCCTCTGCCCCCCTTCACATCACCCCCCCCCCATAATAGTATCCTCTGCCCGCCTTCACATCACCCCCCACAATAGTATCCTCTGCCCCCCCCTCACATCACCCCCTACAATAGTATCCTCTGCCCACCTTCACATCACCCCCCACAATAGTATCCTCTGCCCCCCTTCACATAAACCCCCCCCCCCACAATAGTATCCTCTGCCCGCCTTCACATCACCCCCCACAATAGTATCCTCTGCCCCCCTTCACATAAACCCCCCCCCACAATAGTATCCTCTGCCCCCCTTCACATAAACCCCCCCCACAATAGTATCCTCTGCCCACCTTCACATCACCCCCCACAATAGTATCCTCTGACCCCCTTCACATCACCCCCCGCAATAGTATTTTTTGCCCGCCTTCACATCACTCCCCACAATAGTATCCTCTGCCCCCCTTCACATCACCCCCTACAATAGTATCCTCTGCCCCCCTTCACATCACCCCCTACAATAGTATCCTCTGCCCCCCTTCACATCACCCCCTACAATAGTATCCTCTGCCCCCCTTCACATCACCCCCTACAATAGTATCCTCTGCCCCCCCTCACATCACCCCCTACAATAGTATCCTCTGCCCACCTTCACATCACCCCCCACAATAGTATCCTCTGCCCCCTTCACATCAACCCCCACAATAGTATCCTCTGCCCCCCTTCACATCACCCCCCCACAATAGTATCCTCTGCCCGCCTTCACATCACCCCCTACAATAGTATCCTCTGACCCCCTTCACATCACCCCCCGCAATAGTATTTTTTGCCCACCTTCACATCATCCCCCACAATAGTATTTTCTACCCCCCTTCACATCACCCCCTACATTAGTATCCTCTGCCCCCTTCACATCACCCCCTACAATAGTATCCTCTGCCCACCTTCACATCACCCCCTACAATAGTATCCTCTGACCCCCTTCACATCACCCCCCGCAATAGTATTTTTTGCCCACCTTCACATCATCCCCCACAATAGTATTTTCTACCCCCCTTCACATCACCCCCTACATTAGTATCCTCTGCCCCCTTCACATCACCCCCCACAATAGTATCCTCTGCCCCCCTTCACATCACCCCCCACAATAGTATCCTCTGCCCACCTTCACATCACTCCCCACAATAGTTTCCTCTGCCCCCCTTCACATCACCCCCTACAATAGTATCCTCTGCCCCCCTTCACATCACCCCCTACAATAGTATCCTCTGCCCCCCTTCACATCACCCCCTACAATAGTATCCTCTGCCCCCCTTCACATCACCCCCTTCAATAGTATCCTCTCCCCACCTTCACATCACTCCCCACAATAGTATCCTCTGCCCCCCTTCACATCACCCCCTACAATAGTATCCTCTGCCCACCTTAACATCACTCCCCACAATAGTATCCTCTACCCCCCTTCACATCACCCCCCACAATAGTATCCTCTGCCCCCTTCACATCACCCCCTACAATAGTATCCTCTGCCCACCTTCACATCACTCCCCACAATAGTATCCTCTGCCCCCCTTCACATCACCCCCCACAATAGTATCCTCTGCCCCCCTTCACATCACCCTCCCCCCCACAATAGTATCCTCTGCCCGCCTTCACATCACCCCCCACAATAGTAACCTCTGAGCCCCTTCACATCACCCCCGCAATAGTATTTTTTGCCCACCTTCACATCATCCCCCACAATAGTATTTTCTGCCCACCTTCACATCACCCCCTACAATAGTATCCTCTGACCACCTTCACATCACTCCCCACAATAGTATCCTCTGCCCCCCTTCACATCACCCCCCACAATAGTATCCTCTGCCCCCCTTTACATCACCCCCTACAATAGTATCCTCTGCCCCCCTTCACATCACCCCCCACAATAGTATCCTTTGCCCCCCCTTCACCTCACCCCCTACAATAGTATCCTCTGCCCCCTTTCACATCACCCCCCACATTAGTATCCTCTGCCCCCCTTCACATCACCCCCTACAATAGTATCCTCTGCCCACCTTCACATCACCCCCTACAATAGTATCCTCTGCCCCCTTCACATCACCCTTACAATAGTATCCTCTGCCCCCCCCCCCCACATCACCCCCTACAATAGTATCCTCTGCCCCCTTCACATCACCCCTCACAATAGTATCCTCTGCCCCCTTTCACATCACCCACAGCAATAGTATCCTCTGCCCGCCTTCACATCACCCCCTACAATAGTATCCTCTGCCCACCTTCACATCACCTCCCACAATAGTATCCTCTGCCCCCCTTCACATCACCCCCACAATAGTATCCTCTGCCCCCTTCACATCACCCCCCACAATAGTATCCTCTGCCCCCCTTCACATCCCCCCACAATAGTATCCTCTGCCCTCCTTCACATCACCCCCCGCAATAGTATCCTCTGCCCCCCTTCACATCACCCTCTACAATAGTATCCTCTGCCCCCCTTCACATCCCCCCACAATAGTATCCTCTGCCCACCTTCACATCACCCCCTACAATAGTATTCTCTGCCCTCCTTCACATCCCCCCACAATAGTATCCTCTGCCCACCTTCACATCACCCCCTACAATAGTATTCTCTGCCCACCTTCACATCACCCCCCCACAATAGTATCCTCTGCCCACCTTCACATCACCCCCCACAATAGTATCCTCTGCCCCCCCTCACATCACCCCCTACAATAGTATCCTCTGCCCCCTTCACATCACCCCCCACAATGGTATCCTCTGCCCCCCTTCACATCAACCCCCCCCCCCCCCACAATAGTATCCTCTGCCCACCTTCACATCACCCCCCGCAATAGTATCCTCTGCCCCCCTTCACATCACCCTCTACAATAGTATCCTCTGCCCCCCTTCACATCCCCCCACAATAGTATCCTCTGCCCACCTTCACATCACCCCCTACAATAGTATTCTCTGCCCTCCTTCACATCCCCCCACAATAGTATCCTCTGCCCACCTTCACATCACCCCCTACAATAGTATTCTCTGCCCACCTTCACATCACCCCCCACAATAGTATCCTCTGCCCCCCTTCACATCACCCCCACAATAGTATCCTCTGCCCCCTTCACATCACCCCCCACAATAGTATCCTCTGCCCACCTTCACATCACCCCCCGCAATAGTATCCTCTGCCCCCCTTCACATCACCCTCTACAATAGTATCCTCTGCCCCCCTTCACATCCCCCACAATAGTATCCTCTGCCCACCTTCACATCACCCCCTACAATAGTATTCTCTGCCCTCCTTCACATCCCCCCACAATAGTATCCTCTGCCCACCTTCACATCACCCCCTACAATAGTATCCTCTGACCACCTTCCCATCACTCCCCACAATAGTATCCTCTGCCCCCCTTCACATCACCCCCCACAATAGTATCCTCTGCCCCCCTTTACATCACCCCCTACAATAGTATCCTCTGCCCCCCTTCACATCACCCCCCACGATAGTATCCTTTGCCCCTCCTTCACATCACCCCCTACAATAGTATCCTCTGCCCCCCTTCACATCACCCCCCACATTAGTATCCTCTGCCCCCCTTCACATCACCCCCTACAATAGTATCCTCTGCCCACCTTCACATCACCCCCTACAATAGTATCCTCTGCCCCCTTCACATCACCCTTACAATAGTATCCTCTGCCCCCCCCCACATCACCCCCTACAATAGTATCCTCTACCCCCTTCACATCACCCCTCACAATAGTATCCTCTGCCCCCTTTCACATCACCCCCTACAATAGTATCCTCTGCCCACCTTCACATCACCTCCCACAATAGTATCCTCTGCCCCCCTTCACATCACCCCCACAATAGTATCCTCTGCCCCCTTCACATCACCCCCCACAATAGTATCCTCTGCCCACCTTCACATCACCCCCCGCAATAGTATCCTCTGCCCCCCTTCACATCACCCTCTACAATAGTATCCTCTGCCCCCCTTCACATCCCCCCACAATAGTATCCTCTGCCCACCTTCACATCACCCCCTACAATAGTATTCTCTGCCCTCCTTCACATCCTCCCACAATAGTATCCTCTGCCCACCTTCACATCACCCTCTACAATAGTATCCTCTGCCCCCCTTCACATCCCCCCACAATAGTATCCTCTGCCCACCTTCACATCACCCCCTACAATAGTATCCTCTGCCCACCTTCACATCACCCCCTACAATAGTATTTTCTGCCCACCTTCACATCACCCCCTACAATAGTATCCTCTGACCACCTTCACATCACTCCCCACAATAGTATCCTCTGCCCCCCTTCACATCACCCCCCACAATAGTATCCTCTGCCCTCCTTTACATCACCCCCTACAATAGTATCCTCTGCCCCCCTTCACATCACCCCCCACAATAGTATCCTTTGCCCCCCCTTCACATCACCCCCTACAATAGTATCCTCTGCCCCCCTTCACATCACCCCCCACATTAGTATCCTCTGCCCCCCTTCACATCACCCCCTACAATAGTATCCTCTGCCCACCTTCACATCACCCCCTACAATAGTATCCTCTGCCCCCTTCACATCACCCCTCACAATAGTATCCTCTGCCCCCCTTCACATCACCCCCAGCAATAGTATCCTCTGCCCCCCTTCACATCACCCCCTACAATAGTATCCTCTGCCCACCTTCACATCACCTCCCACAATAGTATCCTCTGCCCACCTTCACATCACCCCCACAATAGTATCCTCTGCCCCCTTCACATCACCCCCCCTGCAATAGTATCCTCTGCCTCCCTTCACATCACCCCCTACAATAGTATTCTCTGCCCTCCTTCACATCCCCCCACAATAGTATTCTCTGCCCTCCTTCACATCCCCCCACAATAGTATCCTCTGCCCACCTTCACATCACCCCCTACAATAGTATTCTCTGCCCTCCTTCACATCCCCCCACAATAGTATCCTCTGCCCACCTTCACATCACTCCCTACAATAGTATTTTCTGCCCACCTTCACATCACCCCCTACAATAGTATCCTCTGACCACCTTCACATCACTCCCCACAATAGTATCCTCTGCCCCCCTTCACATCACCCCCCACAATAGTATCCTCTGCCCTCCTTTACATCACCCCCTACAATAGTATCCTCTGCCCCCCTTCACATCACCCCCCACAATAGTATCCTTTGCCCCCCTTCACATCACCCCCTACAATAGTATCCTCTGCCCCCCTTCACATCACCCCCCACATTAGTATCCTCTGCCCCCCTTCACATCACCCCCTACAATAGTATCCTCTGCCCACCTTCACATCACCCCCTACAATAGTATCCTCTGCCCCCTTCACATCACCCCTCACAATAGTATCCTCTGCCCCCCTTCACATCACCCCCAGCAATAGTATCCTCTGCCCCCCTTCACATCACCCCCTACAATAGTATCCTCTGCCCACCTTCACATCACCTCCCACAATAGTATCCTCTGCCCACCTTCACATCACCCCCACAATAGTATCCTCTGCCCACCTTCACATCACCCCTACAATAGTATCCTCTGCCCACCTTCACATCACTCCCTACAATAGTATCCTCTGCCCCCCTTCACATCACCCCCTACAATAGTATTCTCTGCCCCCTTTCACATCCCCCCCCCACAATAGTATTCTCTGCCCCCTTCACATCATCCCCTACAATAGTATTCTATGCCCCCCTTCACATCACCCCCCACAATAGTATCCTCTGCCCACCTTCACATCACACCCCACAATAGTATCCTCTGCCCCCCTTCACATCACCCCCTACAATAGTATCCTCTGCCCCCCTTCACATCACCCCCTACAATAATATCCTCTGCCCCCCTTCACATCACCCCCTACAATAGTATCCTCTGCCCCCCTTCACATCACCCCCTACAATAGTATCCTCTGCCCCCCTTCACATCACCCCCTACAATAGTATCCTCTCCCCACCTTCACATCACTCCCCACAATAGTATCCTCTGCCCCCCTTCACATTACCCCCCACAATAGTATCCTCTGCCCCCTTCACATCACCCCCTACAATAGTATCCTCTGCCCACCTTCACATCACTCCCCACAATAGTATCCTCTGCCCCCTTCACATCACCCCCCACAATAGTATCCTCTGCCCCCTTCACATCACCCCCTACAATAGTATCCTCTGCCCACCTTCACATCACCCCCCACAATAGTATTTTCTGCCCGCCTTCACATCACTCCCCACAATAGTATCCTCTGCCCCCCTTCACATCACCCCCCCCCATAATAGTATCCTCTGCCCGCCTTCACATCACCCCCCCAATAGTATCCTCTGCCCCCCCTCACATCACCCCCTACAATAGTATCCTCTGCCCACCTTCACATCACCCCCCACAATAGTATCCTCTGCCCCCCCTCACATCACCCCCTACAATAGTATCCTCTGCCCCCTTCACATCACCCCCCACAATGGTATCCTCTGCCCCCCTTCACATCAACCCCCCCCCCACAATAGTATCCTCTGCCCGCCTTCACATCACCCCCCACAATAGTATCCTCTGACCACCTTCACATCACCCCCCGCAATAGTATTTTTTGCCCGCCTTCACATCACTCCCCACAATAGTATCCTCTGCCCGCCATCACATCACCCCCCACAATAGTATCCTCTGACCCCCTTCACATCACCCCCTACAATAGTATCCTCTGCTCCCCTTTACATCACCCCCTACAATAGTATCCTCTGCCCCCGTTCACATCACCCCATACAATAGTATCCTCTGCCCCCCTCACATCACCCCCTACAATAGTATCCTCTGCCCACCTTCACATCACCCCCCACAATAGTATCCTCTGCCCCCTTCACATCACCCCCCACAAAAGTATCCTCTGCCCCCCTTCACATCACCCCCCCACAATAGTATCCTCTGACCCCCTTCGCATCACCCCCCGGAATAGTATTTTTTGCCCACCTTCACATCATCCCCCACAATAGTATTTTCTACCCCCCCTTCACATCACCCCCTACATTAGTATCCTCTGCCCCCTTCACATCACCCCCTACAATAGTATCCTCTGCCCACCTTCACATCACTCCCCACAATAGTATCCTCTGCCCCCCTTCACATCACCCCCCACAATAGTATCCTCTGCCCACCTTCACATCACTCCCCACAATAGTTTCCTCTGCCCCCCTTCACATCACCCCCTACAATAGTATCCTCTGCCCCCCTTCACATCACCCCCTACAATAGTATCCTCTGCCCCCCTTCACATCACCCCCTACAATAGTATCCTCTGCCCCCCTTCACATTACCCCCTACAATAGTATCCTCTCCCCACCTTCACATCACTCCCCACAATAGTATCCTCTGCCCCCCTTCACATCACCCCCTACAATAGTATCCTCTGCCCACCTTCACATCACTCCCCACAATAGTATCCTCTGCCCCCCTTCACATCACCCCCCACAATAGTATCCTCTGCCCCCTTCACATCACCCCCTACAATAGTATCCTCTGCCCACCTTCACATCACTCCCCACAATAGTATCCTCTGCCCCCCTTCACATCACCCCCCACAATAGTATCCTCTGCCCCCCTTCACATCACCCTCCCCCCCACAATGGTATCCTCTGCCCGCCTTCACATCACCCCCCACAATAGTATCCTCTGACCCCCTTCACATCACCCCCGCAATAGTATTTTTTGCCCACCTTCACATCATCCCCCACAATAGTATTTTCTGCCCACCTTCACATCACCCCCTACAATAGTATCCTCTGACCACCTTCACATCACTCCCCACAATAGTATCCTCTGCCCCCCTTCACATCACCCCCCCCAATAGTATCCTCTGCCCCCCTTTACATCACCCCCTACAATAGTATCCTCTGCCCCCCTTCACATCACCCCCCACAATAGTATCCTTTGCCCCCCCTTCACATCACCCCCTACAATAGTATCCTCTGCCCCCCTTCACATCACCCCCCACATTAGTATCCTCTGCCCCCCTTCACATCACCCCCTACAATAGTATCCTCTGCCCACCTTCACATCACCCCCTACAATAGTATCCTCTGCCCCCTTCACATCACCCTTACAATAGTATCCTCTGCCCCCCCCCCCACATCACCCCCTACAATAGTATCCTCTGCCCCCTTCACATCACCCCTCACAATAGTATCCTCTGCCCCCTTTCACATCACCCCCAGCAATAGTATCCTCTGCCCCCCTTCACATCACCCCCTACAATAGTATCCTCTGCCCTCCTTCACATCACCTCCCACAATAGTATCCTCTGCCCCCCTTCACATCACCCCCACAATAGTATCCTCTGCCCCCTTCACATCACCCCCCACAATAGTATCCTCTGCCCACCTTCACATCACCCCCCGCAATAGTATCCTCTGCCCCCCTTCACATCACCCTCTACAATAGTATCCTCTGCCCCCCTTCACATCCCCCCACAATAGTATCCTCTGCCCACCTTCACATCACCCCCTACAATAGTATTCTCTGCCCTCCTTCACATCCCCCCACAATAGTATCCTCTGCCCACCTTCACATCACCCCCTACAATAGTATTCTCTGCCCCCTTCACATCACCCCCTACAATAGTATCCTCTGCCCACCTTCACATCACCCCCCGCAATAGTATCCTCTGCCCCCCTTCACATCACCCTCTACAATAGTATCCTCTGCCCCCCTTCACATCCCCCCACAATAGTATCCTCTGCCCACCTTCACATCACCCCCTACAATAGTATTCTCTGCCCTCCTTCACATCCCCCCACAATAGTATCCTCTGCCCACCTTCACATCACCCCCTACAATAGTATTCTCTGCCCACCTTCACATCACCCCCCACAATAGTATCCTCTGCCCACCTTCACATCGCCCCCCACAATAGTATCCTCTGCCCCCCTTCACATCACCCCCTACAATAGTATCCTCTGCCCACCTTCCCATCACCCCCTACAATAGTATCCTCTGCCCCCCTTCACATCACCCCCCACAATAGTATCCTCTGCCCACCTTCACATCACCCCCTACAATAGTATTCTCTGCCCACCTTCACATCACCCCCTACAATAGTATTCTCTGCCCCCCTTCACATCACCTCCACAATAGTATCCTCTGCCCCCTTCACATCACCCCCCACAATAGTATCCTCTGCCCCCCTTCACATCACCTCCACAATAGTATCCTCTGCCCCCCTTCACATCACCTCCACAATAGTATCCTCTGCCCCCTTCACATCACCCCCCACAATAGTATCCTCTGCCCCCCTTCACATCACCCCCACAATAGTATCCTCTGCCCTCCTTCACATCCCACAGCGGGGTAGGAGTGCCTGTGGAAGTTGCAGCAGCTGGTACTGTGGCTGGATGGTGATCCTCCAGGGATGGCTGGAACTGCAGATGACAGCTGAGACAGTAGTAGGTCAGCGACCTGATGAGCAGGTGGATGGAGGAGCAGCGGTAACTGGATGAGATAGGCCAGATGACACAGCACACACACACAGAGCAAGGCAGAGGGCAATAGAGGGGTCAGACAAGCCGGGTCAAGCAGGTAATCAGGCAGGCAAATTCGGCAGGCTTAAGCAGGGTCAAACAACAGGCAGAAGTTGGCAACAGGTAACAGGCAGAAGTCCTTAAGCAGAGTCAGGCAAGCCGGGATCGGAATAGGAGAGAGCAGGGAGGTCAATCAGAGCCGGGTCGGTACAGAAGATCAGCAAACAGGTTTCAGGTAACTAAGGCACAGAGCTGCAGACAAAACAGCGCTGCACAAGTGCAGCTGCAATTCCTTTAAAGGCCCCTTGGCGACAAACAGCGCTAGTGCGAATGCACGTGCGCCCGTTCGCACACCCGCCGCACACACTGGCACACAAAAGAATACAGGCGCTGATGTTCAATCTGGCCAGGGGACGCGTGCGCCCGGCTTGTCTGACCCCTCTATTGCCTGCTGCCTTGCTCTGTGTATGTGCTGTGGCTTTTATCTGGCTTATCTCATCCAGTTCCAGTTACTGCTGCTCCTGCATCCACCTGCTCATCAGGTCGCTGATTGCAATTCTTTTAAATGCCCCTTGGCGCCAAACAGTGCGCCTGAGGCGTGCTGGCGCACACAAGAATACAGGCGCCGATTGGGTTCCTACCATCCCTGTGCCAAGTTCCCGGGTCTGTACACCTGCTGTGCCCATTATGAGGGGTTCCCACCATCCCTGTGCTGAGTTCCCGGGTCTGTACACCTGCTGTGCCCATTATGAGGAGTTCCCACCATCCCTGTGCTGAGTTCCCGGGTCTGTACACCTACTGTGCCCATTATGAGGGGTTCCCACCATGACTGTGCCGAGTTCCTGGGTCTGTACACCCGCTGTGCCCATTATGAGGGATTCCCTCCATCCTTGTGCTAAGTTTCCGGGTCTATATACCTGCTGTGCCCATTATGAGGGGTTCTCCACCATCCCTGTGCTGAGTTCCCGGGTCTGTACACCTGATGTGCCCATTATGAGGGCTTCCCACCATCCCTGTGCTGAGTTCCCGGGTCTGTACACCTGCTGTGCCCATTATGAGGGGTTCTCACCATCCCTGTGCTGAGTTCCAGGGTCTGTACACCCGCTGTGCCCATTATGAGGGTTTCCCACCATCCCTGTGCTGAGTTACCAGGTCTGTACACCTGATGTGCCCATTATGAGGGTTTCCCACCATCCCTGTACTGAGTTCCCAGGTCTGTACACCTGATGTGCCCATTATGAGGGGTTTCCACCATCCCTGTGCCAAGTTCCAGGGTCTGTACACCTGATGTGCCCATTATGAGGGGTTTCCACCATCCCTGTGCCGAGTTCCCGGGTCTGTACACCTGATGTGCCCATTATGAGGAGTTCCCACCATCCCTGTGCTGAGTTCCCGGGTCTGTACACCTGATGTGCCCATTATGAGGGGTTCTCACCATCCCTGTGCCGAGTTCCCGGGTCTGTACACCTGATGTGCCCATTATGAGGAGTTCCCACTACTCTTACTGGAATTACTTTTATCTCTATTATGGAGAATGCAACCGGACGAGCTGGAATGCACAGAGGTGGGGGGTGGGGCATTTATTTATCGCCTTCACATTGCTCTCGACAATGGTCACTTCTAGTGTGCTTTTCCACCCCCCTGTGACCACAAAGCAGTAAGACAGGACAGCAGTTTCGAGACTGAATAACCGGTCAGTATAGCCTATCTGGGCAGAACAGATAGGTTAGACTGGAACAGTCTATAGGTTCATGGCTGGGGACCATGAAGTAGTTTGCAGAACAGATAGGTTAGACTGCAACAGTCTACAGGTTCATGGCTTGGGACCATGAAGTAGCTTGCAGAACAGATAGGTTAGACTGGAACAGTCTACAGGTTCATGGCTGGGGACCATGAAGTAGCTTGCAGAACAGATAGGTTAGATTGGAACAGTCTACAGGTTCATGGCTGGGGACCATGAAGTAGCTTGCAGAACAGATAGGTTAGACTGGTACAGTCTATAGCAGAGAAACAACAGTCACCACTGGGACTTTAAATGAGGTGTTCATGATGATCAAAAGGTGAACAAATATAGGAGTAAAAAAGTTTATTGAATGGTAACAACATCATCCAACACAAGACATGAGCATGGGTGACAAATTCGTAAAACAGTAATGTAGCAGATAATCCTTTAAACATAGCCATAATAATGTAATAACACAAGTAATACAGATATGCATGATACATATCTAACCCAACGCGTTTCATGAGCTTTCCTCGCTTCATCAGGGGCTGATGTCTGTAAAAACAGATAAAGTATATATTAGAGTATAGGTTATGATTGGACAAGAGCAGGAAGCCTGAACCAATCATCCCATACTTACTTGTCAGAAGACAGGCTTCAGAGGGTGATCCCAAACGGGGGTCGGCGGAGGGCATCTCCCCCAGGAGCTGAAGCAACGGAGAGCACAGCAAGGAGGACCGAGGCCAGACGCAGGGCAGGCATGCCAAAGATTTGGAAAAGAATGTGTAGACCCAAACTTCTCCCATAGATCTTGCAGGGCGTACGCACTGTATGGAATATATGAGTATAGGTATGTATGTAAATCTGGAGTAGCTAGAGTAGAAATGTCCTGAGAGTATGAGGTAATATACATTGATACACAGGATTCAAAGGTGTCCTACAGACAAAGTCTGAGGTAACTAAAATAACAGTATCATAAGAGTGTAAGATTATTTACTTGGTACAAGGTATCCAGAGGTGTCCTGCAGAGCATGGGGGAGAGGGTATGGAGTGGAGTGAAAGAAAGAAAAGTAGGAAAGTAGTGAAGAAGAAAAAGAGGGAGAGGTAAGGGAGTGGAAAAATGCAACAAAATAATGAAGAAGTGAAAACAGTCTATAGGTTCACAGCTGGGGACCATGAAGTTGTTTGTAGAACAGGTAGGCTAAACTTGAACAGTCTACAGGTTCATGGCTGGAGACCATGAAGCAGCTTGTAGAACAGGTAGGCTAGACTGGAACAGTCTACAGGTTCATGGCTGGGGTGGGGACCATGAAGCAGCTTGTAGAACAGATAGGCTAGACTGGAACAGTCTACAGGTTCATGGCTGGGGACCATGAAGCAGCTTGTAGAACAGATAGGCTAGACTGGAACAGTCTACAGGTTCATGGCTGGGGACCATGAAGCAGCTTGTAGAACAGGTAGGCTAGACTGGAACAGTCTACAGGTTCATGGCTGGGGACCATGAAGCAGCTTGTAGAACAGATAGGCTAGACTGGAACAGTCTACAGGTTCGCGGCATGCGTGGGAGTGAAGTCACGTGGCCAGGGTCAGTCACAGAGCCGGCGTCCGCGGCCCTGGAAGGAAGAGGGGTGAACATGGATGCTTCCACCCGCAGGGAAAATCGCAGACGTCGCAGGCTTCATTTGCGATGCATACTAGACCATTATGCCTTTACTTTGCAGGGGAATAAAGAGGAAGTAAAACCCATCAGGGCTTACTTCTTCTTCTTTAAGTTATTCACTTTGTTTTGTTGCATTCTTAACTAAATACATTTTGTTTAGTTTGGTTTCTTTTATTCGTTTTCGACTGGATTTGAATTTTTCCAATAGATTCAAAGTATTTAAATCCAACAGTTATATTCTTTCCATTTTTTTTCTGTTCTAGTATAATTAAATCTTTTCTATTCTATTATATTCTTTTATTTTCTATTCTATTCTTTTATTTTATTTTCTATTCTATTCGTTTATGTTGTATTCTATTCTATGCTGTTTTATTCTATTCTTTTTTTCTATTCTGTTTGATTCTATTCTCTTCATAAGTTGAATTTCCGAAGATGGCTATACTCTTCCTATTTTATTCTATTTTATATTATTTTCTATTCTATTCTTTTATTTTCTATTCTATTCTTTTTTGTTCTATTCTTTTGTTTTCTATTCAATACTAATTCTTTATTTTATATTTCATTGTATTGTTTTATTTTGTATTATATGTATTTGTACGATGTCCTGCCTTCATTTCCCCCGGCGTGCCTTCTGTCACCGCCTTGCCGCGCGATAGGCTGGGATTACGGCTGTACATAGTTGTGTCGTGTCTGATCTTAGTAATGACACGGCTCGATGACAGACGAGCACTTAAGATTTAAGGGACGGAGGTTTACACAAAAACATCGAATGACTTCTTCACAAGTCACTGACGAATCGACATAATCCTGGGACAAGGCAGGCGGGAGCCTGGGGATGGCGGTATGTGTCAGCCTTAAAGGAGAACTTCCATCTAGTATTCTACAGTATAAACTACCTGTAGTACTACCCCCGAAGGAGCCGCTATGAACAGGCCCCCCCCCCCCCCCCAGCCCGGCCACATCTGAGACCTCGAAGACCGTCAGCCAACTCTAGCAGGACTGGCTCAAAGGGGCAGGAACCCCTGAGGCTGGGGGGCTCCTCCGGCAGGTCCAGACCAGGGCTACTCCAGGCCCCAGGCTATTTGTGCCCCCCTCCAGCCACCTACTGGGCACACATCCCCAGGGATTGGCTGAGGCACCATAAATATTCAGGCTGCTCATTTGACTTTCTCAGCCTTCGATGTTCTGGAAGCCTCCAGCATACAGGGAGAAACAATCAAACCAGGAACCTGTGGAACCCAGAACAGCCCAACGTAATCAATAGCTGCTCCAGCTCGCTCATCCATGCCTTTATGGACCTTGCTCTGTGCACTGGTGCGCAGTCATGTTGGAACAGAAAGAGGACATCCCCAAACTTTAATGGCGTCTTATTCCGTAGGGTTCAATATTGAGTTGGCCCACCCTTTGGAGATATAACAGCTTCACCTCTTCTGGGAAGGAAGTCCACAAGGTTTAGGAGGGAGTCTATGGGAATGTTTTACCATTCTTCCAGAAGAGGATTTGTTAGGTCGGCACTGATGTAGGGCGAGAAGGCCTGGCTCGCAGTCTCTGCTAAAATTCATCCCAAAGGTGTTCTATCGGGCTGAGGTCAGGACTCTGTGCAGGTCAGTCAAGTTCCTCCACCCCAAACTCGCTCATCTATGTCTTTATGGACCTTGCTTTGTGCACTGGTGCTCAGTCATTTTCGAACAGAAAAGGGTCCTCCCCAAACTGTTCCCACAAAGTTGGGAGCATGAAATTGTCCAAAATGTCTTGGTATGCTGACGCCTTAAAAGTTCCCTTCACTGGAACTAAGGGGCCAAACCCAACCCCTGAAAAACAACCCCACACCATAATCCCCCCTCCATCAAATGGTTTGGACCACAAAGCAAGGTCCATAAAGACATGGATGAGTGAGCTTGGGGTGGAGGAACTTGACTGGCCTGACCTCACCCCGATAGAACACCTTTGCCAATTTCATGCTCCCAACTTTGTGGGAACAGTTTGGGGACGGCCCCTTCCCGTTCCAACACGACTGCCCACCAGTGCACAAAGCAAGGTCCATAAAGACATGGATGAGCGAGTTAAATTAGATTACGTTGAGGTCAGGACTCGCCAGTCAAGTTCCTCTAGCCCAACCTCCCTCATCCATGCCTTTATGGACCTTGCTCTGTGCACTGGTGTGCAGTCATGTTGGAACAGGAAGGGGCCATCCCCAAAGTAACATGAATGAATAACATTCAACCTCCTATAGAAATGCAAATCAGGAAAATACCACATTATGGCCACTAGATGGAGCTGATGATCCCCGGGGAATCAATACTTATTTTCTAGGATCATCGGCTCCATCTAGTGGCCACAATGTGGTATTTTCATGATTCGTGCTTATTTTTAGAAATGATTCGCCTACTTGACCTATCTACATCATATTAGTTTGTGTCATATGTAGAAGGTAAGTGCTGATCCAGTGGTCAGTCATTTTTTTCTGATTCATTCTTTTCTTATGAATAAATAATATTCACCCTGGACAGCAAATAGTCCGGTAACATGAATGGATGACATTTAACCTCATATAGCAATGTGAATCAGGAAGATACCATATTATGACCACTAGATGGAGCCGATGATCCTAGAAAATAAGTATTGATTTCCTAAGATCATCGGCTCCATCTAGTGGCCATAATGCGGTATTTTCTTGATTCATTTTATTCCTAGATATGATTAACCTGCTTGACCTATCTACTGCATATCAGTTTTTGTCATATGTAAAAGGTGAATACTGGTCCGGTGGTCAGTATTTTTTTTTTTTCAAATCACTCTTTTCTTATGAATGAAGAATATTTGACCTGGAGGGAAAATAGTCCAGTAACATGAATGCATAACATTCAACCTCCTATAGAAATACGAATCAGGAAAATACCATATTATGACCATTAGATGGCGCCGATGACCTTAGGAAATCAATACTTATTTTCTAGGATCATCTGCTCCATCTAGTGGTCATAATACGGTATCTTCCTGTTTCACATTGCTATATGAGGTTAAATGTTATGCATTCATGTTACTGGACTATTTTCTGTCCAGGTTGAATATTATTTATTCATGGGAAAAGAATGAATCAGAAAAAAAATACTGACCACGGATGAATCTAGAAAATAAGTATTGATTCCCAAGGGTCATCAGTGCCATCTAGTGGCCATAATGTGGTATTTTCTTCATTAACTTTATTCCTAGAAACGATTCGCCTGCTTGACCTATCTACTGCATATCAGTTTGTCCAGTGCTGAGTATTTTTCTGATTCGCTGGTCACTATTTTCGACCTCAGAAAGAAATGGGAATCATGAAAATACCGCATTATGACCACTAGATGGAGCTGGTGATCATAGGAAATAAGTATTGATTCCTTATAATCATCAGCTCCATCTAATGGCCATAATGCGGTATTCTCCGGATTCATGCTATTCTCAGAAATGATTAGTCTGTCCAGTGGTCAGTATTTGTTCTGATTCACTCTTTTCTTATGACTGAATAATATTCCACCTGGAGAGAAAATAGCCTAGTAACATGAATGCATAACATTCGACCTACTAAGGAGATGTAAATCAGGGAAAATGCCGCATCATGACCACTAGATGGAGGTGATGATCATAGGAAATAAGTATATATTCCTTATCAGCTGCATGTAGTGGCCATAATGCGGTATTTTCTTGATTCATCCTATTCCTAGAAACAATTAGCCTGCTTGATCTATCAACTGCATATCAGTTTGGGTCATAGGTAGAAAGTGAGTGCTGGTCCAGTGCTCAGTATTTTGTTCTGATTTACTCTTTTCTTATGAATGAAGTATATTCGACCTGAAGAGGAAATAGTCTAGTAACATACACGCATAACATTCAACCTCATACAGAGATGTGAATTAGGAAAATACCGCATTATGACCACTAGATGGAGTTGAAGATCATAGGAAATAAGTATTGATTCCCTATAATCATCAGCTCCATCTAGTGGCCATAATGTGGTATTCTCCGGATTCATGCTATTCTCAGAAATGATTATTCTGTCCAGTGGTCAGTATTTGTTATGATTCACTCTTTTCTTATGACTGAATAATATTCTACCTGGAGAGAAAATAGTCTCGTAACATGAATGCATAATATTCGACCTCATAGGGAGATGTGAATCAGGAAAATACCACATTATGGCCACTAGATGGAGCTGACAATCAAAGGAAATAAGCATTGATTCCCTATAATCATCAGCTCCATCTAATAGCCATAATGCGGTATTTTCTTGATTCATCCTATTCCTAGAAACAATTAGCCTGCTTGACCTATCTACTGCATATCAGTTTGTGCCATAGGTAGAAAGTGAGTGCTGGTCCAGTTCACTCTTTTCTTATGAATGAAGAATATTCAACCTGGAGAGAAAATAGTCCAGTAACATGAATGCATAACATTCAACCTCCTATAGAAATACGAATCAGGAAAAATACCATATTATGACCATTAGATGGAGCTGATGAATCTAGAAAATAAGTAATGATTCCCTGGGATCATCAGTGCCATCTAGTGGCCATAATATGGTATTTTCTTAATTAACTTTATTCCTAGAAACGATCAGCTTGCTTGACCTATCTACTGCATATCAGTTTGTGTCATAGGTAGAAGGTGAGCGCTGGTCCAGTGCTAAGTATTTTTTCTGATTGACTCTATTCTTATGAATGAAGTATATTCGACCTGGAGAGGAAATAGCCTATTCACATTTGATTTTGCCCTATTCGCACAGAACGAATGTACGTGCAGTTTCACAGGACGAATAGCTCTGAGTGGTGGAGTGGTGGTGTTTTGTTGTGTGATCTCTGTGGAGAGTCATCAATCACCCCGGACCTGCTAGACAGGATCCTGTCTGTCACTAGTCCCATCCCTGTCACCGGCTGCAGCATCAGGTGGGTGACAGCGGAGAGGTCTCCAGGGCGACATCAACACCCGGGCCGTCCCTCCCGCAGGTAGCAGGGCGTGTCCCCGGAGGGAGGATTTGGCGATGAGGAGCTGGATGGAGAGCCGGGCTCACATTACCTGCCGGAGACATCGGCACGCTTACCTGTAACTTTATCCGCGATCCGCGATCCGCGTCCTCGCGCCGCATCGTGTGACCGCAGGACAATGCTGAGCCCCTGAGCGCGCCGGAGGGACAGACAATGGGATGTGACAGCGAGATGGGATCAGCGAAGACGGGCGGATTGTACCCCGGGGACATCACTCAGCGCCGCGACATCCCGGTAAGTTATCGCCGCACGATCGATTTTTGGGATAGAAATATTATTTAATATCTGAATTGTATTGTAACTGTTCTGTCTGCTCTCATGTTGTAAAGCGCTGCGCAAACTGCTGGCACTATGTAAATGCTGTATAATAATAATAATAATAATAATAATATAAACCCTGTATAATAAAAAATAATAATACTATATAAATCCTGTATAATAATAATAATATATAAATCCTGTCTTATAATAATACTATATAAATCCTGTATAATAATAATAATAATAATAATATAAACATCCTGTATAATAATATAATTCCTGTATAATAAAAAATAATAATAATACTATAATATAAATCCTGTCTAATAATAATAATAATAATATAAATCCTGTATTATTATTATTATTATTATAATATATAAATCCTGTCTAATAATAATAATAATAATATAAATCCTGTCTAATAATAATAATATAATGATAATAATAAATACATCGTTGCAAAATAAGTATCATAGGAAGAGAAAACGGCCCTCACACCACATCCCTGAATTGGGGTCGCGTTCACATCTGACATTTGAAACACTTAACAAAGAAAACCCCAAATTTATAAATGGGGGGGGGGGGGGGTATTAACATACAGGCTCAGGTCCCTGTAGCTTGACACCTGACGCTACAAAAAAGAACTGGAGCTGCTTCTGGAGCAGAAATGGGCATTTTTTACCCCATAGACCGGGGGGTTGGGGGGTCTCCAAACTTTCTAAACAAAGGACCAGTATAGAGTCCTTCAGACTTTGGGGGGGGGGGGGGGGGGGGGGACAGTGGCCAGTGGGAGTAAAAAATGCCCTATCATTGGTATACGTGGGAGGAATAGAGGAATAGTGTCCCATCATTGGTATCAGTGGGAATAGAGGAATAGTGTCCCATCATTGGTATCAGTGGGAGGAATAGTGCCCCATCATTGGTATCAGTGGGAGGAATAGAGGAATAGTGTCCCATCATTGGTATCAGTGGGGGGAATAGTGTCCCATCATTGGTATCAGTGGGAGGAATAGTGTCCCATCATTGGTGTCAGTGGGAGGAATAGTGTCCCATCATTGGTATCAGTGGGAGGAATAGTGCCCCATCATTGGTGTCAGTTGGAGGAATAGTGTCCCATCACTGGTGTCAGTGGGAGGAATAGTGCCCCATCATTGGTATCAGTGGGAGGAATAGTGCCCCATCGTTGGTGTCAGTGGGAGGAATAGTGCCCCATCATTGGTGTCAGTGGGAGGAATAGTGCCCCATCATTGGTATCAGTGGGAGGAATAGTGCCCCATCGTTGGTGTCAGTGGGAGGAATAGTGCCCCATCATTGGTGTCAGTGGGAGGAATAGTGTCCCATCATTGGTGTCAGTGGGAGGAATAGTGTCCCATCATTGGTGTCAGTGGGAGGAATAGTGTCCCATCATTGGTGTCAGTGGGAGGAATAGTGCCCCCATCATTGGTGTCAGTGGGAGGAATAGTGTCCCATCATTGGTGTCAGTGGGAGGAATAGTGTCCCATCATTGGTGTCAGTGGGAGGAATAGTGCCCCCATCATTGGTGTCAGTGGGAGGAATAGTGTCCCATCATTGGTGTCAGTGGGAGGAATAGTGTCCCATCATTGGTGTCAGTGGGAGGAATAGTGTCCCATCATTGGTGTCAGTGGGAGGAATAGTGTCCCATCATTGGTGTCAGTGGGAGGAATAGTGTCCCATCATTGGTGTCAGTGGGAGGAATAGTGCCCCATCATTGGTGTCAGTTGGAGGAATAGTGTCCCATCACTGGTGTCAGTGGGAGGAATAGTGCCCCATCATTGGTATCAGTGGGAGGAATAGTGCCCCATCGTTGGTGTCAGTGGGAGGAATAGTGCCCCATCGTTGGTGTCAGTGGGAGGAATAGTGCCCCATCATTGGTATCAGTGGGAGGAATAGTGCCCCATCGTTGGTGTCAGTGGGAGGAATAGTGCCCCATCATTGGTGTCAGTGGGAGGAATAGTGCCCCATCATTGGTATCAGTGGGAGGAATAGTGCCCCATCGTTGGTATCAGTGGGAGGAATAGTGCCCCATCGTTGGTGTCAGTGGGAGGAATAGTGCCCCATCATTGGTGTCAGTGGGAGGAATAGTGCCCCCATCATTGGTGTCAGTGGGAGGAATAGTGTCCCATCATTGGTATCAGTGGGAGGAATAGTGTCCCATCATTGGTGTCAGTGGGAGGAATAGTGTCCCATCATTGGTGTCAGTGGGAGGAATAGTGTCCCATCATTGGTGTCAGTGGGAGGAATAGTGTCCCATCATTGGTGTCAGTGGGAGGAATAGTGCCCCATCATTGGTGTCAGTTGGAGGAATAGTGTCCCATCATTGATATCAGTGGGAGGAATAGTGCCCCATCATTGATATCAGTGGGAGGAATAGTGCCCCATCATTGATATCAGTGGGAGGAATAGTGTTCCATCATTGGCATCAGTGAGAGGAATAGTGCTCTATCATTGGTGTCAGTGGGAGGAATAGTGTTCCATCATTGGTGCAGTGGGAGGAATAGTGTCCCATCATTGGTGTCAGTGGGAGGAATAGTGTCCCATCATTGGTATCAGTGGGAGGAATAGTGTCCCATCATTGGTATCAGTGGGAGGAATAGTGTCCCATCATTGGTATCAGTGGGAGGAATAGTGCCCCATCATTGGTGTCAGTTGGAGGAATAGTGCCCCATCATTGGTGTCAGTTGGAGGAATAGTGCCCCATCATTGGTGTCAGTTGGAGGAATAGTGTTCCATCATCGTTTTCCAGTATTATTATCACCATCGATAGTATTTCTTAATACCGCATAGTGTCTGTACGGGAGGGACAGGAGGAAACGTTCTGCACAATATGGGAGATTTACTAAAACCGGAGCACACAGAATCTGGTGCAGCTCTGCAAAGTAACCAATCAGCTTCTAGCTTAGTTTCTTCAATGAAGCTTTACCAATAAAACCTGGAAGCTGATTGGTTTCTATGCAGAGCTGCACCAGAATTTGCATTCTCCGGTTTTAGTAAACCCCACCAAATGTGTCACACCAGATGTCGGTCTCATGTACACAGGACGTTTGAAAACCTCTTCTGAGCGGTGGAACTGACAGCTAGTAAGCAACGTAAAAACATCGGCTTTGCAACTTTTACATGCCGCGTTTTATGAGCGTTTTCCTTAAAAAGCGTATTTTCCAGATAACAGATTGTGCTGATGCGTATATCCTCCCAAATGCCCACAATGCTGGGGAAAAATCTCTCTCTCTGCATAGTTCAGAGGTCAGTAGTGAGTAATACACAGAGTGCAGGGGTCAGTAGTGAGTAATACACAGAGTGCAGGGGTCAGTAGTGAGTAATACACAGAGTGCAGGGGTCAGTAGTGAGTAATACACAGAGTGCAGGGGTCAGTAGTGAGTAATGCACAGAGTGCAGGGGTCAGTAGTAAGTAATACACAGAGCGCAGGGGTCAGTAGTGAGTAATACACAGAGCGCAGGGGTCAGTAGTGAGTAATACACAGAGCGCAGGGGTCAGTAGTGAGTAATACACAGAGTGCAGAGGTCAGTAGTAAGTAATACACAGAGTGCAGGGGTCAGTAGTAAGTAATACACAGAGCGCAGGGGTCAGTAGTAAGTAATACACAGAGTGCAGGGGTCAGTAGTAAGTAATACACAGAGCGCAGGGGTCAGTAGTAAGTAATGCACAGAGTGCAGGGATCAGTAGTAAGTAATACACAGAACTCATTGCTTTGTTTACACTCTGCCAGTCTGCAGTCTGCACTGAAGGGTATAGGGAGCAGTACACCACAGGATAGGGAGAAGAACAAAGAAGAAATCCTCCTTTATGGCTTCAGATGACACTGAATCAGATACATTTTCTTCCTCACCAGTGCAGACTGGCTAAATATAAATATATATACAGTGGCTTGTATAAACTAATAAAAAAATGAAAAGTGGGGCGTGCAAAATTATTCGGCCCCCTTGCGTTAATACTTTGTAGAGCCACCTTTTGCTGCGATTACAGCTGCAAGTCGCTTGGGGTATGTCTCTATCAGTTTTGCACATCGAGAGACTGAAATTCTTGCCCATTCTTCCTTGCAAAACAGCTCGAGCTCAGTGAGGTTGGATGGAGAGCGTTTGTGAACAGCAGTTTTCAGCTCTTTCCACAGATTCTCGATTGGATTCAGGTCTGGACTTTGACTTGGCCATTCTAACACCTGGATACGTTTATTTGTGAACCATTCCTTTGTAGATTTTGCTGTATGTTTGGGATCATTGTCTTGTTGGAAGATAAATCTCCGTCCCAGTTTCAGGTCTTTTGCAGACTCCAACAGGTTTTCATCCAGAATGGTCCTGTATTTGGCTGCATCCATCTTCCCCTCAATTTTAACCATCTTCCCTGTCCCTGCTGAAGAAAAGCAGGCCCAAACCATGATGCTGCCACCACCATGTTTCACGGTGGGGATGGTGTGTTGAGTGTGATGAGCTGTGTTGCTTTTACGCCAAACATATCGTTTTGCATTGTGGCCAAAAAGTTCGATTTTGTTTTCATCGGACCAGAGCACCTTCTTCCACATGTTTGGTGTGTCTCCCAGGTGGCTTGTGGCAAACTTTAGACGAGACTTTTTATGGATATCTTTGAGAAATGGCTTTCTTCTTGCCACTCTTCCATAAAGAGCAGATTTGTGCAGTGTACGACTGATTGTTGTCCTATGGACAGACTCTCCCACCTCAGCTGTAGTTCTCTGCAGTTCATCCAGAGTGATCATGGGCCTCTTGGCTGCATCTCTGATCAGTCTTCTCCTTGTCTGAGCTGAAAGTTTAGAGGGACAGCCAGGTCTTGGTAGATTTGCAGTGATCTGATACTCCTTCCATTTCAAAATGATCGCTTGCACAGTGCTCCTTGGGATGTTTAAAGCTTGGGAAATCTTTTTGTATCCAAATCCGGCTTTAAACTTCTCCACAACAGTATTACGGACCTGCCTGGTGTGTTCCTTGGTCTTCATGATGCTCTCTGCGCTTTCAACAGAACCCTGAGACTATCACAGAGCAGGTGCATTTATACAGAGACTTGATTACACACAGGTGGATTCTATTTATCACCATCAGTCATTTAGGACAACATTGGATCATTCAGAGATCCTCACTGAACTTCTGGAGTGAGTTTGCTGCACTGAAAGTAAAGGGGGCCGAATAATTTTGCACGCACCACTTTTCAGTTTTTTAATTGCTAAAAAAGTTTAAAATATCCAATAGATTTCCTTCCACTTCACAATTGTGTCCCACTTGTTGGTGATTCTTCACAAAAAATTAAAATTTTATATCTTTATGTTTCAAGCCTGAAATGTGGCAAAAGGTTGAAAAGTTCAAGGGGGCCGAATACTTTCGCAAGCCACTGTATATATCGCTGTTTACATCAGTCTGAGCCTATGAAATCAACCTGGTGATGGGGGATATTTTGGATATTTCTTGGTCTGTAAGTGTAATAATAGAAGTAGAGTGATCTCAGAGTACGATTGTCCTCTAAGGAGAAGACTATTATATAAGAAGCCAGCAGCACATCATCGTCTACAATTACATTGATCACATCTGGTGTGCGGAGGGTCAGGAATCCGGGACTATTACTGCTGAGATCACATGTCATGGAGATCCCCCATCAACTTTTATTAGTCTATCTAAATGGTGGGAACTCCTCATAATGGGCACAGAAGGTGTACAGACCCAGGAACTAAGCACAGGGATGGTGGGAACCCCTCATAATGGGCACAGCAGGTGTACAGACCCGGGAACTCAGCACAGGGATGGTGGGAACCCCTCATAATGGGCACAGCAGGTGTACAGACCCAGGAACTAAGCACAGGGATGGTGGGAACCCCTCATAATGGGCACAGCAGGTGTACAGACCCGGGAACTCAGCACAGGGATGGTGGGAACCCCTCATAATGGGCACATCGGGTGTACAGACCCGGGAACTCAGCACAGGGATGGTGGGAACCCCTCATAATGGGCACAGCAGGTGTACAGACCCGGGAACTCAGCACAGGGATGGTGGGAACCCCTCATAATGGGCACAGCAGGTGTACAGACCCGGGAACTCAGCACAGGGATGGTGAGAACCCCTCATAATGGGCACATCGGGTGTACAGACCCGGGAACTCAGCACAGGGATGGTGGGAACCCCTCATAATGGGCACAGCGGGTGTACAGACCTGGGAACTCAGCACAGGAATGGTGGGAACCCCTCATAATGGGCACATCAGTTGTACGGACCTGGGAACTTGGCACAGGGATGGTGGGAAGATTCACTTAGGGCCGATGCTACCACTAGACAAACTAGGCAGCTGCCTAGGACACCCTGCTGCCTAGGGTGCCTGGGCCCTGGTGTTCCTACTCTCTTCTCTCTGAAGCAAGCAACTGAGTCTCAGCATCAGCAGGCAGCCGTCGCTCCATTCGCACATCGTGTCAGAGGCGCTGCGGAGGACTGTGTCTGTGTCCCGACTACCGAATGAATGGAAGCAAGCAAACATTCATTGATGGGCGCTGGTGAGGCTGCATTGATGGACACTGGTGAGGCTGCATTGATGGGCACTGGTGAGGCTGCATTGATGGACACTGGTGAGGCTGCATTGATGGGCACTGGTGAGGCTGCATTGATGGGCGCTGGTGAGGCTGCATTGATGGGCGCTGGTGAGGCTGCATTGATGGACACTGGTGAGGCTGCATTAATGGGTGCTGGTGAGGCTGTATTGATGGACACTGGTGAGGCTGCATTAATGGGTGCTGGTGAGGCTGTATTGATGGACACTGGTGAGGCTGCATTGATGGACACTGGTGAGGCTGTATTGATGGGCGTGGTGAGGCTGTATTGATGGACACTGGTGAGGCTGCATTGATGGACACTGGTGAGGCTGCATTGATGGGCGCTGGTGAGGCTGCATTGATGGGCGCTGGTGAGGCTGCATTGATGGGCGCTGGTGAGTCTGCATTGATGGGCGCTGGTGAGGCTGCATTGATGGGTGCTGGTGAGGCTGCATTGATGGGTGCTGGTGAGGCTACATTGATGGGCGCTGGTGAGGCTACATTGATGGACACTGGTGAGGCTGTATTGATGGACACTGATGAGGCTGCATTGATGGGCGCTGGTGAGGCTGCATTGATGGGCGCTGGTGAGGCTGCATTGATGGGCGCTGGTGAGTCTGCATTGATGGGCGCTGGTGAGGCTGCATTGATGGGTGCTGGTGAGGCTGCATTGATGGGTGCTGGTGAGAATACATTGATGGGCACTGGTGAGGCTGCATTTGATGGGCACTTCATTAAAAAGGTTGGGGTATACCTGGGCAGAGCAAAGGGGGTGGAGTCAGGGGTGGAGCAAGGGGGGGCGGCAAAATGAGGATTCGCCTAGGGTGTCAAAAATCCTTGCACCAGCCCTGGGTTCACCCTTCTATTTGTGCTGATGACCATTATCACTGAGACGGTCGGTGGAATGGAGGGGGTGACAAATCCCTTTAACCCTTTCAGTTCTCTGTGTACTAAATGCCGTGTATTTGGGAACTTGCTCTTCTCTGTCTCAGTATATTTGGAGTCACCCATTTACTTAAAAGAGTTTAAAAAGAAGAGCGCCCCTCTGTTCCGGGGGAAGAGCCGCGTCCCAACAGAGCGGTGCCATAGGCCGATGCCCGTCCTGCCAGTGCGGTGTATGCGGGGCGCTGTGTTGTTCTGGTGACGGAGATCAGTTAGTGTGTCAGTTTATCCCGCAGCCATTGAAGTGTTGCAGTCTATTGTGTCTGGCAGGTGGCTGATTGACGTCCTGTAATGAGATCTGACCTCCGCTCTGTAAACAATGCTATTGTTTAGTGTTACTAAGAGAACCATCCAGAGGGCGAAACACAGCCTGGAGCGGACAGCCAATGGCCCGCTATGTTAACCCTTCATACACCGGCACGATCAGAGCTTCTGGTCAGGAGGGGTTTAACCACTTCTATACCGGGCACCTTCACCCCCTTCCTGCCCAGGGCAATTTCCAGCTTTCAGCGCTGTTGCACTTTGAATGACAATTGTGCCGTCATGCAACACTGTACCCAAATGAAATTTTTATCATTTTTCCCCCACAAATAGAGCTTTCTTTTGGTGGTATATGATCACCATGTATTTATTTTTTGCGCTACAAATGAAAAATACGAAAAGCTTTTCTTTGTTTCTGTTACAAAACGTTGTAAATAAGTAAGTTTTCTCACTGATGAGGCTGCACTGACGGGCAATGATGAGGAGTACTTATTGGCACTGATGAGGCAGTACTGATTGGCACTGATGAGGAGGCACCGATGGGCACTGATAATGTGGCACTTATATGCAGCACTGATGGGCACTGATAGGCGGCACAGATAAGTTGCACTGATGGGCATTGATAGGTGGCATTGATAAGCCACACAGATGGGCACTGGAAGGTGGCACTGATATGCAGCACTGATGGGCAATGATAGGTGGCACTGATGGGCACTCATAGGTGGCACTGGTGGGCACTTATAGGTGGCACTGATGGGTGGCACTGATAGGCAGCACTCATCAGGATGCACTGGCAGGCATGGGCACACCGTGCCATTCCTAATAGGCACTGATTGGCACTGATTGGCATTACTGGTGGGCTCTAGTGGGCATACCTGGTGGCCTGCAGTGGGCATCCCTGGTGGTCTCCAGTGGGCATGCACGATGGGTTTGCACTGATAATCAATGTGCGGAATATGAACGCAGACCCCCACCTGTCAGCGCTAGCAGCTTATCCTGCTGGATGTCATATAACGTCCAGTCAGGATAATACAACCACTTTGCGCCCATCATTTTTCTATATAGCGGGCTGAAAGTGGTTAAAGGAGAATTAAAGGCAAACCTTTTTTTTTTTTCATTGTAGATTAAGAGAGTAAGATAGGGTTATAACCCCTGTCAGGATTTTTTTATGTGTCCCATTGGGTAAACTTCCTCTCACTTCCTGTCCCATAGCAGGAAACAGGAAGTGAGAGGAAATCCCTCCAAGGTGAGGGAAATCCCTGGTTGTCACCAAAACTAGTGTCCCCACTGGAGGATTTCCCCTCTACCAACCCAAAATGTAGGATTTTCTTTTGCTTTCATAAACAGGACAAATAGAGAGGATGAATCTCTCTAACAAAGACATAGACCACAATAAAAACTTGACAGGGGGTCTAATCCTTCTCCGTTTCATCTAAAATAAAATAAAAAAAAGGTTTTGGTCCAAGAAGCAGGTAACATGGTAAATGTTGCTAGAAGAACATCCATTTATTAGTAAACAAAAGAGATAAAAATCCAGTGAAGGATCTAACACATTTCAGCTTCCTTCACTGGATTCTTATCTTCTTTTTTCCTAATAATTGGATGTTCTTTTTAGCAGCATTTCCAGTTTTGCCGGCTTCTTCCTTGAACTATGACTATTGTGAGTCTGCAGAAGAGGAAAGTCTTATTAGTGCCAACGATTCCTCCTCCTCTGATTGGGTTCTGGAGGTTACGTTACGTTGTATCTCACTGGTTGGGAATCCAAATGCCACAGAAAAGTCCTTCAAAGACCACCAAAGACATTTGTAACTTTCCAGGAATCGCTACTTCCATCAAATCGAAATATTATAAGATTCAGAGCATTCAGAAATATCATTACATTGTATCAGAACTTCATTCAGATTCCGGATTCGGCTGGATCTCAAATCAAATCCAAGAGATTTATTTATATAATTGTAAAACAAACGTTATTGAGTATCCTCTGTACACAATGCCGGATGAACCCCCCGCTCATTTCTCATGTAACAGAGTCGGGGGTCTCCAAACTACGGCCTGCAGGACAAACCCGGCCCCCTGCAAGATAGTATGCAGCCCTCTAATGTAAGGAGGACTCACATGTAAAGTGGACCCCAATGGGGACTTTGATTTAATGGAGCTCTGATGGGGATTCTGATGTAAGGGGGGGCTCCTATGTAAGGGGGACTTTGATGGGGACCCTGATGTAAGAGGGACTTTGATGGGGACCCTGATGTAAAAGGGACTTTGATGGGGACCCTGATGTAAGGGGGACTTTGATGGGGACCCTGATGTAAGGGGGACTTTGATGGGGACCCTGATGTAAGGGGGACTTTGAAGGGGACCCTGATGTAAGAGGGACTTTGATGGGGACCTTGATGTAAGGGGGACTTTGATGGGGACCCTGATGTAAGAGGGACTTTGATGGGGACCCTGATGTAAGGGGGACTTTGAAGGGGACCCTGATGTAAGAGGGACTTTGATGGGGACCTTGATGTAAGGGGGACTTTAATGGGGACCCTGATGTAAGGGGGATTTTGAAGGGGACCCTGATGTAAGGGGGACTTTGATGGGGACCCTGATGTAAGGGGGACTTTGATGGGGACTCTAATGTAGGAGGGTAGTCTGATAGGGGGCTCTTATGTTAAGGGGGACTCTGATGGGGACTCTCGTGTAAGGGGGGGCCCAATGGGAAATCTGATGTAATGGGGCTCTGATGTTGATTCTGATGTAGGGGGGACCCCAATGTCAGGGTCGGAGGGGGACAGTGGTGTAAGAGGGGGACTCTGATGGGGACTCTGATGTAAGGTGGATCACAATGAAGACTCTGATGTAAGGGGGATGCTAATTTAAGGGGGGACTCTGATATGAGGAGGACACCGATGTAAGAGGGACTTTGATGTAAGAGGGGACTCTGATGGTGTCTCATATGTAAGGGGCAACACTGATGGGAACTCACATGTAAGGGGGATTCTGATAAGGACTCTCATGTAAGGGGGGGGGGGCTTTGATGTAAGGGGAACCCCCAGATGTAAGGGAGGACTTTGATGGGGACCCTGATGTAAGAGGGACTCTGGTGTAAGGGTGGACTCTGATGGGGACTTTCTTATAAGGGTGGACTCTGATGGGGACTTTCTTATAAGGGGGGACTCTGGTGTAAGGAGGACTTTGATGGGGACTCTGATGTAAAGGAGGGGCTCAAGTTTAAATTTGGTGCATTCATTTATAAGACATATTTTCTCCAGCCTGTGAAAATTTGTAGAATGTATGATTTGCCCTCCTTACTGGAAAGTCTGGAGATCCTTAAAATAGAGGAAACTCCAAGCCAACGTTACATTCAGTGAGGAGAGCTCTGAAAGCTGATTGGAGGGAAGGGAACCCCCCCTCCCCATCCCCCGTCCCCATAGCACACAGAAACCAGGGCTGGTGCAAGGATTTTTGACACCCTAGGCCAGGGGTCTTCAAACTGCGGCCTTCCAGTTGTTCAGGAACTACAATTCCCATCATGCCTAGTCATGTCTGTGAATGTCAGAGTTTTACAATGCCTCATGGGACGTGTAGTCCTGCAACAGCTGGAGGGCCGTAGTTTGAGGATCCCTGCCCTAGGCGAAACCTCATTTTGCCGCCCTTGGGCTCCGCCCCTGACTCCACCCCCTTTGCCCTGCCCTTGTATACCCCACCTTTTTAATGAAGTGCCCATCAAATGCAGCCTACCAGTGCCCAGCACACAGACACAGTCCTCCGCCGCCGCTGCACCTCTGACACAATGCGCAAAAGGAGCGGCGGCTGCCTGCTGATGCTGAGACTTAGTTGCTTGCTGCAGAGAGAGGACAGTAGAAACATCAGTGGCCGTGCGCCCCCAGGCAGCTGCCTAGTTTGCCTAATGGTAGCACCGGCCCTGACAGGAACAGAGCTGAGTTGTCAATCACAGGCTGTGTGCTGGAGCTCCTCTCCTGTCACCTTTTTTTCTCATGGTGTCTGGAAAATTTGTCAGAAGTGACTCTTGCTGATAGCAGAGGAAGGAGGTAGCAGACAGAAATGACACTTAGTGCTCTGGAGTGAGACAAGTACACACTAAAGAGGGATATGCTTTGTTTATATTTCATGTCTGAGGTCTACTTTAAGTTATGTGCATTTCAAGACGCTATCTATATTATCCTGCTGGCCCCTCCCACCAGCCATGATCTGCCTGCATTGCATAGAGAAGCACAAAGACAATGATAGGCTGCACTAATGGCAGTGATAGGCAGCACTGATGGGCACTGATAGGTGGCACTGATGGCAGTAATAGGCAGCACTGATGGGCACTGATAGGTGGCACTGATGGCAGTGATAGGCGGCACTGATGGGCACTGATAGGAGGCACTGATGGCAGTGATAGGCATTACTGATAGGCAGCACTGAGAGGCTCTGACAGGCAGCACTGATAGACAGCACTTACAGGCAGCACTGATGGGCACTGATAGGAGGCACTGGTTGGCACTGATAGGCAGCACTGAGAGGCTCTGACAGGCAGCACTGATGGGCACTGATAGGAGGCACTGATGGGCACTGATAGGAGGCCTGATGGGCACTGATAGGAGGCCTGATGGGCACTGATAGGAGGCCTGATGGGCACTGATAGGAGGCACTGATGGGCACTGATAGGAGGCACTGATGGCAGTGATAGGCGGCACTGATGGGCACTGATAGGAGGCACTGATGGGCACTGATAGGAGGCACTGATGGCAGTGATAGGCGGCACTGATGGGCACTGATAGGAGGCACTGATGGGCACTGATAGGAGGCACTGATGGGCTCCGATAGGAGGCACTGAGAGGCTCTTACAGGCAGCACTGATGGGCACTGATAGGAGGCACTGATGGGCACTGATAGGAGGCACTGATGGGCACTATTGGGAATGCACTGATAATCAGGACACTGTCAGCCTGAGGCGAGGATTGGCAAATCCTGTTCACACTGTGATCAGCTGTAATTGGCTCTTTACCCTGATCTGTGATCAGCAGTCTCCAAAGGTCTCAGTGATCACAG
This sequence comes from Aquarana catesbeiana, assembly GCA_037953035.1. Taxonomy (NCBI): domain Eukaryota; kingdom Metazoa; phylum Chordata; class Amphibia; order Anura; family Ranidae; genus Aquarana; species Aquarana catesbeiana. The sequence continues at coordinate 183,542 of JBBHAA010002444.1, forward strand.
ATCACTGCCGATGCGTGCCGCAGGGGGCGCGCGAGAAGGGCAATGTGTGACCGTGTTGTAGCCATCATTCGGTCATGAAGAGCTTAACATGGGGGTGGAGGTGTTCTGTAGTTCACAGCAAAAAGCTGAAAACAATGTAACTGATAGGAGTGCAGCACAGGCAGAGAACACAGGAAGTCATCAGCTCGTAGGATTTCTGGCAGGATCAACAGGTATTTTTTTAATTTTTTTTTGCTCTCATTGAAGAGATATAATGAAACGTTTCCAATGGGAGATTTAGCAGATGAGAGACGTTCGTTGTTGGGGATTACGTGTCCTTTCAGCTCACACAACTTGATGTCTGGTATGTAAAGCGGCACAAGTCTTATAAATCCCCATAGATGAGGGGGGTGGCCGCAGATCTGCAGGCGGGGGGGGGGGGGGGGGGTGAATGATTAAAGCTCAGCGTTCTTGGTGGAGCCTGGACAGGTTTGAGATGACAGGTTCATTAATGTGGCCCCTCGGTGGGTGTCCGGGGGTCGCGCCACGTAATGAAGCCGCATTGTCTGCACATGTGACGTGTCTCTGAGTTACATGTGACGCCGCCTCTGGCATCTCCTGCTGGGACTTCTATCGGCTCGAAGGAAGATGCCAAAACCAGGGAGGCCGGCAGGACCCGTCCCCTACACTCCTGGATACTCCGGAATACTACTCGGCCATGCAGACCAGCCAAGGACAGGAGGTAAGAGAGACAACCCAGAGCTGATATCACCCAGATTCATCTGTGAATTGCTCAGATAACCCCTTCGCCCCTAAGGGTAAAACAAATCATAATGCCTAAGCACAATTTTGCAACTTTGACATGAGTTAGTAAAACCGTACATATCGTCACAACTACTACTAATGTGCATCCAGGTGGATTATACCGCTTTTTTTTTCAGGTCAAATTGGGTAACTGGTAATGGATATCTCCTGATTTTTTTTTTTAATTTTTAATCAAAGGAAACCTGGGCCAAAAATATCTAAAAATATCTCCCACCAAAGAACAACCCACAACAGATTCTCCTGCTGCAGACGATCGCAGTGATGGCACATATGTGGATGTTAGTTGTTGTTTGGACCCGTAGTACAGCCCAGAAACAACTGTGCACATTTTACTTTTTTTTTTTTTTTTTTGTCCTACCTAAAACATGTTGAGACTGACTCTGAATTAAAAAAATGTTTTAAAAAAATTCTGCCCAAAGTATACTGACCCTGACCTTTGACCCTGACCTTTGACCCATTGACTCAAACACTAACCCTGGCACTGGCCTAGTTCAAACCTTGATCTAGGTATTTTTTCTTTATTTTTTTATTATTATTATTATTATTATTATTAATTTTTTTTTTAACACACACTTTTTTTTCTCTCTGCAAAGAGAGAGAGGGATACAATGTATCTTTCCTCTCCATTCACAGAGAGAGAGAAACACAGGGGCGGGCTTTACAGTGACTGACCAGCCAGTCAGAGGCTACCACAGCGATCAGGTGACCCAGAATCAAGAGTTCCGGATCCCGATCGTTAATACGGGGCCCCGGGCTCTCGGTGAGATCCTGTGCAGCACAAAGGGAGATATATATATCTACATATATGCAGCTCCACGTAAAAAAAAAAGTCCAGTCCAGTGGGGCCGCATATATGTATTATGTCAGCGTCAAAGGGGTTAAAGATGAATTCCGGGATAAGCAAATATCATCTAAATACATTCGTCATGTGAATTCTTATATCTTGGTGTGCTTTGTGTATTTCTTCCAGATCTGTGCAGTAATCCAGTGTGTAATAAAGACCGCTTGCTGCTGCTCTCTCTCCTTGTGCAGGGTGACTGGTCTTGTCTCCGCCCCCCTCCTGTATTTTTCTGCAGGCAGCCTGTAGAGGGTGGAGCCTGCTAGGTCTCCTCCCACAGCTCTGCTCTCACCCCTTGTGCCAGGTGACTGGTCTCATCTCTACCCCCTCTGGTAGATTTGCGTAGTGGGTGGAGCCAGCTTGTCCCCTCCCACAGCTCTGCTCTCTCTCCTTGTGCAGGGGGACTGGTCTGGTCTCCGCCCCCTCCTGTAGTTTTCTACATGCAGCCTGTAGTGGGTGGAGCCTGCTGTGTCCCCTCCCACAGCTCTGCTCTCTCTCCTTGTGCAGGGGGACTGGTCTTGTCTCCACCCCCTCCTGTAGTTTTCTACAGGCAGCCTGTAGTGGGTGGAGCCTGCTGTGTCCCCTCCCACAGCTCTGCTCTCCCTCCTTGTGCAGGATGACTGGTCTGGTCTCCGCCCTCTCCTGTAATTTTCTGCAGGCAGCCTGTAGAGTGTGGGGCCTGCTAGGCCACTCCCACAGCTCTGCTCTCTCTTCTTGTGCCGGATGACTGGTCTCGTCTCCGCCCCCTTTTTTTTTTGTAGTGGGTGGAGCCTGCTTGTCCCCTCCCACAGCTCTGCTCTCTCTCCTTGTGCCGGATGACTGGTCTCGTCTCCGCCCCCTTTTTTTTTGTAGTGGGTGGAGCCTGCTTGTCCCCTTTCACAGCTCTGCTCTCTCTTCTTGTGCAGGGTGACTGGTCTCATCTCCGCCCCCTCTTGTAGTTTTCTACAGGCAGCCTGTAGCAGGTGGAGCCTTCTGGGCCCCTCCCACAGCTCTGCTCTTTCACATTGTGCAGGGGGACTGGTCTCATCTCCGCCCCCTCCTGTAGTTTTCTACAGGCAGCCTGTAGTGGGTGGGGCCTGCTTGTCCCCTCCCACAGCTCTGCTCTCTCTCCTTGTGCAGGGCGACTGGTCTTGTCTCCACCCCCTCCTGTAGTTTTTTGCAGGCACTCTGCAGTGGGTGGAGCCTGCTGTGCCCCTCCCACAGCTCTGCTCCCTCTTGTTGTCCAGGATGACGGTACAGTGATGATGTCACTGCTACTTTTACAAGGTAATATCTGAGTTTGCAAAGGCATTTGATAAACACAAAGTGGATCTGTATCATTTCTGGCTATTAAGGAATTATTTAGAAAGGAAGTTTTTGTGTCAAGGGTTTCGGCTTTAAAACATTTATGACATTTTGGTGATTTTTTGGGGATGGCACATTCCTTATAGCTGCAACAGAGAGAGAATGTTTATGGAGAAGAGAGGCGAGGAGGAGCTCACAGGAGTGGTTGCCCTGAGTTCAGCATCCAATACAAAGCAAATGTTAGTAGTAGTAGTCCCGAATAGTCCTACATCTTCCACCGCTGCTTCCCCCATAGATGTAGTCAGTGAGGCTTGATCTGCTTAGCTCCATCTTGATGCCTTAGTATTCCAATACAAAATCCCAACAACGGCTTCCCGCTGGGAGCATTTAGATTACTGTCCTGTTACCCATGTGCCCCTGTTACCCATGTGCCCCTGTTACCCATGTGCCCCTGTTACCCATGTGCCCCTGTTACCCATGTGCCCCCGCACTGGCGAGCCAAGCTGGCATCAACTCCCATGTGACAACCGAAGTCACCACACTCGCTCCAACGCTGGGGAACTCCAGTGGCCACCTTGATAGATTCACCAGCCACCCAATGCAATGCCAGTCTTATACTAGGCTAAGGAGCATCTAAGTGGCTAAACTGGGAAATTCCTCTGGGCACATCTGTACCCTACCCTACTGGAAATGTATATGGGGAACTGGAAAAGGAGGGATTTTTATGGTGCCACAGATATAACAACCACTTGATAAAAAAATATGAAACATTTTATTGATCACAAAAACATAAAAGAGAGTAAACAAATGTTGACTCTCCTATACAGACAAACATATAAAATTATCACAGCATGATAACAAACAATGTAATGCATAAGGAGCTTGAGTGTCAGCACTGGGCTCAGCCCTTCCTTCTCAGAGCTGGCCGCTCAGCTGTCGGCTAATTGCCAGCTCCTATCTCTCCACAGTTACTCAGCTGTTGATGATATCCTGCTCGTCAGTCCTGCCTACTTAAGCCGTCCAGCCCAGAGGATCTCTGCCTTCGCCTTAGTCAACATCACAGAGACGCTCTCCTGCGTTCCTGTTAAAAGACTTGCTTGGCTGACATTCCTTCTGGCTCCAGATACCGCTTGCTGTTTTACTACGCTCATCTCTGGCTCCCTGACGTTTGGCTTGTCTGACTATCCTTTCCGGTTCCCGAACTCTGGCTATGTTTTGACTAAGTTTTGTTCTATTTTACTTTTATTATTAAACAAGTGTGATTTAACTTTACTTCTGTCTCGGTCTGATTTCGTGGTTTCTGACATTGATAAAGCTATATAAATGCCTGTTGGCTCAACATGTTTCGCTAATTGCTTCTTCAGGAGCTGTAAGGCAATATATCGGCTGCAAGAAAATACATTTATCAAACAACAACCATTTAATATAATTTATAATATACAGATAAACTCTAATAAAAGAGAAATTAGACACTTGCATAAATGCATAATACATAGGGCATACGACATCTTAATGTAGCAGAGTCTTTAACCTCTTCCAGTCTAATGAGAACCTTTTAAGGCCACAGACCGCTGACATCCTTCAATATGCAGTGGGTTGTGAGGCATAGTGGGTGCAAAGGTGGTAATAGTCATTGGGCGCCAGACACTTCTTGGATGCAAAAGAGGTTTTGTTTCTTTTAACGGTCCTTTTATATTTTGCAAGGGAAAGAGGGTTAGGGCCAGGACACTCTTAACTAGTTGCAATATCAATAGGCAGACACAGAGGCTTCAATAGGAGGACAGCCGTACAGGGAAAGACCCCAGCAAGGTGTCACTTCTGCATGTGCAGGTTTGCTGTTCCCCTATGGCTACAGTATTTAACAGTTCTTAATTCAAATGTAACAGTTCTCTCAGCTTTACTACAACTTCTACTTGTAGTTCTTTAGCCCTTTGAGCTCCTGGTCTCTCACTGGACCCCCTGATTCACTGACTCTAAATCCCGTGAGCTCCTCCAGGCTTTTGTGGTGGTATCTCCCTCAAGCGTCACCCACGCTTCCCTGCTGGGTCCCTAGCTTGGCACTTTGGATACCTTCAAGCTTCATCCCTGCTGACCGTCTCAGTCCCGAGCTTGACACACAAGGCTGCTCTGCAAGTGTCTCCTCCACTGGTTGGGTCCCTGACTTGATCAACGCCTGAAGTTTACCGATTCTCCACCGTGCCGTTCGGTGAGAACACTGCTCCGGTACTTGCTTCAAACTCTTTTTGATAGATAAAACGTGCTTGCAAAGCCTGGAGGAGCTCACGGGATTTAGAGTCAGTGAATCAGGGGGTCCAGTGAGAGACCAGGAGCTCAACAGCACTCACTGTGGTCCCTGGTAACAAGGTGGTCATCCCCTTAGTGCCGACAGCTTCCCTTCTACCTCTGACCACGACAGGTTCTCCGGCCAGCAGAACCGTCACTTCTGGCTGGACTGCAAGCCACAGTCCCAACCCTACGCTGCCCTCTTACTTCTGGATAGGCCCTCACACAGCCTGGCAGCCAAATGCCCCTGGAATAGGCCCAATCTCCGGCCTAGCAACCCGGGGCAGACGACACCCGGCCACCCAGAGGGCAGTCTGGGTGGCACAGAACACAGATCACCTGACTCCACCCAAATATATAGGCTCTCCCAGCAGACCAAGGGATCCAAGAAAACCCCTGCCCATTGGCTGAGATACCCCATAAACCCATAACCCGAACTTAAGTTGTCCTTCTCATATCTAGTACCACCAAGTGCCTGGGCTACCTAGTAGTAGAAGAGAAAAGTACAACAAGGCCAAACTTAGGGAGAAATCAATGGATCTCTAACAATTTAACTATGGTAGCTACCCCCCGACAAGGAATTTGGTGAGGAGCTACCTGACTAACCCCCAGGGAGCGCTAAACTAATTAATGAGCTATGGCGGTAGTGGAACTCACATACAGTAATGCATAGCTCCCAACCGTCCCTGATTTCGAGGGACTGTCCCTGATTTGGAGCAATGGCCCTCTGTCCCTCATTGGTCCTCATTCGTCCCTCATTTTGGTCTGATCTATACAGCTGTATATAAAATGCACTTTTTATCTATCAAAAAGAGTTTTCCAGCGCTAAACCTTTCATCTGATTTCTAAATGGCTGCATTTGGAAATTCCAAAAACCAATATAAAGGAATAGTAGTGATAAAAAAAAGCACTTGTGGGTTTAACCAATCTTTTTTTTTGTACAATTCTCCTTTAAGGGGGCGTGGCAATGGGTGTGTCCTATGCCTGCCTACTTTTGCTGATGGGTGTCCCTTATTCCCATCTCAAAAAGAGTAATGTGCAGTAATGGTGAAACTCACCTATCATGTATATGATAAAGAAATTGATCAGAGTCCTGTTTGTTCAGAAAAGGGGAGCAGAGAGGGGAGCATGCTGTCCACGTTAGACTTGTTCTATTATGCATTTTAGAAGTGTCTAATTTTTCTCTTTTATTAGAGTTTATCTATATATTATAAATTATAATAAATTGTCGTTGTTGTTTGATATCTTATATTTTGTTTTTTGTATTTTCTTGTAGCTAATATATTGCCTTACAGCGAGTCCTGAAGAAGCAATTAGCGAAACATGTTGAGCCAACAGGCATTTATATAGCTTTATCAAGCTCTTTATGCACTATATTGTTTGTTATCATGCTGTGATCATTTTATATGTTTGTCTGTATATGACAGTCATTTGTTTACTCCCTTTTTATATTTTTGCGATCAATAAAATGTTTCATATTTTTTTATCAAACGGTTGTTATATCTGTGTCTTCACATACATTTCTAAATAGGGATGAGGGGGCCTTTGATCTCCTGAATTAGTGGGACTATTTCACTACCCTACTGGAGTCAAAGATGGCACAATACCGAGGTCTACTGATCCACCGATTCCACGTGTCCTGTAACAATTACCGAAAAATTTGCGGTATTGCGCCATCTTTCAGTCCTACCACTTGTACCACCAGAGCCCTGAAGAAGGGAGTTTGGCCCTGAAAACGCATTGGTGGTTTTATGTTATTCCTTTAGCGAACTGATATCATTATTAAAATATTTTGACCCCTCAGACAGTAAATACCGTACGTGGGTTGGAAATTCTGGGCTTCCTCTTTAAGGGATGTCTCATTTTGTTGAGGGCGGCCTCTCTGGAGCCGCTGTGCCCTGTTATATTCTGACTGATTGAGGCCTCAGTCACACAGGGGCAGATTTTACCATCCTCTGAAAAGCGAAGGTGGATCACACACACCTATTTTTTCGATCGCCGGTGGCAATGTTTACTATCCCAATGGGGATTTTACACTGAACTATTGCACTGCAACCGCCATTGCCCTGTTTGGCACGTGGTTGCGGCACGGTCACCTCTATGGGTGAGTTTGAAAAGCGATGCCGCCTCTCAAACTGGACATGCCAGCATGCAGCACCATGAAGCTTTACGGATGAGGCAATGTAATTCCGCCTCCCTGGCCGCTATATTAATTTTTAGGTTAGTAGTCGGGGTTGGTAAAAACTAGGGATGCACCGATACAATTTTATCTACAACGAGTACGAGTACCGATACTTCTTTTTTTTTAGTACTCTCCGATACCAATTACCAATACCTACCGCAACTGTTTGGTTTTCACTTCAGCTGTCAGCGATGGTACAAAGCATTGAAAAGTTATTTACAAATGAAATAAATCGTTTTTTTTTTTAATTTAGCGCTTTTTTACTGTAAGAGCGGCAAGGATGTGGAATTCCCTTCCACAGGCGGTGGTCTCAGCGGGGAGCATTGATAGCTTCAAGAAACTATTAGATAATCACCTGAATGACCGCAACATACAGGGATATATAATGTAATACTGACACATAATCACACACATAGGATGGACTTGATGGACTTGTGTCTTTTTTCAACCTCACCTACTATGTAACTATGTAACTATGTAAGCTTTTTTAATGTGAAATGTGTAAATATATGTTAATATATATGTGTAAAAATATTCACTAACAAAGTAAACAAAAAAAGTTTTAATTGTTTATGGTTTATAAAATAGACATGAACAAAAAAAAAAGCGCAGGAAAATAATAATTAAATGGAGGAGAATAGGGAGCTAATTAAGGCTGATTAGAGTAAATTAAGGGTTTATAAGGGATTAACCTCCCTGGCGGTATGATTCTTTCGGATTTTAGGTGCTGAAAGCGGTACAATTATTTTGCATGGAAATTTGGCATTTTATATTGTAGGGCTGTAATTCTTAACAATAACACACTTAAATCTGTCCAAACAAGAGTCTAGTAGATATCCCGGGTATGATAAAGTTTGAAACACAAAAACATAAATTATAATATAATAAATAAAAATAAATAATTAAAAAAAATATATAAATAAATAAATAATAAATTTCCCCACGATTCACTATCGTCCAATTCTGCAAGTGTTCTAATTTACTATCGCTGTTTTCTAGCTGGTCTAAAGCCACTTTTGATGTAAAGGGACACTTTTTGATTGCTATGGACAATCTCCAGTTTCCAGGCAGAAAGAACAGTATATATAACATAAAACTGCATGCAGGGCATAGGACAAAGCACTGGGGACAAAAGAGATGTGAAATCATTTCATACAGTACTGTAATCTGTAAGATTACAGTACTGTATGTGTTATGATTTTTACAATTTTTTGAATTTGCCGCCAGGCTCCGCCACCGTGCGTCGCGACGCTCGCAGGGAATGGAGCCTGGCACAGAGAGGCTTCGGGGGAGGACAGAGCCCACGGACACAGCGGGGGACATCGCAGGATCCCGGGGACAAGGTAAGTAAAGGTATACCAGGATCCTGCGATGTAATCCCGAGTGTGGCTCGGGGTTACCACTAATGGTCCTGAATTTTAACCCCGAGCCACACTCGGGAAAACCGCCAGGGAGGCTAAACAGAGGAACATTTGTTCATCCCTTTGATCTGCAGATGAAGAAACAGAAATATACAAAAAGAAACAATGTTTTACTTTAGTGTTTCAGGGCTGAACAATGTTGGTAATAAACATTGCCGGTTGCTTTTTTTTTTGACAGCTCCAATTACCGGACTTCTTTAACACAGGAGAGACCCACCGAAAGCTCAAAGAACCAAGCCGTAAAGTATCGGTTTCAGGATATCGGTGCATTTGCACGAGTACCGATACCAATGTACACCAATACCGATACTACTATCGGTGCAAACCTTGTTTTTACTAGGGTTGCACCAATACAAGTATTGGTATCGGTATCAGTGCCGATACCGAGTATTTGCACAGGTATCGGTACTCATGCAAATGCACCGATACCTGAAACCGATACTTTCAGTCTCGGCCCTTATCGAGTACCCATTCCTGTGAAAATACTCAGTGGGGGTCTCCCCTGTGTTAAAGAAGTCTGGTAATTGGAGCTGTCAAAAAAAAAAAAGCAGCCGGCAATGTTTATTAACATTGCTCAGCCCTGAAACACTAAAATAAAAAGAAACATTGTTTCTTTTTGTATATTTCTGTTTCTTCATCTGCAGATCAAAGGGATGAACAAATGTTCCTCTGTTTAACCCCTTATTAACCCTTCATTTACTCTAATCAGCCTTAATTAACTCCCTATTCTCCTCCATTTAATTATTATTTTCTTGCTTTTTTTTCTTTTGTTCACGTCTATTTTATACAATAAACAATTAAAACTTTTTTTTTGTTTTGTTAGTGAATATTTTTACACATATATATTAAAATATATTTACACTTTTCACATTGAAAAAGCGATAAATAAGAAAAAAATCTATTTATTTCATTTGTAAATAACTTTTCAATGCTTTGTACCATCGCTGACAGCTGAAGTGAAAACAAAACAGTTGCAGTAAGTATCGGTAATTGGTATGGGAGAGTACTAAAAAAAAGAAGTAGTTATACTCATTGTAAAAAAAAAACGGTATCGGTGCATCCCTAGTAAAAACGCAGTTCAAATGCCTATTTTTACTGCCCCTCTGCCACCAGTGTGAACTAATTCTTACTGAAAATCCATATCCAGTGTCTTGCCCTCATTGATGTCTGAACTTTCTCACCCCCTCTGGCTGCAATACGTGAAGTCACTGACCCAGAAGAAGTATGGACTAGGAGATATATGGACTGGGAGATATATGGACTGGGAGATATATGGACTGGGAGATATATGGACGGGGAGATATATGGACTGGGAGATATATAGACTGGGAGATGTATATGGACTGGGAGATATATAGACTGGGAGATGTATATGGACTGGGAGATATATGGACTGGGAGATATATGGACTGGGAGATATATAGACTGGGAGATGTATATGGACAGGGAGATATATGGACTGGGAGATATATGGACTGGGAGATATGTGTACGGGGAGATATATGGACTGGGAGATATATGGACTGGGAGATATGTGTACGGGGAGATATATGGACTGGGAGATATATGGACTGGGAGATATGTGTACGGGGAGATATATGGACTGGGAGATATATGGACTGGGAGATATATGGACTGGGAGATATATGGACTGGGAGATATATGGATGGGGAGATATATAGATGGAGATATATAGACTGGGAGATAAATAGATGGAGATATATGGACTGGGAGATATATGGACGGGGAGATATATGGACTGGGAGATATATGGACTGGGAGATATATGGATGGGGAGATATATGGACTGGGAGATATATGGACTGGGAGATATATGGACGGAGAGATATATGGACTGGGAGATATATGGACTGGGAGATATATGGATGGGGAGATATATGGACTGGGAGATATATGGACTGGGAGATATATGGACTGGGAGATATATGGATGGGGAGATATATAGATGGAGATATATAGATGGAGATATATAGACTGAGAGATAAATAGATGGAGATATATGGACTGGGAGATATATGGACGGGGAGATATATGGACTGGGAGATATATGGACTGGGAGATATGTGGACGGGGAGATATATGGACTGGGAGATATATGGACTGGGAGATATATGGACTGGGAGATATATGGATGGGGAGATATATGGACTGGGAGATATATGGACTGGGAGATATATGGACGGAGAGATATATGGACTGGGAGATATATGGACTGGGTGATATATGGACTGGGAGATATATGGATGGGGAGATATATGGACTGGGAGATATATGGACTGGGAGATATATGGACTGGGAGATATATGGATGGGGAGATATATAGATGGAGATATATAGATGGAGATATATAGACTGGGAGATAAATAGATGGAGATATATGGACTGGGAGATATATGGACTGGGAGATATATAGATGGAGATATATGGACGGGGAGATATATGGACTGGGAGATATATGGACAGGGAGATATATAGACTGGGAGATATATGGACGGGGAGATATACGGACGGGGAGATATATAGATGGAGATATATGGACGGGGAGATATATGGACTGGGAGATATATGGACGGGGAGATATACGGACGGGGAGATATATAGATGGAGATATATGGACGGGGAGATATATGGACTGGGAGATATATGGACGGGGAGATATATGGACGAGGAGATATATGGACTGGGAGATATATGGACTGGGAGATATATGGACTGGGAGATATATGGACGGGGAGATATACGGACGGGGAGATATATAGATGGAGATATATGGACGGGGAGATATATGGACTGGGAGATATATAGACTGGGAGATATATGGACGGGGAGATATACGGACGGGGAGATATATAGATGGAGATATATGGACGGGGAGATATATGGACTGGGAGATATATGGACGGGGAGATATATGGACGAGGAGATATATGGACTGGGAGATATATGGACTGGGAGATATATGGACTGGGAGATATATGGACGGGGAGATATACGGACGGGGAGATATATAGATGGAGATATATGGACGGGGAGATATATGGACTGGGAGATATATAGACTGGGAGATATATGGACGGGGAGATATACGGACGGGGAGATATATAGATGGAGATATATGGACGGGGAGATATATAGATGGAGATATATGGACTGGGAGATATATGGACTGGGAGATATATGGACGGGGAGATATATGGACTGGGAGATATATGGACTGGGAGATATATGGACGGGGAGATATACGGACGGGGAGATATATAGATGGAGATATATGGACGGGGAGATATATGGACTGGGAGATATATAGACTGGGAGATATATGGACGGGGAGATATACGGACGGGGAGATATATAGATGGAGATATATGGACGGGGAGATATATGGACGGGGAGATATATGGACGGGGAGATTTGGGTTTTTCCTCAATAAAGCTTTAGTAACTTTTTCTCCATACAGGAATCAGGACCGATCCAAAGACCTTCCATGTCCCAATCCAGCGTGTTCACGTCATGATGTTGTTCAGCTTTTATTTTTTTTTACAAATCTGCGCACCTCGTAATCTGTAAGTGGAATGATGTCATAAGACAACAACAATCACTGTCCTAAAATACTCAAAGAATTCTTCAAACAGTGTACATATAATTACAAAGACAATGGGGACACGGGGGAGGGGTAGAAGCTCCGTGTGATAAAAGAGGTCACCTATTTTACTTATGACCTGTTTTCAGAAGGCCTTCTTGTGTCTACAGCAAGCAATACAAGATAGATACATCAAGTTACAAAGATCTATGATTGTTACATAAGATTTGAGATCGATACATAAGATTTGAGATCGATGCATACGATCCGAGATCGATATATGAGATCGATACATAAGATATGAGATTGATACATAAGATATGAGATCGATAATAAGATATGCGATCGACACATAAAATCTGGGATCGATACATAAGATATGAGACTGATAAATAGAAACATAGAAAAGTGACGGCAGGAAAAGACCAAGTGGTTCTTTTTTTGGTGGGGGGGCAGAACTCCTCTTTAAGATCTGGGACTGATATATAAAATCTCGGACTGATACATAAGATATGAGATCGATACATAAGATATGAAATTGATACATAAGATATGAGATCGATACATACAATCTGAGATCGATAGAACGAAAAGAAATAGAGTAATGGGACTTTTAGATGCTGAAACCTCCTTCCTCCCGCTGGTGATCCCTCTAGTGATAAATCCTAGAATTCTATTCGCTTTTCCCACTGCCTGGTCACACTGTTTGCTCATTTTGCAACCATCTGAAATAAATACCCCCAATTTTTTTTCCTCTGTTGTGTTGGGCCAACACTGTACCCCAAATGTTAAACTCTCTCAAGACATTCTTTTTCCCTACCTGCATTATACATAGGATCTGGAAGTGATGCTTAAGATCTGGGATTGATACATGAGATCTGAGACTGATACACAGTATCTCACAAAAGTGAGTACACCCCTCACATTTTTGGAAATATTTTATTCTATCTTTTCATGTGACAACACTGAAGAAATGACACTTTGCTACAATGTAAAGTAGTGAGTGTACAGCTTGTATAACAGTGTAAATTTGCTGTCCCCTCAAAATAATTCAACACACAGCCATTAATGTCTAAACCGCTGGCAACAAAAGTGAGTACACCCCTAAGTGAAAATGTCCAAATCAGGCCCAATTAGCCATTTTCCCTTTCCCGGTGTCATGTGACTCGTTAGTGTTACAAGGTCTCAGGTGTGAAAGGGGAGCAGGTGTGTTAAATTTGGTGTTATCGCTCTCACTCTCTCATACTGGTCACTGGAAGTTCAACATGGCACCTCATGGCAAAGAACTCTCTGAGGATCTGAAAAAAAGAATTGTTGCTCTACACAAAGATGGCCTAGGTTATAAGAAGATTGCCAAGACCCTGAAACTGAGCTGCAGCACGGTGGCCAAGACCATACAGCGGTTTAACAGGACAGGTTCCACTCAGAACAGGCCTCGCCATTGTCCACCAAAGAAGTTAAGGTCACGTGCTCAGCGTCATATCCAGAGGTTGTCTTTGGCAAATAGACGTATGGGTGCTGCCAGCATTGCTGCAGAGGTTGAAGGGGTGGAGGGGGGGGGTCAGCCTGTCAAGTGTCAATGTTTTGTGTGGCCACCATTATTTTCCAGCGCTGCCTTAACCCTCTTGGGCATAGAGGTCACCAGAGCTTCACAGGTTACCACTGGAGTCCTCTTCCACTCCTCCATGACGACATCACGGAGCTGGTGGATGTTGGAGACCTTGCGCTCCTCCACCTTCCATTTGAGGATGTCCCACAGATGATCAATAGGGTTTAGGTCTGGAGACATGCTTGGCCAGTCCACCACCTTTACCCTCAGCTTCTTTAGCAAGGCAGTGGTCATCTTGGAGGTGTGTTTGGGGTGGTTATCATGTTGGAATACTGCCCTGCAGTCCAGTCTCTGAAGGGAGGGGATCATGCTCTGCTTCAGTATGTCACAGTACATGTTGACATTCATGGTTCCCTCAATGAACTGTAGCTCCCCAGTGCCGGCAGCACTCATGCAGCCCCAGACCATGACACTCCCACCACCATGCTTCACTGTAGGCAAGACACACTTGTCTTTGTCCTCCTCACCTGGTTGCCGCCACACACGCTTGTCACCATCTGAACCAAATATGTTTATCTTGGTCTCATCAGACCACAGGACATGGTTCCAGTAATCCATGTCCTTAGTCTGCTTGTCTTCAGCAAACTGTTTGCGGTCTTTCTTGTGCATCATCTTTAGAAGAGGCTTCCTTCTGGGATGACAGCCATGCAGACCAATTTGATGCAGTGTGTGGCGTATGGTCTGAGCACTGACAGGCTGACCCTCCACCCCTTCAACCTCTGCAGCAATGCTGGCAGCACTCATACCTCTATTTCCCAAAGACAACCTCTGGATCTGATGCTGAGCACCTGCACTTAACTTCTTTGGTGGACCATGGTGAGGCCTGTTCTGACTGGAACCTGTCCTGTTATACCGCTGTATGGTCTTGACCACCGTGCTGCAGCTCAGTTTCAGGGTCTTGGCAATCTTCTTATAGCCTAGGCCATCTTAATGTAGAGCAACAATTCTTTTTTTTAAAACCTCGGAGAGTTCTTTGCCATGAGGTGCCATGTTGAACTTCCAGTGACCAGTATGAGAGAGTGAGAGCGATAACACCAAATTTAACACACCTGCTCCCCATTCACACCTGAGACCTTGTAACACTAACGAGTCACATGACACCGGGAAAGGGAAAATGGCTAATTGGGCCCGATTTGGACATTTTCACTTAGGGGGGTACTGACTTTTGTTGCCAGTGGTTTAGACATTAATGGCTGTGTGTTGAGTTATTTTGAGGGGATGGCAAATTTACACTGTTATACAAGCTGTACACTCACTACTTTACATTGTAGCCAAGTGTCATTTCTTCAGTGTTGTCACATGAAAAGATAGAAGAAAATATTTACAAAAATGTGAGGATTGATACACAAGATCTGAGATTAATACACAATTTTTGAGATTAATACATAAAGATCTGGGCCATGAATCAGAGTTTTTAAAATGTATCCAGCTCACCCATGATTTGCATTACGTATCATTGTCTGCCCTTTTCAGCATAGTAATTTTGTCTACCTATTGCATCGATTCCTCTACTGAAGGAGGCCTGGGGGTTCTCTTGGTCATGTTCAGCGGGTTCGGTATCACTGTATTCTTATATGGGGGGCAGACATAGCTGTGTTATGAAATAAGAGGACCCACAGTCCTGTGGAAGGGTCATGTTGGTCATTTTCACAAAGGTTGATGATATGTTTCCAATAAAAGTCAATAAGTGAGCACCGTCACCAGATATGTGAGAGTAAGCTAGGGCCAGTCCACATCTTCAGCCCATTGGAGCAACGCAAGGGGCCCACCTACTTTAAATCCGATATATAATGGAGCTTTATGGTAGAATTTAGGTTCCATTATTCCCAGGAGATTATTCCTTAATAAAGAGAGTCCCGCATACCTCCGATGCCAAGTCACATGGTCTTTGCTGCTGCGAGGCATTCGGTTGAACAGAGACATCTCTGACGTTATTGATGACAACAGCAGATTTTATAAGCTGAGTGGGATTTAGTATTTTTCATGGTTTTTAACACCTCTGCAGAAAAAGAGAGGAAATAATTATGACATGTTAAGACAAAACTGTCTGAGTCACCTTGGAAAGAGTGCAATTCATTCCCTGTATTAGCTATATGTCATAATGGAAGAGTGCCAGATCACTGTTACAGAGCGGTGCAACTATTAACAGTGGAGGTCGAGGACTCGGGGCTCAAAGCACGGTGAGGAGTACATAAGATGACCCATGGCATGGGGCATGGTGGAGGAGAACATAGGATTGTCCATGGCATGATGGCAATGTACATAGGATAGTCCATGGACTGGTGAAAGAGTACATAGGATAGTCCATGGCATGGTGAAAGAATGCATAGGATGGTCCATGGGATGGTGAAAGGGTACATAGGATAGTCCATGGTATGCTGAAATGGTACATAGGATGGTCCATGGGATGGTGAAAGAGTACATAGGATAGTCCATGGACTGCTGAAAGAGTGCATAGGATAGTCCATGGCAAGGTGAAAGAATGCATAGGATGGTCCATGGGATGGTGAAAGGGTACATAGGATGGTCCATGGGATGGTGAAAGGGTACATAGGATGGTCCATGGACTGGTGAAAGAGTACATAGGATGGTCCATGGGATGGTGAAAGAGTACATAGGATAGTCCATGGCATGGTGAAAGAATGCATAGGATGGTCCATGGGATGGTGAAAGGGTACATAAGATAGTCCATGGACTGGTGAAAGAGTACATAGGATAGTCCATGGTATGGTGAAAGAATGCGTAGGATAGTCCATGGAGTGCTGAAAGAGTACATATAATAGTCCATGGCATGGTGAAAGAATGCATAGGATGGTCCATGGGATGGTGAAAGGGTACATAGGATGGTACATGGGATGGTGAAAGGGTACATAGGATGGTACATGGGATGGTGAAAGGCTACATAGGATGGTCCATGGACTGGTGAAAGAGTACATAGGATAGTCCATGGACTGGTGAAAGAGTACATAGGATGGTCCATGGGATGGTGAAAGGGTACATAGGATGGTCCATGGAGTGCTGAAAGAGTACATATAATAGTCCAAGGCATGGTGAAAGAGTACTTAGGATGGTTCATTACATGATGCAGAGTACATAGGATGGTTCATGGCATGATGCAGAGTACATAGGATGATTCATGGCATGGTGGAGCTGTACATAACATGGCCCATGACATGTGGAAGAGTACAAAGCATGGTCCATTGCATAGTGGAGGAGTACAAAGGATGGGCCATTGCATAGTGGAGGAGTACAAAGGATGGTCCATGGCATGACAGCACACTACATGGGATGGTTTATTGCATGATGATGGAGTACATAGGATTGCCCATGGCATGGTGGAGGTGTAAGTAATGTGGCTTGAAGGCACAGTACATAGGATGGTCCATAGCAAGATGATAATAAGATATACAGTATAATGATGCTAGTACATAAGATGGTCCATTGAATGATGGCACGGTACATAGGATGGTGCACGGTACATAGGATGGTGCACAGTACATAGGATGGTGCACTGTACATAGGATGGTGCACGGTACATAGGATGGTGCACAGTACATAGGATGGTGCATGGTACATAGGATGGTGCACAGTACATAGGATGGTGAACTGTACATAGGATGGTGCACGGTACATAGGATGGTGCACGGTACATAGGATGGTGCACAGTACATAGGATGGTGCACAGTACATAGGATGGTGCACTGTACATAGGATGGTGCACAGTACATAGGATGGTGCACAGTACATAGGATGGTGCACGGTACATAGGATGGTGCACAGTACATAGGATGGTGCACGGTACATAGGATGGTGCACAGTACATAGGATGGTGCACTGTACATAGGATGGTGCACGGTACATAGGATGGTGCACAGTACATAGGATGGTGCATGGTACATAGGATGGTGCACGGTGCATAGGATGGTGCATGGTACATAGGATGGTGCACGGTACATAGGATGGTGCACGGTACATAGGATGGTGCACAGTACATAGGATGGTGCATGGTACATAGGATGGTGCACAGTACATAGGATGGTGCACGGTATATAGGATGGTGCACAGTACATAGGATGGTGCATGGTACATAGGATGGTACACGGTACATAGGATGGTGCACAGTACATAGGATGGTGCATGGTACATAGGATGGTGCACAGTACATAGGATGGTGCATGGTACATAGGATGGTGCACGGTACATAGGATGGTGCACGGTACATAGGATGGTGCACGGTACATAGGATGGTGCACTGTACATAGGATGGTGCACAGTACATAGGATGGTGCACAGTACATAGGATGGTGCACGGTACATAGGATGGTGCACAGTACATAGGATGGTGCACGGTACATAGGATGGTGCACAGTACATAGGATGGTGCACTGTACATAGGATGGTGCACGGTACATAGGATGGTGCACAGTACATAGGATGGTGCATGGTACATAGGATGGTGCACGGTGCATAGGATGGTGCATGGTACATAGGATGGTGCACGGTACATAGGATGGTGCACGGTACATAGGATGGTGCACAGTACATAGGATGGTGCATGGTACATAGGATGGTGCACAGTACATAGGATGGTGCACGGTATATAGGATGGTGCACAGTACATAGGATGGTGCATGGTACATAGGATGGTACACGGTACATAGGATGGTGCACAGTACATAGGATGGTGCATGGTACATAGGATGGTGCACAGTACATAGGATGGTGCATGGTACATAGGATGGTGCACGGTACATAGGATGGTGCACGGTACATAGGATGGTGCACGGTACATAGGATGGTGCACGGTACATAGGATGGTGCACGGTACATAGGATGGTGCACTGTACATAGGATGGTGCACGGTACATAGGATGGTGTACGGTACATAGGATGGTGCATGGTACATAGGATGGTGCACGGTACATAGGATGGTGCACGGTACATAGGATGGTGCACGGTACATAGGATGGTGCATGGTACATAGGATGGTGCACGGTACATAGGATGGTGCACGGTACATAGGATGGTGTACGGTACATAGGATGGTGCACGGTACATAGGATGGTGCGCGGTACATAGGATGGTGCACGGTACATAGGATGGTGCACGGTACATAGGATGGTGTACGGTACATAGGATGGTGCATGGTACATAGGATGGTTCATGGTACATAGGATGGTGCACAGTACATAGGATGGTGCACGGTACATAGGATGGTGCACGGTACATAGGATGGTGCACGGTACATAGGATGGTGCACGGTACATAGGATGGTGCACAGTACATAGGATGGTGCAAGGTGCACGGTACATAGGATGGTGCGCGGTACATAGGATGGTGCACGGTACATAGGATGGTGCACGGTACATAGGATGGTGCACGGTACATAGGATGGTGCACGGTACATAGGATGGTGCACAGTACATAGGATGGTGCACAGTACATAGGATGGTGCAAGGTGCACGGTACATAGGATGGTGTGCGGTACATAGGATGGTGCGCGGTACATAGGATGGTGCACGGTACATAGGATGGTGCGCGGAACATAGGATGGTGCGCGGTACATAGGATGGTGCGCGGTACATAGGATGGTGCGCGGTACATAGGATGGTGCGCGGAACATAGGATGGTGCACGGTACATAGGATGGTGCACGGTACATAGGATGGTGCACGGTACATAGGATGGTGCGCGGTACATAGGATGGTGCACGGTACATAGGATGGTGCACGGTACATAGGATGGTGCACGGTACATAGGATGGTGCACGGTACGGTGGTCCAGTGGTGACTCTCCGGGACATCACAGGATTCTACAGCTGAAAGTCTCAAGGCTGTAACAAATTTAAACTGTATGCAAGTTAAAAAAAAGGGGAAGAGATGGGGAACAACAAGTTCTGAAACATTTTCTTATCAGGGACTTAATAATAATCAGTTTGCATAATCTGATGACATGTATGTAATGTTACATTAATGTAATCCTTCTAAAAATATAGCTACACATAGCAGAGAATAGTCCACTCCAGAGCAACTATATATACACACACATATATATATATATATATACACACACTGGAGAATTATATTATCCATAATATGAGGGGTATTTTGAAGCTGATAAATCCTAGAGCAGTCAAAATATAACCAGTTTGAATTCTAGAAACAGAAAAGCTGCAGGAAAGCTGATAATATTCCACATCTGCATTGCTGCATGTAATATAAATAGGACCCCACTGAGAGATGACATATTATAGGTGTGTGATTACAAGTGTCTAATGCTGCCATCTAGTGACGGATTTATACACCTGCAACAGCACAACTTCTAATACCACAGACAAGACTTTCATTCCAATATGAATGAAGAACATAAAAAAAAATCATTCTGCACAGTTGTTATGTGATTAGCGCTCTGGTCTTACAGCACCGAGGTCCTTGGTTTAAAGTGGTGCTAAACACTGTATTCTTCACTCATAAAAACTACCTTCCATTGCTCTCAGCTTCCTCCAAATTCCTTTTTATTTTTCTTGTTGCTGTGATCTGACTTTCTGTAAGGCTACGTTTGTAGTTTGTAGTCCTTTTGCCCCTCTAACTCCCACTTGCCGGTGTTCTGCCGAGAAAGTTCCTCTCGGCAGATAAGGACCCCCCTCTACTGCGCAGGCGCTGCGCCTGCGCAGTAGGAGCCGGCGGAAATAGCCGAAGCCGAATAGAATAGAAATCAGCTTAGAAATCGCTTCGCTCGGCACTTTTTTATTCTCTCTCTAGGTCCACTTGCATGGTGGGGCTTGAACCTGGACCCAGGGCGCAGGCGCCGTGTACAGCTGATTGAAGATTTTCAGCTTCGGCTATGTTCGGCGGCTCCTAGTAGTTCATAGTGCGCAAGCGCTGCGCCTGCACAGTACAGGGGGGTCCTTATCCGCCGGGGGAACTTTCTGGGTAAGACACCGGCATTTGACAGCTTTTAAATGCAGGAGTTGTTGCATTGAAGAGCTCTAGCAGCTGCTGCTGTCAAAAGAGAATCATCTGACACATTGTTCATCAACACCATTCAGACACAGAAAACAGAGATACAAAGTAACATTGTTTATAAACATTGATCAGACGGAGATAGAGAGATACAAAGTAACATTGTTTATAAACATTGATCAGACGGAGATAGAGAGATACAAAGTAACATTGTTTATAAACATTGATCAGACGGAGATAGAGAGATACAAAGTAACATTGTTTATAAACATTGATCAGACGGGAGATAGAGAGATACAAAGTAACATTGTTTATAAACATTGATCAGAAGGGAGATAGAGAGATACAAAGTAACATTGTTTATAAACATTGATCAGACGGAGATAGAGAGATACAAAGTAACATTGTTTATTTTTATTTTATTTTATTTATTTCAGGTACTTATATAGCGCTGTCAATTTATGTAGTGCTTTACATATACATTGTACATTCACATCAGTCCCTACCCTCAAGGAGCTTACAATCTAAGGTCCCTAACTCACATTCATACATACTAGGGACAATTTAGACAGGATCTAATTACCCTACCAGCATGTCTTTGGAGTGTGGGTGGAAACCGGAGTACCCGGAGGAAACCCACGCAGGCGCAGGGAGAACATGCAAACTCCAGGCAGGTAGTGTCGTGGTCGGGATTCAAACCAGCGACCCTTTTTACTGCTAGGTGAGAGTGCTACCCACTACACCACTGTGTTTATAAACATTGATCAGACAGGAGATAGAGAGATACAAAGTAACATTGTTTATAAACATTGATCAGATGGGAGATAGAGAGATACAAAGTAACATTGTTTATAAACATTGATCAGACGGGAGATAGAGAGATACAAAGCAACATTGTTTATAAACATTGATCAGGCGGGAGATAGAGAGATACAAAGTAACATTGTTTATAAACATTGATCAGACGGGAGATAGAGAGATACAAAGTAACATTGTTTATAAACATTGATCAGACGGGAGATAGAGAGATACAAAGCAACATTGTTTATAAACATTGATCAGACGGGAGATAGAGAGATACAAAGTAACATTGTTTATAAACATTGATCAGACAGGAGATTGGGCCCCGATTCACACTGAGGCAGCGCGACTTGCAGCGCGACTGCCTCAGGCGACCTGCACACGACAGGGGCGGCGACTTGCAAAACGACTTCTATATAGAAGTCTATGCAAGTCGCCTCAAGTCGCCCCCAAAGTAGTACAGGAACCTTTTTCTAAGTCGGAGCGACTTGCGTCGCTCCAGTTAGAACGGTTCCATTGTACAGAACGGGACGCTAC
Organism: Aquarana catesbeiana; assembly: GCA_037953035.1. NCBI lineage: Eukaryota > Metazoa > Chordata > Amphibia > Anura > Ranidae > Aquarana > Aquarana catesbeiana. The sequence continues at coordinate 205,863 of JBBHAA010002444.1, forward strand.
TTGTCAGGCGGCTAGGTCGCCTGACAAGTCGTCTTAGTGTGAACCGACCTTGAGAGATACAAAGTAACATTGTTTATAAACATTGATCAGACGGGAGATAGAGAGATACAAAGTAACATTGTTTATAAACATTGATCAGACGGGAGATAGAGAGATACAAAGTAACATTGTTTATAAACATTGATCAGACGGGAGATAGAGAGATACAAAGTAACATTCACAATAAAAACAATATTAAAAACACTCTAAGGCTTGGTTCACACTGGGGCGACTTGGGATCCGACTTGTACGCCCTCAAGTCGCCCCAAGTCGCCCCAGAAATAGTTTCGATGGGAGTGAACGCTAGCGTCTTAATAGACACTACTGAAGTCGCTCCGACTTCAGAGCGTACTCCCTGTACTACTTTGATCCGACTTGGTAGGCGACCTGTACCATAGAAATCAATGGAAGTCGCCTCCAAGTCGGATCTCTCTGTAAAGTCAAGCGACTTTGCAGGGAAAACCCCTCCCTCCCCCCCTCCCTCCCAGAGAGCTGATTGCCCCGTGATTGGCCACAGGCGAAGTCGCCTGTCATGGAGGCGACTTCAAGTCGCCTTGTAATTTGCCGAAGTCGCGCTGAAGTCGCGCTGAAGTCGCGCTGAAGCCGCGCTGAAGTCGCGGTACAAAGTCGCGCTGAAGTCGGGTTGCCCCTGTGTGAACCGACCCTAAGTGACAAAGTCCCTTATAATATTGCAGCAGCGCTCTTGTCATATATTTAAAGATGGCAAGCTTCAATATGATGTTCATATATGGAATATCGCGATGCGATTCAGTGACATCATATGTTAGTTATTGATCGTGAAGAAACACCTTCCACCAAACAGTTCACCACGTGAGATGATCTCCCCTTTTGGGGATGCACTCACCACATATGCAGAGATAATGCGCCTTGAATCTTATCACTTAATCTCCACCGCTCTGAAAGAACTCCCACCAGATTTAAAGCCGTATCATGCAAGGATCCATGCGGAGAAAAAAAACTGGCCACATAGTGTGATACTGTTGATAAGCATTTAATAATCCCCAATCAACCCCTTACAATATATACGTACAGAAAACCAAAATAACTCAAGCAATGAAAGTGTCTGTGCAAAAATCACCCATCAGCCGGTGGTAGTAAGGGAACGTCTGTATGCACCAGCAGTCCGATCCTACTTCCTAGTATTCCAGTTGTCCGCGACACGCACGGGTCACTTCCGGTAAACCACGGAGATCACGTCACTGACGCGTTTCGTCACCTCCTGACTTCATCTGAGGGCGTGATCTCGTGGTGTAGAAGCCGGTTTTTTACATGGAACTCATGTCACCGTCGGGTAAAATCATGTGATGTCTATCCTGCCTGCCGACACAAAGACAGACAGCTCGGAAATCATCCCGATCACAGAGCTGGCAAATTATAAACCCATCGGCAAACTATAATACGGCACATGTCTTAAGTGTATTATACACGTGCTGTATTATAGTTGCCGATGGGTTTATATTATGTATTTTATGTTTCTAGCGGCTGCTGTATTGTGATTTTGTAATTAAGGTTATAATTTCATTTCATTTCATTTTTTCTGATAGTTTCACTACACATTTAACCTCAATTGCCATATTCAGGGCGCTGAGCAAGGCTTTTGTAGGTGGGCCATTTAAAGCATTTTTTATACATACAAAGTAACATTGTTTATAAACATTGATCAGACGCAGGGACTGACTGATAACTCATGGGGCCCCCTAGCAATAGGAGATTATGGGGCCCCCAAGCAATCAGAGATTATGGGGCCACACAGTATAAACACACACAGTATACAATCACACAGTATACACAGACAGATGTAAAAAAAACACAGATTTATACATACTGTCTCTGGTTTTACTGAGGCTGGCAACCTTGATGGGGCCCCTAGTGGCCCAGGGCCCTCGGGCAGTGCCTGAGTCTCTCAATGGTCAGTCCGCCCCTGATCAAACAGGTGATAGAGACACAAAATAACATTGTTTATAAACATTACCAAAAAAAATGCTTTGCTTGTCCTAAAAGGGGTTGTAAACAGTCCCGGTTGGCTTCCACTGCTGTCAATCAAGACCAATGACGCGGACGCCGGGGGAGGGGGGGCGGTGTCAAGTCCTGTTGTCTGTGTCTATAGACGCAGCAGCAGGACACGGGAGCGCGCCCGCATGGGTGACCCGAAGGAGATCACTTCTCTAACGGCGCACTCGAGAAGAGGAGGAGCCAGGAGTGCCGCTGAGGGACCCCAGAAGAGGAGGATCAGGGCCACAGGGCCAGGTAAGTATGACACGTTTGTTATTTTAAAAAAAATTAAAAAAGGAACCTTTAGTGTCCCTTAAAAAAAAAAAAAAAAATCTATAGATGTATTACAAAGGTATTGCAGAATAAACAAGCCTATAGAAGAAATGTAGAAATTGCTCAGCCCCATAGAAGGGGATAGGTGAAGGGATTAAATACATCTGAATTACTAATTCTATCATTTAACTGAAGTCCTTCTTCCCAGCTAACAGTTTAGAAGTCATTTTCTTTCCTTTCACTTGCAGTAACAATCCGGAGATCTTCTCATCTTGGTCTGGACATTAAAGAGTTAATCTGATTTTGTTTCAATGTGAATTGTAATTGGCCCGTGTAAATGACATGATCCAATCACCTCAAGGACTACTTTGATGACTGACATTTGGTTGGAAGCGGACTCTCCATGGTTCTGGGGGAACATCGGATCCTGAATGGTACCAGCTGACCCTCAAGGAGGGCTCGGGGTATGGAGCCCCCCCTGAACTGTAGTGCCCTATCAGAGAGTCACATAGAGACGACATTGGACAGAATGGAGGCGCTGGGGGTCCTGCAGGAGTTGTGCCGCATGTCAGGGGTGAGTGACGTCATCTATAAATCTTACAATGTGACTTTGTTTTAAATATAAATTAAATTTGTATTTATTATCTTCATGTAACTAAATTTATACTTTATATACATCTTATTTGGACAGCGTGAGATTTCCCTGCAGTAGTTTGTGTCTCTGCCCCTCCCACAATGGTGACATTTCCCTGCAGTACTTTGTGTCTCTGCCCCTCCCACAATGGTGAGATTTCCCTGCAGTAGTTTGTGTCTCTGCCCCTCCCACAATGGGGATATTTCCCTGCAGTAGTTTGTGTCTCTGCCCCTCCCACAATAGTGAGATTTCCCTGCAGTAGTTTTGTCTCTGCCCCTCCCACAATGGTGAGATTTTCTGCAGTAGTTTGTGTCTCTGCCCCTCCCACAATGAGATTTCCCTGCAGTAGTTTGTGTCTCTGCCCCTCCCACAATGAGATTTCCCTGCAGTAGTTTGTGTCTCTGCCCCTCCCACAATGGTGAGATTTCCCTGCAGTAGTTTGTGTCTCTGCCCCTCCCACAATGGTGAGATTTCCTTCAGTAGTTTGTGTCTCTGCCCCTCCCACAATGGAGAGATTTCCTGCAGTAGTTTGTGTCTCTGCCCCTCCCACAATGGGGAGATTTCCCTGCAGTAGTTTGTGTCTCTGCCCCTCCCACAATGGTGAGATTTCCTGCAGTAGTTTGTGTCTCTGCCCCTCCCACAATGGGGAGATTTCCCTGCAGTAGTTTGTGTCTCTGCCCCTCCCACAATGGTGAGATTTCCTGCAGTAGTTTGTGTCTCTGCCCCTCCCACAATGGGGAGATTTCCCTGCAGTAGTTTGTGTCTCTGCCCCTCCCACAATGGGGAGATTTCCCTGCAGTAGTTTGTGTCTCTACCCCTCCCACAATAGTGAGGTTTCCTGCAGTAGTTTGTGTCTCTGCCCCTCCCACAATGGGGAGATTTTCCTGCAGTAGTTTGTGTCTCTGCCCCTCCCACAATGGGGAGATTTCCTGCAGTAGTTTGTGTCTCTGCCCCTCCCACAATGGTGAGATTTCCCTGCAGTAGTTTGTGTCTCTGCCCCTCCCACAATGGTGAGATTTCCCCCAGTAGTTTGGAATTCTTCACCAGATATGTCAGCACCATAATCCCAGGAGACGCAAGTATGGGGTTTGGTTGCCAGATCAAGACAAATCTTAGAGATCCGTTTTGTAATATTTGACAACCTGCACCATACAAAGTACAAAATGGCAACCAATCAGATTAATCCATACCCAGAAAGGTGTAGATGGGCAGACTTTGGAGGAAATGACTAGATGATGCTGGCCATCCTCCAGCCGTTGTTCTATTTGACTGATATATATGATGTTGGATTTACTTGTATGTGGTGTGATGAGTGATGATTGGTGTCTCCCCCTACAGGCCTCTGACAGAACACAGCTTTCCACTGCAGTACAGGGAATTCTGGGATTTCTTCTCTCCTGTGGACTCCTTTTGTCTCTCTTCTTCATCATTTTCACCATTCGCTTCCGGCAGAACAGGTACCGGCTGAACTCTGTAGAGTAGACCCCCAACAACACCATGTGAGGTCCTGAGGTCACCCATGGGAGGGAAGACATTGTACTCAGTAGCGGCTGGTGCTCAAACTTTTTTGGGGGGGCGCAAACAAAAAAATTCTGAAAAATACTGAAAAAAAAAACCATCAAATGCCGCCAATGTGCCCATCAAATGCAGCTACTGTGCCCATCAAATGCAGCCGCTGTGCCCGTCAAATGCCACCACTGTGCCCCATTAAATGCAGCCACTGTGCCCATCAAATACAGCCGCTGTGCCCATCAATTGCAGCCTCTGTGCCCATCAAATGCAGCCACTGTGCCCATCAAATGCAGCCACTGTGCCCATCAAATGCAGCCAATGTTCCCATCAAATGCAGCCACTGTGCCCATCAAATGCAGCCAATGTGCCCATCAAATGCAGCCACTGTGCCCATCAAATGCAGCCAATGTTCCCATCAAATGCAGCCTCTGTGCCCATCAAATGCAGCCACTGTGCTCATCAAATGCAGCCAATGTTCCCATCAAATGCAGCCACTGTGCCCATCAAATGCAGCCAATGTGCCCATCAAATGCAGCCACTGTGCCCCATCAAATGCAGCCACTGTGCCCGTCAAATGCTGCCACTGTGCCAGTCCAATGCAGCCACTGTGCCCATCAAATGCAGCCACTGCGCCCATCAAATGCTGCCACCTTGTCCATCAAATGCAGCCACTGTGCCCCATCAAATGCAGCCACTGTGCCCCATCAAATGCAGCCACTGCGCCCATCAAATGCTGCCACCTTGTCCATCAAATGCAGCCACTGTGCCCCATCAAATGCAGCCACTGTGCCCCATCAAATGCAGCCACTGTGCCCCATCAAATGCAGCCACGGTGACCCCCCCCCCTCTCAGCCGCCCGCTCGCTGACTGCCCGGCACTTACCCCATCTTGGTGGGGGATCAGGCAATGGGTGACGGCGGTGAGCTGTGGGATGGTGGGATGAGCAGCGGGTCAGGAAGCGGCTCCTGTGTCCTCCATTTGTCTCTTCTTCCTTCCTGCTGGGCATCCAATCAGAGCGCCTGTGCCTTCAGTCAATCAGGTGACGGGTATTAGACCCGTGCCTCCTGATTGGCTGAGTGGCGGTTCACTGTTAGAAAAGCAAATATTCATTTGCTTTTCTAACACACCTGGGTGGGCTCCGAGTCCACCTTTTTTGTGCTTAAACCCCCCCCGCCGCTGTAATTCAGGCGCCCAGCGTCCGAAAAGGGGCCGGACGCCTGAATAGGGGGGCGGCTACAGCGGCCGTGGATAGATTCATGCTATGGATGAATCTATCCATTCTACACAGAGCAGGGTGGCGTGACAGAGGGGGCGGCGCCCGAGCGCCCCTAATGGACGGGCCGCCACTGATTGTACTACTTTCTTATTACAGTAGATATGGAGGGCGTCTAAACACCGATAGACTGTGCAGCCGAACAGGCAGAGCGCCCTCAATAATCAGCACTCAACAAGATCTGCTCAGACACGCCCCCTCCCTTCCAATACAAGCCTCCTGTGTGAGGGCACCTGTGCTGAAGGGCGTGGCTGTTACTCAGCTCTGCCAGTACAGAGGGGCGTGGCTGTTACTCAGCTCTGCCAGTACAGAGGGGCGTGGCTGTTACTCAGCTCTGCCAGTACAGAGGGGCGTGGCTGTTACTCAGCTCTGCCAGTACAGAGGGGCGTGGCTGTTACTCAGCTCTGCCAGTACAGAGGGGCGTGGCTGTTACTCAGCTCTGCCAGTACAGAACACCGGAGTGGGTACAGGACTAAAGGATAAATAGGTGGGAGACGTATTTATTTATTTTATAAATGATATAATCCACAGTACTGTATATGGCTTAGTATATACAGTGACAGTATATAGTATATATTTGTATTAGTATTTAATTGACAGTGAGTTGTATAATGCTGACAATCCTCGCTGTATATGGGGGTGCCCGACCTTTTGAGGAGCGAGGGCCACTTTAGCGACTTTAGTAACCGGTCGCTGGCCACAATGAGCGTAGCGGTTGGATGACAGGTCTGCATATCCGGACACAGCCCGCCCTCCTCTATGGGCCCTCCGATCCGATTCGCCCAGGTGGAAAGGGGCGGATCCCCTTCTGTTTTTATAAGTGGATCGGATTGGGGGTAGGCGGGTGTTGAAGGACACAAGTCAGTTTACATCGGCTGCTCTATAGAGGTGAATGGAAGGTCTGACTGTGTCCGCCTAAAAAAACGTACAGGTGGATCCAATCGGACCGATCGTGTGAAAGGGGCTTAAGGCTGCTTTCACACTGACACGCTGCGGTTTACCCCCCCAACTGACTTCAATCGTTACTTCTTCTTCAGGATTCCTGCAGGTATTGCTGGCTGCTGCTGTCCCCCAGGGCTGGTACTGCTGGTGTGTACTGCTGATGGGTACTCCTGGCTGGTACTGCTGGTTGGTACTGCTGGGGGGTATTGGTGGTTGGTATGGCTGGCTGGTACTGCTGGCTGGTACTGCTGGTGAGTACTGGTGGCAAATACTGCTGGTGGGTGCTGCTGGTGAGTACTGTTGGCGGGTACTGCTGGTGGGTACTGCTGGCGGGTACTGCTGGTGGGTACTGCTGGGGGGGTATTGGTGGTTGGTGTGGCTGGCTGGTACTGCTGGTTGGAACTGCTGGTGGGTATTGCTGGCGGGTACTGTGGATGGGCACGACTGGCTGGTACTGCTGGTTGGTACTGCTGGTGGATCCTGCTGGCAGGTACTGCTGACTGGTACTGCTGGCTGGTACTGCTGGCGGGTACTGCTGGCTGGTACTGATGGCGGGTACTGCTGGTGGGTACTGCTGGCTGGTACTGCTGGGGGGTATTGGTGGTTGGTACTGCTGGCTGGTACTGCTGGCTGGTACTGCTGGTGAGTACTGGTGGCAAATACTGCTGGTGGGTACTGCTGGCGAGTACTGTTGGCGGGTACTGCTGGCGAGTACTGCTGGCGGGTACTGTGGATGGGCACGACTGGCTGGTACTGCTGGTTGGTACTGCTGGTGGATCCTGCTGGCAGGTACTGCTGACTGGTACTGCTGGCGGGTACTGCTGGCTGGTACTGATGGCGGGTACTGCTGGTGGGTACTGCTGGCTGGTACTGCTGGGGGGTATTGGTGGTTGGTACGGCTGGCTGGTACGACTAGCTGGTACTGCTGGCTGGTACTGCTGGCTGGTACTGCTGGTGAGTACTGGTGGCTAGGGATGAGCTTCGTGTTCGAGTCGAACCCATGTTCGACTCGAACATCGGCTGTTCGATCGTTCGCCGAATTGCGAACATTATGGGCCGTTCGCGCTAAATTCGTGTGGCGCGTCACGGCCCATAATTCACTGCGGCATCGCAGTGCATTGCTGGCTGATGATTGGCCAAGCATGCACTATGACCCGCATGCTTGGCCAATCACAGCGCCGTCAGTAGAGAGAGCTGTAATTGGCCAAAGCCAGGGTGGCTTTGGCCAATTATGGCTCAGGGGATTTAGTACACACCCCACACTATATAAGGCCGCCTGCACGGCGGCCCTGTGTAGTGTGTGTTCCGGTGTGCTGAGAGATAGAGAGAGAGAGAGAGACAGTGTCATTTGATTTGAGTTAGATAGATTAGGCAGAACAGTCAGTCAGTTAGCTGCACTTACAGTGTATTGTGTATATATATGCATCCCAGGTGTTGCATATATATATATACACTGTATTCAGTTTAGCTAGATCCGTTCCTGTTATCTTCTATCTAGACTATTTACATTTAATGCAGTGCGTCCTGCTCACAGTGTTCAGCTAGATCCGTTCCTGCTATTTACATTTAGTGCAGTGCGTCCTGCTCACAGTGTTCAGCTAGATCCGTTCCTGTTATCTTCCTACTGACAGGCAGGCTTGTCTTGTTACAGTATATAAAGCTACCTGAAGAAAATTACTGGTGTTCTATTTGATCCTATTAGTACCACGGTCAGGCAGCTAGACTATTTACAACAGGGGCATGTAATTACAATTCTTGATCTAATATTTCACAGCAGAGCCCTGTGAGGGCTTACAGTGTTGTGGCCACAGCAACACCTAAGGCCCAAATTTCTGCTGAGTATATAGGGCAGGCCTCTACTTTCAAACAACTAACTTACAAACGACTCCTACTTGCAAACGGAAGGAGACAACAGGAAGTGAGATGAAATCTACCCCTAGGAAGGGAAATTCTCTCCTGTAAGAGTTAATATGGGAAAACAATTTCTCCTTTCCACTGATGCTTTCCAATCCTTGTTCCACAAAAAAACCCAAATTTTCAAAAAACATTTTTCATTGGGACAAAAAAGTGAGGTGAAATCTTCTGAAGAGGAGGAAAGACAGCAAAACAAATGTCACAGGGGTGATAACCCTTCCCTATGTTTTCCAAAAAGCTTAGAAAAGATTTTTTGGCTGGAGCTAAACACGTTAAAAATGTTCAAAATTACAAACAGATTCTACTTAACAACAAACCTACAGTCCCTGTCTTGTTTGCACCGCCTGTATACTGCTGTTCAGAGTATATAGGGCCTGGTGGCCCCACACCTTTCCTTATTTTAATTTGGGTGCGGGGTTCCCCTTAATATCCATACAAGACCCAAAGGGCCTGGTAATGGACTGGGGGGTACCCATGCCGTTTGTCTCACTGATTTTCATCCATATTGCCAGGACCCGACATTACAATAAACCCGCAAGCAGTTTTAAATGAGATTTTTTCCTTTAAAAATGACATTTGGTGCAGGGACTGTTCTAAACATGGGAAACACGCGTCACTTTACAGGCATACTATAGACACCCCTCAGGTACGATATTTAAAGGAATATTTCACTTTTTTTTTTTTACTTTAAGCATCATTAAAATCACTGCTCCCGAAAAAACGGCCGTTTTTAAAAGTTTTTTTTGCATTGATACATGTCCCCTGGGGCAGGACCCGGGTCCCCAAACCCTTTTTAGGACAATACCATGCAAATTAGCCTTTAAAATGAGCACTTTTGATTTCGAACGTTCGAGTCCCATAGACGTCAATGGGGTTCTAACGTTCGTGCGAACTTTTGGTCCGTTCGCGGGTTCTGGTGCGAACCGAACCGGGGGGTGTTCGGCTCATCCCTACTGGTGGCAAATACTGCTGGTGGGTACTGCTGGCGAGTACTGCTGGTTGGTACTGCTGGGGGGGTATTGGTGGTTGGTGTGGCTGGCTGGTACTGCTAGTTGGAACTGCTGGTGGGTACTGCTGGCGGGTACTGTGGATGGGCACGACTGGCTGGTACTGCTGGTTGGTACTGCTGGTGGATCCTGCTGGCGGGTACTGCTGACTGGTACTGCTGGCTGGTACTGCTGGCGGGTACTGCTGGGGGGGTATTGGTGGTTGGTGTGGCTGGCTGGTAGTGCTGGTTGGAACTGCTGGTGGATCCTGCTGGCGGGTACTGCTGGCGGGTACTGCTGGTGGGTACTGCTAGCTGGTGCTGCTGGTGGGTACTGTTGGTTGGTATTGCTGGCTGGTTCCCGACCCCCCCCCCCCTTCCAAGCATCAGTGTGACAGGAAGCAGCACTAGAGGAAGCATGCGGCTGCAGTAGAGAGCAGAGCCGAGGCTTCCTGTATCTCTCCTGTCATTGGTGGAGTACATTTGGCATCACCCCGCCTGTGACAGGAGCCGGTAATATACAGGAGCCTCGGCTCTGCTCTCTACTGCAGCCGCATGCTTCCTCTAGTGCCGGCTCCGGTCTTTACACTGATGCTCGGGGATGGCGGGTCAGGAACCCGCGATCTGGGCTTGCCGACCCACCATTCCAGAGCAGAAGGTGGCGGGCAACATCAGAGCGCACCGTGGGCCACTGGTTGGGCACCCCTGATATACAGTATATATATATATATATATATTATATTGTCAAAAGTATTGGAACGCCTGCCTTTACATGAACTTTAATGGCATCCCAGTCTTACTCTGGCCATACATTACACAATTTCCTTTAGATTTACTTTCAACTGTGTAGTGCGAGGGTCTGGCTGATTACATACAAATTGAAACTGTTTAAGTTTGACCTCATATTATATAGTTTTGTTAGATCTAAAGGAAAATTGCATAGTGTATGGCCAGTCTTAGTCCGTAGGGTTCAATATTGAGTTGGCTCCGCCCTTTGCAGATATAACAGCTTCAACTCTTCTGGGAAGGCCGTCCACAAGGTTTAGGAGGGTGTCTATGGGAATGTTTGACCGTTCTCCCAGAAGCCCATTTGTGAGGTCAGACACTGATGTTGGATGAGAAGGCCTGGCTTGCAGTCTCCTCTCTAATTCATCCCAAAGGTGTTCTATCGGGTTGAGATCAGGACTCTGTGCAGGCCAGTCAAGTTCCCCCACCCCAAACTCACTCATCCATGTCTTTATGGACTTTGCTTTATACACTGGTGCTCAGTCATGTAGGAACAGGAAGGGGCCATCCCCAAACTGTTCCCACAAATTGTCCAAAATGTCTTGGTATGCTGACGCCTTAAGAGTTCCCTTCACTGGAACTAAGGGGCCAAACCCAACCCCTGAAAAACACCCCCACACCATAATCCCCCCTCCACCAAATGATTTGGACCAGTGCACAAAGCAAAGTACATAAAGACATGGATGAGCGAGTTCGGGGTGGAGGAACTTGACTGGCCTGCACAGAGTCCTGACCTCAACCCCATAGAACATCTTTGGGATGAATTAGAGTGGAGACTGTGAGCCAGGCCTTCTCATTCAACATCAGCGCCTGACCTCACAAATGCTCTTCTGGAAGAATGGTCAAACATTCCCATAGACACCCTCCTAAACCTTGTGGACGGCCTTCCCAGAAGAGTTGAAGCTGTTATATCTGCAAAGGGCGGAGCCAACTCAATACTGAACCCTACGGACTAAGACTGGGAGGCCATTAAAGTTCATGTAAAGGAAGACGTCCCAATACTTTTGGTAATATAGTGTATATACTAACATATTATATATAAGATATATTTATTATTGAATGGACACTGAGTTGTAGATCATTGACAACATTCTCTGTTTTTACCTTTGTGTCAGGATAGTGAAGATGTCCAGCCCCAACCTCAACCTGGTCATCCTGCTGGGAAGTCTTCTTGTGTACATCAGTGCGTTCCTGTTTGCTCTCCAGGAATCCATCTCCTCCATACAGACTGTTATTCAGGTGAGTGACAGACAAGGACGTACCTTCTACACACAAGGTCTGTAACAGACAAGGACGTACCTTCTACACACAAGGTCTGTAACAGACAAGGACGTACCTTCTACACACAAGGTCTGTAACAGACAAGGACGTACCTTCTACATACAAGGTCTGTAACAGACAAGGACGTACCTTCTACACACAAGGTCTGTAACAGACAAGGACGTACCTTCTACATACAAGGTCTGTAACAGACAAGGACGTACCTTCTACACACAAGGTCTGTAACAGACAAGGACGTACCTTCTACACACAAGGTCTGTAACAGACAAGGACGTACCTTCTACATACAAGGTCTGTAACAGATAAGGCCGTACCTTCTACATACAAGGTCTGTAACAGATAAGGACGTACCTTCTACATACAAGGTCTGTAACTGATAAGGCCGTACCTTCTACATAAAAGGTCTGTAACAGATAAGGACGTACCTTCTACATACAAGGTCTGTAACAGATAAGGCCGTACCTTCTACATACAAGGTCTGTAACAGATAAGGACGTACCTTCTACATACAAGGTCTGTAACAGATAAGGCCGTACCTTCTACATACAAGGTCTGTAACAGATAAGGACGTACCTTCTACATACAAGGTCTGTAACAGATAAGGCCGTACCTTCTACATACAAGGTCTGTAACAGATAAGGACGTACCTTCTACATACAAGGTCTGTAACAGATAAGGCCGTACCTTCTGCATACAAGGTCTGTAACAGATAAGGACGTACTTTCTACACACAATGTCTGTAACAGACAAGGACGTATCTTCTACATACAAGGTCTGTAACAGACAAGGACGTATCTTCTACATACAAGGTCTGTAACAGACAAGGACGTACATTCTACACACAAGGTCTGTAACAGATAAGGACGTACTTTCTACACACAATGTAACAGACAAGGACGTATCTTCTATATACAAGGTCTGTAACAGACAAGGACGTATCTTCTACATACAAGGTCTGTAACAGACAAGGACGTATCTTCTACATACATGGTCTGTAACAGACAAGGACGTACCTTCTACATACAAGGTCTGTAACAGACAAGGACGTATCTAATACATACAAGGTCTGTAGCAGACAAGGACATACTTTCTACATACAAGGTCTGTAACAGACAAGGACATACCTTCTACCTACAAGGTCTGTAACAGATAAGGACGTACCTTCTACATACAAGGTCTGTAACAGACAAGGACGTACCTTCTACATACAAGGTCTGTAACAGACAAGGACGTACCTTCTACATACAATGTATGTAACAGATAAGGACGTACATTCTACACACAAGGTCTGTAACAGGAAGGACGTACCTTCTACATACTAGGTCTGTAACAGACAAGGACGTACCTTCTACACACAAGATTTGTAACAGATAAGGATGTACATTCTACACACAAGGTCTGTAACAGACAAGGACGTACCTTCTACACACAAGATTTGTAACAGACAAGGACGTACCTTCTACATACAAGGTCTGTAACAGACAAGGACGTACCTTCTACATACAAGGTCTGTAACAGACAAGGACGTACCTTCTACATACAGACAAGGACAGACACATGGCAAGACACCATTTTTCCGACATGCCCAATTTTTGGACGTCTTGGTGCATCGGAAGTCTGTTGATTTCATGCTAACGCTGCATTTATCTAGCGATATCATAGACTGCATTGTGTTCTCTGATTGACTCATGTATGTGTCTGGGCTCTCAGGTGAGGATCAGCTTCCTGTATATCGGGGTGTCTCTGGTGTTCGGTCCCTTGCTGGGGAAGAGCTGGAGATTGCATCGAGTGTTCACACATCGGATCCCCGACAAACGAGTGGTGAGTCGTACTGAACCCCCCAATATTGTCAGAGCTGTCAGTGATTAACCCTTCCATTTCTGGCCTGACCCCCAATATTAGTGTTATGGTGACACCGGATGTGTCTGGTGTGAGCAGGGCAGCCATCAGAAATTTTTGGGCCCCTTACACAGCTTTAAGCCTGCCCAGCCCCCCTCCCCTCCCCCCCCAGGAGCCTGACCACCAACATTCCCCAGGGCTTGCCTATGGGCCATCCTACTGAATCTGCACACAGGCCACCTCACCTGTACACACTCAGCCCCCCGCAATCCTGTGTATATGTCAGCCCCCCCACACACCTGTATATATGTCAGCCCCCCACACACCTGTATATATTTCATCCCCCCCACACACCTGTATATATTTCATCCCCCCCCCACACACCTGTATATAGGTCAGTCCCCCACACACCTGTATATATGTCAGCCCCCACACACCTGTATATATGCCAGCCCCCCACACACCTGTATATATGCCAGCCCGCCCCCACACCTGTATATATGTCAGCCCCCCACACACCTGTATATATGCCAGCCCCCCCCCCACACACCTGTATATATGTCAGCCCCCCACACACCTGTATATATGTCAGCCCCCCCCCACACACCTGTATATATGCCAGCCCCCCCACACACCTGTATATATGTCAACCCCCCACACACCTGTATATATGTCAGCCCCCCCACACACACACCTGTATATATGTCAGCCCCCCACACACCTGTACATATGCCAGCCCCCCACACACCTGTATATATGTCAGCCCCCCACACACCTGAATATATGTCAGCCCCCCACACACCTGTATATATGTCAGCCCCCCACACACCTGTATATATGTCAGCCCCCACACACCTATATATATGTCAGCCCCCCCTACACACCTGTATATATGTCAGCCCCCCACACACCTGCATATATGTCAGCCCCCCCACACACCGGTATATATTTCATTCCCCCCACACACCTGTATATATGTCAGCCCCCCCACACACACCTGTATATATGTCAGCCCCCCACACACACCTGTATATATGTCAGCCCCCCACACACACCTGTATATATGTCAGCCCCCCCACACACCTGTATATATGTCTGCCCCCCCACACACCTGTATATATGTCTGCCCCCCCCCCACACACCTGTATATGTCAGCCCCCCACACACCTGTATATATGTCAGCCCCCACACACCTGTATATATGTCAGCCCCCCCCACACACCTGTATATATTTCATCCCCCCACACACCTGTATATAGGTCAGCCCCCCACACACCTGTATATATGTTTGCCCCCCACACACCTGTGTATATGTCAGCCCCCCCCCACACACCTGTATATATGCCAGCCCCCCTACACACCTGTATATATGACAGCCCCCCCCACACACACCTGTATATATGCCAGCCCCCCCTACACACCTGTATATATGCCAGCCTCCCCTACACACCTGTATATATGCCAGCTCCCACACACCTGTATATATGTCAGCCCCCCCCACACACACCTGTATATATGTCAGCCCCCCACACACCTGTATATATGTCTGCCCCCCCACACACCTGTATATATGTCTGCCCCCCCACACACCTGTATATATGTCTGCCCCCACACACCTGTATATAGGTCAGCCCCCCACACACCTGTGTATATGTCAGCCCCCCCCACACATACCTATATATATGCCAGCCCCCCTCCCACACACCTGTATATATGCCAGCCCCCACACACCTGTATATATGTCAGCCCCCCACACACCTGTATACTGTATATATCAGCCCCCCACACACACCTGTATATATGTCAACCCCCCCCCACACACCTGTATATGTCAACCCCCCCACATACACAAACCTGTAAACACACAAGGCTCTGGCCCCTCCCTGTACACAAACAGCCCCCTCCCTTTCCCTCACAGCCCCTACTTGTAAAGAAGGTCTTCCTACCTGGTCCCAGCCTGTTTTCACAAAGCTGACATGTTGCTGAGAAGCACAGCATGGCTCCCCTTCACCCATCCTGCCTTCTTCTGGCCCAGACGGGCCCCTTACAGTTGTGATGGCTGTACCCCCCTGATGGCGGCCCTGGGTGCAAGTGGTGCGGGATGTCAGCTGTGGGAGATCGGTGCCCTGTGCCATGTGACTGCCTGCCCACTAGGGGATGAGATGAACTGCCCTGGGTTCACCAACCAACAAAGTGTGGATACTGAACCTGAATCCCGGTAAAATCAATGATGGCCGTCAAGTCAAAAATGTCCATTTGTGGACAAGGGCCCCTACCTCACAGCCCTAGCCCAGTGATTGTGGGGGTCAGCAGTTTAGGGGCTTATCAGAATCTGAAAGCTCTCTTTAAGAATAAGGGGCCCCTAGATAACGCCCCCCCCCCCCCCCCCCCATGGTAATGAGTAGGGGTTTATAGTATGCCCACAAAATGTAACTTATAAATAAAGACACCTAAATGTTTGACAAATCCTGTTTCTCCATGAATTCTGACCATATTTTGCCTAATTCAATGATTTTCTATGATCGTCAGCTCCATCTAGTGGCCATAATGCTGTATTTTTCCTGAAATATGTATATCATGGAAAATACTGCATTATGGCCACTAGATGGAGCTGACAATCATAGGAAATCACTGTATTAAGCAAAATATGGTCAGAGTTTGTGAGGGCTGGGTGAATGCTTATGATATTCATCCAACGAATTTTTAATAAATAGGCCCCGTAGTTTGCCCCAATGCTCAGTTATGTGATTACTGACCTCTCTGGCAGGTCTCGCATTTACAGGTAAGAAGTATTAGCAGTGCAGTGACAGGTTCTCTTATGACATATCACTGACTCCTGTTTTTGTCCTGCAGATTATAAAGGACCTGACGCTGCTGGGTCTACAGGCCGCCCTGCTGTTCATTGACTCCGTGCTGCTCCTGTCCTGGGTGTTGTCCGACCCCGTCCTTTGTGCCCAGAATGTCAGCGCCAGCATCAAGGTGAGAATCCCATTTTGTAGCGTTACAGCCTGAATTTATTGTGATTTTTACCACTTTACTTGCATAATATACCAGACTTGCTCTCTAAGTGGAAGCAGCGGTCTCTCTGCAGCGGTCCGACATGCTTCCTGCTGAGTCAAAGCCAGAGCCCCCTGATGGAACCAAAAGCATTAGTATGTAGAGCTATCCATTTGCCAGAACTGTTTATTTGAACCCTGACCAAACACTCCAACGCAGGACCAATACACGTTCCCAGGATACCCCCAGCAGGGAACCCCCGAAATTGACATTCAAAGACCTGACACGTCTAAACGCGTTCACCCCACACACACCAAAGGTTTTTCTAATGCCAAGCAGGACACTATCTGCATGGAGCAAATTAACAACATACTAGAAGGGGAATCGGTCAAGTGGGATGAGGGGACATTAGAGTGTTAGCTTCTTTGGTGGACGGGGACTGGTGGGAATGGCTCAATGTGATCTGTAAATATAGGTCAGTGATTTTTAAAAACTGGGAAAAAAATACTGGAAATAAAGAGCTCTATCGCACATTGTGTATCATTTGTATTATATTTGTATTTAATATATTTATTATAAACAATTTTCTGTAAGTTATTTTATTCATATTTAATATAGTTATAGTCATTTAGACTTCCATATAATTTATATATTTTTTTATATTTAGTTTTAATATATTTCTAATAATATAGAATTCTATATGTAGCACCCTCTACCTTAGGTAGTGTAACCAAACGTCCCTACACTCTGCTTGAGTGCTTTCGTCATATACCGCTTCCTCCCAGTCTGAATATAGATATCAGATATCCAACCACTGACAACCACAAAACAAGACGATACTCGTTTGGTTGCTCAACATGGACTGTTTCTTGAAAACACAGGTACACAGGTAATACTTTGGACAATCACCCCACCTTTGCATTCCGGGTGGGGTAGACTGTCCAATCAGCAGTGAGAGCTGTTGGAGGAATTCGCCCCCACCAATCTCACAGCTAATCTACTTACACATCCCATAATATCCAAGGCAGACAGACATAATAAGACGTTGGAATACAGCCACACCCCAAACGAGCCAGCAAAGAGTACACAACAAAATGAGACAACATTCCAACCGCCCCAAGCTGGCAGAGACCATCATGGCCTCCTTAATAATGTCCTTTTCCATTACATAACAGAATATCTCCCTAAATGCTTGTAGCTCCCTCAAATGCCAGGGCCCGTAGTCGGTAGGCAAGAGGCTAGCATTCAGTCCCCTCCAAAAGCCTCTGTCCCGGGTGAGTCTGTCACAGGTAGGTGGGTGCTAGAGTAGTGTTTGTGTTTTTACTGCCTAGCTGTGAGCTAGGCCTGCATGTTTTGATCTGGGGGCTGGGGAGTGGTTTAGTGTAGCAGCAGGTGACTGACATTCTGCTTCAGCTCTTGGGCACCTCCTCTGTTTCCAGTGAGAAGGTTCTGGAAAGGAGGCAGGGCAGGGAGCTGGAGTGACATGGGGTGTATTTGGGAGCCCTGACCAATCTCCAACTAGGATTGGCAAGGGGAAGGCCTCCTATATATACCCAAGGTCAGCCTGTGGTTGGAGGAGTTGTTGGGTAGAAGAACTGGAATGATGGAGTGTTAGGCTGTCGTGGTCTGAGGGAACCCCCTTTCTGGGGGGGGGGGGGGGTGTACCACAGGCCTGGAGCTCGGGAGCTGGGAGGGAGCCTCTCTTTACACGGTCATTGAGAGGTGTCCTGGAACAGGAGCTGGAGGAAGACAGCGGGGAACACAACCAGGAAAGTCATTCAGGAGGGATCCAATGCCGGGGTCGGTGAGTGAGAAGCTCTGGGAGAGACATGCCAGAACTGGATGTGGAGCCAGAGGGAGAGACTGCGGTGTTGTTGAAGTGAAGCCGCGGCAGCCAGGAGGGTTGGCAGGATTTGCACCGGATGTGCTGGGAGCAGTAGTCCACCAAGGATCAGTTGGCACAATTATTCTTTTCATCTAAAGTGTCTACTAGGAAAATGTTAGGACTTATTCAGAGTGAGACCTAGCCATGTGCTAACAAGGTCTGGAGAAGTGTGCCGAAAATGGAAGTCTGACCAGCAGGGTGTTGTGTGGATGTTGAAACACGCAGCGACCCCACGGGGGGGGGGGGGGGGGTTTGCACCGCTACATATATAATGTATCATTTATTGTATTTATATTTAAAATATCTATTATAATTTATTATTGTATACTATTTATAACTATATTTATACTTAAAAAAGGTTATAATGATTTAGAACTCCATATAAATGTATAGTTTATTATTTTTATATTTAATATAAGAAAAATATGAAAAAATGGGACTTTAAAGGTGCAATAGGTGACACACAAATTGAATAATAAAAATTACATTTTATTTAGAAAAATTGATAAAAAACATGTCTATAAAAAGAGTTCACATTCAATGTAACAATACAGTTTTTGTAGTGCAACCGAAGGATTTATTTCTCAACATGTTTCACCACATGCCGTGGCTTCTTCAGGAGAATAATATTTATCGGCAATTTATATAGATCTTTCAAAAATTTGAATAATAAATTGAATATAAACTCTAAAATTTGAACCACATAAATCAAGAGGCGGGCCCAACCAAAGGATCATCTGATGACCATAGAGAGGAAATAAGATTGCTTTTTTTAACTGGTGGAAGAGGACCTGTGATGGAAAGATAATACATCAAACCACCAATCCAATGTAGAAAAGCAGCTTGGATTGGTGGTTTGATGTTTTATCTTTCCATCACAGGTCCTCTTCCACCAGTTAAAAACGCGATTTGTCCTTGTTAGCACATTATTCAAATTTTTGAAAGATCTATATACAGTGCCTGATAAATATTAATCTCCTGAAGAAGCCACGGCATGTGGTGAAACATGTTGAGAAATAAATCCTTCGGTTGCACTACAAAAACTGTATTGTTACATTAAATGTAAACTCTTTTTATAGACATGTTTCTTATCAATTTTTCCAAATAAAATGTCATTTTTATTATTCAATTTGTGTGTCACCTATTGCACCTTTAAAGTCCCATTTTTTCATATTTTTTTTGTATTCAAATACTTAAGGAATGTGGTGGAAATATATGTGTTAGATGTGAGGCAATTATTTACATTTCTCCTTTATATTTAATATAGTTATAATGATTTTTAATTCTATATATTTATAATTTATTAAAATTATATTTAATAGAATTCTAACAATTTTGAATTCTATAAAATGTGTTATTATTATGTTTATATTTAATATAGTTATAGTCATTTAGAAATCTATATAATTTATCATTTTTTTATACTCAGTTTCAATATATTTAAAATCAATTGGAATTTTAATTATTGTATGCTATTTATATTTATACTTAAAAAATATAATGATTTAGAATTCCTTTATGGTTAGCACTTTCACCTAGCAGCAAAACGGTCGCTGGTTCGAATCCCGACCACGACACTACCTGCCTGGAGTTTGCATGTTCTCCCTGTGTAGGTTTCCTCCGGGTACTCCGGTTTCCTCCCACACTCCAAAGACATGATGGTAGGTTAATTGGATTTTGTCCAAATTGGCCCTATTATATGTGCGAATGTGTATCCCAAGCGCGTCGAGATCCTACGGGGTAAATGACCGCGCTATATCAAGATGCAACTCAACTCAACCCATATAATGTATAATTTATTACATTTATATTTAATAAAGTTATAATGATTTTTAATTCTATATATCTTTAATTTATTAATATTATATTTAATATGCTTCTAACAATTTAGAATTCTATAAAATGTACAATGTATTATATTTAGTATAGTTATAGTAATTTAGAATTCTATATTATTTATAATTTTTTATATATTTAAAAACATTTAGAATTCTGTATATAATGTATAATTTATTATATTTATATTTAATATATCTACAGTATAATCATTTATTATTGTAAGCTATTTATATTTAAAAAGGTTATAATAATTAAAAAATCCATATAACGTATAATTTATTATATTTATATTTAATAAAGTTATAATGATTTTTAATTCTATATATTTAATTTATATTTATTATGCTTCTAACAATTTCAAATTCTATAAAATGTTTAATGCATTATAATTATATTTAAGATAGTTATAGTCATTTAAAATTCTATGTAATTGATCATTTTTTTAATTTAGTTTTTAATATATTAATAATGATTTAGAATTGTTTGTAATGTATTGTTTATTGTATTTATAATAATGTATTATTGTATGTTATTTATAATTATATTTATTTTTAACATAGTTATAATAATGTATACTCCTATAAAATTCATATTTAAAATTATTATAACAATATTATAACAATATAATAATTTATTATATTTATATTCCATATATTTATAATAATGTATTGTATGTTATTTATACTTATGTTTATAGTTAATATTACTTATAATAATTATATTTATAGTTAATATAGTTAAAATTATGTATAATCCTGTTAACTGCTAGCACTATAAAGCCTGTATTATAATAATAATAATAATAAAATTAATAATACTAATAATAACAATTTATAATGTATTAGATTTATATTTAATATAATTATAACAATTTTGCATTCTATAAAATGTAGTATTTATGATATTAATATTTAATATAGTTATTTAGACTTCTATATAATTTATCTTTTTTTATTATTATTTATGTTTAACCACTTAAGGCCAGGAAGATTTTCCCCCTTAATGACCAGGCCATTTTTGTGCGACGTTGTACCCAAACAAAATTTACGTCCTTCTTTTCACACAAATAAAGCTTTTATTTGGTGGTATTTGATCGCCTCTTTTATTTTTTGCGTTATAAACATAAAAAAGACCAACAATTTTGAAAAAAAAAAAACAATATTTTTTACTTTTGCTATAATAAATATAAAAAAAAAAAAAAAAATTTTTTATCATTTTAGGCCGATATGTATACTTCTGCATATTTTTGGTAAAAAAAAAATTGCAATAAGCGTATATTGATTGGTTTGCGCAAAAGTTATAGCGTCTACAAAATAGGTGATATATTATTATGGCATTTTTAGTATACATTTTTTTTTTAATTTTTTACTAGTAATGACGGCGATCTGTGATTTTTAGCGGGACTGCGACATTGCGGTGGACAGATCAGACACTTTTGACACTTTTTTGGGACCAGTGATATTTATACAACGATTAGAGCTAAAAAATAACCACTGATTACTGTATAAATGACAATGGCAGGGAAGGGGTTAACACTAGGGGGCGATCAAGGGGTTAAATGTGTTCCCTGTGAGGTGTTTCTAACTGTGGGGGGAGGAGACTGACTGGGAGTACAGAGATAGATCGCTGTTCCTGACCACTAAGAACAGACGATCTGTACTTCCCGGTTTAGAAAGGGGGGGATCTGCTTGTTTACATTGACAGATCCCAGTTCTGGCTCTGTGGAGCGATCGCTGGTGGCCGGCGGACATCGCGGACACGCTCATCAGCTCCCCCGACATACAGCAATGGCGATTCATGGGAACGAGACGACCTGTCGCAGTATAATGACGGTGGCTGGTTGGCAAGGGGTTAATATATTTATAATTAATTTAGAATTGTATATAATGTATCATTTATTATATTTATAATCATTTGGAATTGTATATAACGTATCATTTATTATATTTATTATCATTTAGAATCGTATATAATGTATCATTTTTTTTACAATATATACAATTCTAAATGATAATAAATATAATAAATGATACATTATATACAATTCTAAATGATAATAAATATATCATTTATTATATTTATTATCATTTAGAATTGTATATAACGTATCATTTATTATATTTTTTATCATTTCGAATTGTATTTAATGTATCATTTATTATATTTATTATCATTTAGAATTGTATATAACGTATCATTTATTATATTTATAGTCATTTAGAATTGTATATAACGTATCATTTATTATATTTATTATCATTTAGAATTGTATTTAATGTATCATTTATTATCATTTAGAATTGTATTTAATGTATCTTTTATTATATTTATTATCATTTAGAACTGTATAAAATGTATAATTTTTTACATTATTTACAATTCTAAATGATAATAAATATAATAAATGATACATTAAATACAATTCTAAATGATAATAAATATAATAAATGATACGTTATATACAATTCTAAATGATAATAAATATAATAAATGATATATTTATTATCATTTAGAATTGTATATAATGTATCTTTTATTATATTTATTATCATTTAGAATTGTATATAACGTATCATTTATTATATTTATAGTCATTTAGAATTGTATATAACGTATCATTTATTATATTTATTATCATTTAGAATTGTATTTAATGTATCATTTATTATCATTTAGAATTGTATTTAATGTATCTTTTATTATATTTATTATCATTTAGAACTGTATAAAATGTATAATTTTTTACAATATATACAATTCTAAATGATAATAAATATAATAAATGATACATTAAATACAATTCTAAATGATAATAAATATAATAAATGATACGTTATATACAATTCTAAATGATAATAAATGATATATTTATTATCATTTAGAATTGTATATAATGTATCTTTTATTATATTTATTATCATTTAGAATTGTATATAATGTATCATTTATTATATTTATAGTCATTTAGAATTGTATATACATTGGTCTGCTCAGTCCAGGGCAGATTCCTAGACAGTTGTTCTCTGTAACCTATAAACTCACAATATGGATTTTGTACGGTTTTGTACAGGCGGTGGAGCGAGAAACGCGCTGCGCTGTGACCAGAACCCTCTCCTGCTCCTCCCTCTACCCGGATTTCTGGGTCACCCTACTTTTGGGCTTCAAGGTAAGAGCAGAGCCGAGACACCCTCTCAGGGGTCATCGAACATTTGTTACATGAATGTCAGAAGTAATGTGCAATTTGTTTAGTTCAGAATTCGTTTTTCGACTAAATTCGGAAATATTCGAATTAACGAAAAACCCGTTTAACAAATTTTTCCGAAACTTGTAAATCTGAAAATCCGAAAATTCGGAAATCCGTAAAATTCAAAAATAAGAACGAAAATTCAAAAGAACGAAAATCCGAAAATTAGAAAACCAGAAAATTAGAAAATCTGAAATAATAACTAACCAATCATAAATATTACTAACTATTAAATTTTAGGTATTGGAATTTCCTTTCAAATTTGTCTGTTAGGGAACGTAATGAATGCGAATTTATCTGAAGTTCCGAATTATCCGAAATAACGAATGCCACATCTAAACGAATGGAACATAACAAATTAATAATAATACATAATAATAATAATAGAAACTTTTTATTATTATTATTTATTATTATTAATTTGTTATGTTCCATTCGTTTAGATGCGGCATTCGTTATTTCGGATAATTCGGAACTTCGGATACTTTCGTATTCATTACGTTTCCTAACAGCCAAATTTGAAAGGAATTTCCAATACCTAAAATGTAATAGTTAGTTTTTATTAATTAGTTATTCTTTCGGATTTTTGAATTTTTGGATTTTCATTCTTTCGAATTTTAGAATTTCCAAATTTTTTGGATTCTCAGATTGTCGGATTTACGAATTTTCAGATTTACGAATTTACTGATTTATTCTAAATAATGAATTTCAATCATAACGAATGACCCGAAAAATGAAAAAAAAAAAAAAAAACGAAAACGAGTGAAATTTTTGGCAGTGCACTTGTCTAGTCAGATGTATTCCTACAAGCTAAAGCAGGCCATACACAGTCGAAATTCGAACAAATTTTCTTTTCAAAATCAGAAAGTTCGGGTTTTTTTTGTGATCCGATGGCGCCACCATTGATTTTCGAAAATTCGGCGGACTAAGCCTTCAATTTCACCTCATGTTGCTACAGAAAAGAATTTTCGTGGCCGGGAATCTTCTTTTCTCTCCGTAAATTTTCTTTTCTTATTACATTTCTCGCACGATTCTCCCATCATTGATTAGAAAATCGTTCGTTTTTCTAAAAATTTCCAACATGTCCGATTCCTCAAATTTGATTGCTGCACAAAAATCGACCATTGCTGCAGCCCCCTAATGGTGCGAAATTCGTATGAAAATTCTTAGATACGATTTTCGAAAGAAAATTCTTTCGAAATTCGAACCGTGTATGGCCGGCATTAAAGAAATGTTAGGTTAATTCCTGTACCAGCGCCATCTAGTGGCCAAAATCCAGTATAGTTTTCTCATTCAGGTATTTCAGAACAGTATATTGCATTTTGGCCACTAGATGGCGAAGAAGATAGAAAGCTTTAACCACTTGAAGACCAGGCCTTTTTCTGACACTTGTTGCTTACAAATTAAAATCAGTATTTTTTGCTAGAAAATTACTTTGAACCCCCAAACATTATAGATATTTTATTTAGCATAGACCCTAGAGAATAAAATGGCGGTCATTGCAATATTTTACGTCACGCTGTATTTGCACAGCGGTCTTTTAAACACAATTCTTTTGGAAAAAAATACTAATATATACTAATACTAGTTTTGATGAACAAAATTAAAACAAAACCAGTAAAGTAAGCCAAATGTTTTAATATAATGTGAAAGATGATGTTACTCCGAGTAAATAGATACCTAACATGTCGCGTTTCAAAATTGCGCACACTTGTGGAATGGCGAAAAACTACGGTACTTAAAAATCTCAGTAGGCGGCGCTTTAAAAATTGTTAAGTTTTTAACGGTTACCAGTTTAGAGTTACAGAGGTGCTAGAATTATTGCTCTTCCACTCAAAAGGGGAACTTCTGCCCTCCCCCTCTGGTGCCACATTTGGCACCTTTCAGGGGGGAGCGGGTACCTGTTTTTGACACAGGCAAGGTCATCTAGAGCCCAGGGCAAACATGTCAAACTACGCCCCCCCACCCCAAGATGTATGAACATTATGTGTCAGCAACCCCCCCCCAAAAAAATTGAGGACTGATCTGCATGCTTACCCCCTAAGCATGCCCCATCCTCCCAGTACGAATCTGCTGAAATCCCCCCTCCCAGCAAAAAAAATTTGCACACCCACCCCCCCTCCTACCTTAAATCCTCTCTCTCCCCAAATCCCCCCGCAAAATAATCACCCCTCCTAGCACAAATCCTCTCAAATATCCCCTTTGAGCACAAATCGTCTCCCTCTCCCCCCCCCCCCACACAACTCCAAATTCCCCCTCCCAGCACAAATTTCCCCCTTCCTAAAATTCCCCCCTTCTAGCACAAATCCTCCTCACTCCAAATTTCCTAGCATACATACCCCCCCAATCATCCCTCCTAGCAAAATTCCTCTCCTAGCATATATTCCCTCCCCCCCCCTACATCCAGAACAAACCCCCCAAATCCCCCCTCCTAGCACAAATCCTATTCCACCCCATCCCCCCTCCCAACACGAATCCCCCAAATCACCACTCCTAGCACCCCCCTCCATTAGAAGAATTCTTACCCCCTGCCGACCCCCCAATTTCCCTTCCCAGCACAAATCCTCTCCCCCCCACCTCACATGATACCACAGTGCCCAGGGCAGCTGCCCCTCCTGCCCCCCCCTTGTCCCTGCCCTGGTCATAGGCAGCAGAAGAATGAAATGTGCCCCGGGGTTTTATAGAGTCCCTGAAACAAAGTTGTGACTTCAGGTATACTTATATCCTTCTGTTTTATTTCAGGGTATTTTCCTGGTCTATGGAAGTTACTTGGCTGGCCTGACCAAGAACATCAGCACTCCTCCGGTGAACCAGTCTCTGGTCATCATGGTTGGCTCCACCCTGGTGATCGTGGGCACCGGGGTTGTGCTCCTAGTCACTCGATTCTTCCACTTCTGGCCCAACTTGGTCTATGGGGTGACATCCGGCAGCATCCTCATCTGTACCACCACCATCAACTGCCTCATCTTCATCCCGCAGGTACTGGCAAAGAACCCCCCCGGGGGACCCTCCTAACCCTCCCGTATTGTAACTCTACTGCCCCCTATTGTTTTATAAAGCACTGAGCAAACTGTTGGTGCCATACAAATCCTGTATAATGATAATAATGTCAGGCCCTTTCTCCACAGGATCATTATTATAAAGATAAAAGTTAAAGAGTAACTCCACTTTTGTTAAAAAAAAAAATATTTTTAGTCTATGTGCATTGCAGAGATCTCAACAAACTTTGCAACTGATGGTATTATTTTTATTTTGATATAACATTTAAATATATGTAGTGTATCTGTTATAACATTATATTGGTAGAATAATGTATTGCTTGCATCATTCATCAGTTATAAACATCATAAAGACTGGAAAACAAAGTGCATCCTGAAGAAGCCCGTTCTGGGTAAAACGCGTCGATCCAATCACTCTTCGTTGTTGCTTGATGTTTTGATGTCTCTATTATATGCTGAGAGTGCTTACTATATGTTTTTAGACTACACTAAAAAAAATGTAACCGCTTGCCGCCCACGCTATAGCCTGAAAGATGGCTACAGCATGGGCTTCCAATGCCGGGAGGGCGTCCATGGGCGCCCTCCCATGATTCTGCTGCCTGTGCACCCCCCTAAGGTATGTGGGCGGCACACTCTGTGATCGCCGTGTCCTTCAGACTTGGCTGATCACAGATCGGGGTAAAGAGCCAATCACAGCGGGCCCTTTACCACGTGATCAGCTGTCAGCCAATGATAGCTGATCACATGATGTAAACACAAGCTGGTTATCGACTTTTCTCTCACACTGACAGCATGAGGAGGGAAGAAAAGAGCCACTAACTGGCTTGTGTTAGGGACATGTGCACTGATAATCAGTGCAGTCCCAACCAGTGCTGCCAATCAATGCCAACCAGTGCCCACCAGTGCTGCCAATCATTGCCCATCAGTGCCCATCGGTGCCTGCCTATCAGTGCCATCATTCAGTGCCGATATCAGTGCCACCTATCAGTACAGCCTCACGAGTGCCGCCTCATCAATGCCACCTATCAGTGCCCATCAGTGCTGCCAATAAGTGCCCATCCGTGCCTCCCCATCAGTGCCGCCTATCAGTGCCACCATTCAGTGCCGCTTATCAGTGCCACCTATCAGTGCAGCCTCACCATTGCCCACCAGTGCTGCCTCATCAGTGTCACCTATCAGTGCCCATCAGTGCCACCTATCAATGCCCATCAGTGCTGCCAATAAGTGCCCATCAGTGCTGCCAATAAGTGCCCATCAGTGCCTCCCCATCAGTGTTGCCTCATCATTGCCCATATTAGTGCCACCTATCAGTGCCACATTTCAGTGCAGCCTTACCAGTGCCCAACAGTGCCACCTATTAGTGCTGCCTCATCAGTGAAGGAGAAAAATTAACTGTTTGCAAAATCTTATAACAAACTATGAAAATTTTTTTTTTGTTTAGTAAAAAAATAAAAACCCCAGAGCTGATTAATTACCACCAAAAGAAATCCCTATTTGTGTGAAAAAAAGTGATAAAAATGTCATCTGGGTGCAGTGTTACATGACCGCGCAATTGTCATTTAAAGTGCGACAGCGCTGAAAATTGAAAATTGGGCAGCAATGGGGTAAACCTGCCCAGTAGGCAAAGTGGTTAAGGTGTAAAATAAACATTACAGCTTTATTAACATAATTCATTTTAGTTGTACTGTTAGGCACTTCAAAAATCTCCTATTTCCCCTAATCCCTCTGTTGGAGGGACATGGGGACATTCCTTCCTCAATCCTATAATTATCGATCAGTTGCTGCACCTGCAGGGCTCCAATGAGGAAAGTGGCAGGGTCTGCATCCCTTTAGATGTGATTTCCCATTTGGGAGTATCTCACCAAATCTTCATGTTGCAGGGGATGCCCAAAATCTCACTTGTATCTTACATTTCTGGAGGGCGCTCTGTATACCATCTGTGTACAGAGCGCCTCCAGGTGGCCATATTGCATTTTATAGAAAATTGCAGAGGCTGCAGGATAAAGGAAAGGTCATTGTATATGTTATATTGATTTTTTTTATTTGCTATTTTTTTCTCACAAAAGTGAAGTTACCCTTTAACCTTGTGTTGTTCCTCATAATTGATTGGCTCATTGCCCACCACAGTTTTTTTTGTTTTTTTTTTGTGCACATGCCTTTTATGAGGTGGCTTAAGGAATGAACAAATGTAAATGTAGTGATGGGAGGAGCAGAAACAAGTCACATGATAAAAAGCATCTGGAACATCCCTTTAGAACTGCACATTCCTGCCCCTACCTGAGTACATCTAAAATGTATGCCAGCTTTACTTGTTTATATATTACTGTATGCAGACAGCCCTATGTCTGCAGGAATTTTCATCAGTAAGCAAAAAGGACATCTGGCCAGACAGGACCCTTGATAAACCCTGTACACGTCTCAGTGGACGGCAAGAGAAAGAAAATATTAGATGCTTTGTTTGCAAACTTGATTGATTCAGACCTAAATGACAATGTGCAGGGGCCCTGAGGTCAGAGACTACGAGCTTGCTACAAGAGATGGTCAGAGACTATGGGTTTGCTACAAGAAATGTTTAGAGACTATGGGGTTGCTACAAGAGATGGTCAGAGACTATGGGGTTGCTACAAGAGATGGTCAGAGACTATGGGGTTGCTACAAGAGATGGTCAGAGACTATGGTGTTGCCACAAGAGATGGTCAGAGACTATGGGGTTGCTACAAAGATGGTCACTGACTAGGAGCTTGCAACAAGAAATGGTCAGACTACAGGCTTGCTAAAAGAGATTGTCAGAGACTATGGGATTGCAACAAGAAATGGTCAGAGACTATAGGCTTGCTACAAGAGATGGTCAGAGACTATAGGCTTGCTACAAGAGATGGTCAGAGACTATGGAGTTGCTACAAAAGATGGTCAGAGACTATGGGGTTGCTACAAGAGATGGTCAGAGACTATGGGGTTTCTACAAGAGATGGTCAGAGACTAAAGGCTTGCTACAAGAGATGGTCAGAGACTATGGAGTTGCTACAAAAGATGGCCAGAGACTATAGGCTTGCTACAAGAGATGGTCAGAGACTATGGGGTTGCTACAAGAGATGGTCAGAAACTATAGGCTTGCTACAAGAGATTGTCAGAGACTATGGGGTTGCTACAAGAGATGGTCAGAGACTATGGGGTTGCCACAAGAGATGGTCAGAGACTATGGGGTTGCTACAAGAGATGGTCAGAGACTATAGGCTTGCTACAAGAGATGGTCAGAGACTATGGGGTTGCCACAAGAGATGGTCAGAGACTATGGGGTTGCTACAAGAGATGGTCAGAGACTATAGGCTTGCTACAAGAGATGGTCAGAGACTATGGGGTTGCTACAAGAGATGGTCAGAGACTATAGGCTTGCTACAAGAGATGGTCAGAGACTATGGGGTTGCTACAAGAGATGGTCAGAGACTATGGGGTTGCTACAAGAGATGGTCAGAGACTATGGTGTTGCCACAAGAGATGGTCAGAGACTATGGGGTTGCTACAAAGATGGTCACTGACTAGGAGCTTGCAACAAGAAATGGTCAGAGACTACAGGCTTGCTAAAAGAGATTGTCAGAGACTATGGGATTGCAACAAGAAATGGTCAGAGACTATAGGCTTGCTACAAGAGATGGTCAGAGACTATGGGGTTTCTACAAGAGATGGTCAGAGACTAAAGGCTTGCTACAAGAGATGGTCAGAGACTATGGAGTTGCTACAAAAGATGGTCAGAGACTATAGGCTTGCTACAAGAGATGATCAGAGGCTATGGGGTTTCTACAAGAGATGGTCAGAGACTAAAGGCTTGCTACAAGAGATGGTCAGAGACTATGGGGTTTCTACAAGAGATGGTCAGAGACTAAAGGCTTGCTACAAGAGATGGTCAGAGACTATGGAGTTGCTACAAAAGATGGTCAGAGACTATAGGCTTGCTACAAGAGATGATCAGAGGCTATGGGGTTGCTACAAGAGATGGTCAGAGACTATGGGGTTGCTACAAGAAATGTTTAGAGACTATGGGGTTGCTACAAGAGATGGTCAGAGACTATGGGGTTGCTACAAGAGATGGTCAGAGACTATGGGGTTGCCACAAGAGATGGTCAGAGACTATGGGGTTGCTACAAGAGATGGTCAGAGACTATGGGGTTGCCACAAGAGATGGTCAGAGACTATAGGCTTGCTACAAGAGATGGTCAGACACTATGGGGTTGCTACAAGAGATGGTTAGAGACTATGGGGTTGCTATAAGAGATGGTCAGAGACTATGGGGTTGCCGCAAGAGATGGTCAGAGACTATGGGTTTGCTACAAGAGATGGTCAGAGACTATGGGGTTGCTAAAAAGATGGTCACTGACTACGAGCTTGCAACAAGAAATGGTCAGAGACCTCAGGCTTACTACAAGAGATTGTCAGAATCTGCTAATTCGCTATATGAGTTGTTAGAGACTGGGGACATGCTTGAGGAGACACATTACATGGGGCTGTTAGAGACCACTGCTATTACAGGGCACTAGGAAACCCTAAATGACAATGTGCAGGGGCCCTGGGGCCTGCACAAAAAGTGGCAAAAGGCAACATGTGGCTCTCAGACTGCAGGTTGGGCAACTGGGGTTATAGCTAAAAAATGTTCCCAGTATTAGACAGTCCATAGCTGGTGGGTGATATTATTTTTACTAATTTCCTCAGCACTTCCTTTTTGCTTTTGAAGTTCACGTTCTGTGCCCGTCCAGCGTGCTCCCCTTGGCCTTCACCCTTGGCTTCAGCCTTGTGTCCCTCCTCAATGACGCCAACACCCCATGCCTTGCGCCCCCTGTGGACTCCAAGCTGTAAATGTTGGTTCGCCCTTTGTCAGTATGTAAGTTCCCACACATTCCCGGGAAGGACAATGCTGCTCCTACTTAGGAAGCTCCTCAGGGAGCATTTTGCCACCCTAGAACCAGAAGCCAAGGAACTAGCTGGATCACCAAGTTAGAAGTTGGAAATTTTTCGATTTACTTCTCCTGTAGGTGGACGTATAGGCATCAGAGACTATTTGTCCAACCTTTCCATTTACATTCAGATTGGGCAACTTTTTTTTATGTCTTTAGACATCCCCCAATCCTTCTTGCCCAAGCCTGCTCGGAGAATTAAAGGAAGAATCAATCAGTGAGCCAAAGATTTTCCCATTTGATCAGCAGAGTTCTCCCTGGAGACTCCTGGGACCTATAGAGCTCCCTTTGTCCTCTGCTTGATACAAACTTGTGTCTATGCACCTCATAATGGTGGGGGCTGGATCTGACATGCAAGGCATCCCCCATCTAAAGTGCATAAGCACCCTCAGGCAGGGAAAGTACATCTTGTGCCTCTCAAAGTACAGAGGACTCCCATTATTTTAAATAAAAACACCCTTTTATTCTCCATTTAAAGCCTGTGTGATTGGGTGACAACTTAGGAGCACATTTAGGTGACAGGAACAGAGTGTTGTCACTAGACATGTGCAATTCGTTTAGTTCCAAAATTCATTTTTTAACAAATTTTGACAAATTTTCGATTTTCTGAATTTTCAAATTTCTGAATTTTCGAAAATTTGAAATTTCTGAATTTCTGAGATTCGGAAATTCGGAATTTCAGAGATTCGAAAATTCGGAATTTCGTAAATTCGAAATTCGTAAATTCAAAATTTCGGAAATTCAAAATACGGAAATTCGAAATTTCGGAAATTTGGAATTTCAGAGATTCGGAAATTCAAAATGTGAAATTTCTAAAATTGGAAATTCGGAAATTCGGAAATTCGTTACGTTCACATACATCCAAATTTGAAAGGAAATTCCAATCCCTACAATGTAAAAGTTAGTTATTATTAGTTAGTTATTATTTCGAATTTTACTGATTTTCTTTCTTTATTTCTGATTTTCTGATTTTCGAATTTCTGAATTTCGAAAAATTCGGAAATTTCTAATTCTAAAATTCAGAAAAATTGGAATTCAAAAATTCAGAAATTCGGAATTTGGAAATTCAGAAATTCGAAAATTTGGAAATGTGAAAATCCGAATTTTCGGATTTCCCAATTTCCCAATTCCGAATTTTTGAATTTCCCAATTTCCGATTTTTTGAGTTTCCCAATTTCCAAAAAAAGCAAAAAAACGAATGAAACGAAAACGAACACATTTTTTGTCAGTGCACATGTCTAGTTGTCACCCTATAACAGGAAGTGCCTGAAAAAAGGGGGTTAATGACAGGATTGCCAAGTGTTACTTTAATGAGAACGAATGATCTGAAAATAATAATAAGGGCTTTTGGAGTTACAATGTTAAAGGCGCATGTGAGCAGCCAGCCACTGAATATTTTTTCTGTCTCCTCTAGCTGCTGCAGTGGAGGCAGTTGAATGAGGAGCCCAGTCACACAAATGTCCACATGGCCAAATATTTCAACAGCCCCAGCAAAAGCATGAGGTCGATGTACAGCGAGGAGCAGATCTACCACCTGCTGGGCGAAAACACGTCCATGAGACGCCTGCTGACCGAGGTAATGACCACCTATCGCCACATACACTGTATTATCAAAAGTATTGGGACACCTGCCTTTACATGAACTTTAATGGCCTCCCAGTCTTAGTCCGTAGGGTTCAATATTGAGTTGGTCCACCCTTTGCAGCTATAACGGCTTCAACTCTTCTGGGAAGGCTGTCCACAAGGTTTAGGAGTGTGTCTATGGGAATGTCTGACCATTCTTCCAGAAGAGCATTTGTGAGGTCAGGCGCTGATGTTGGACGAGAAGGCCTGGCTCACAGTCTCCACTCTAATTCATCCCAAAGGTGTTCTATCGGGTTGAGGTCAGGACTCTGTGCAGGCCAGTCAAGTTCCTCCGCCCCAAACGTGCTCATCCATGTCTTTATGGACCTTGCTTTGTGCACTGATGTGCAGTCATGTTGGAACAGGAAGGGGCCATCCCCAAACTGTTCCAACAAAGTTGGGAGCATGAAATTGTCCAAAATGTCTTGGTATGCTGACGCCTTAACTAAGGGGCCAAGCCCAACCCCTGAAAAATAACCCCCCCACTATATTCCCCCCTCCACCAAATGATTTGCGCCAGTGCATAACGTTCATAACGACATGGATGAGCGAGTTTGGGGTGGAGGAAGTTGACTGGCCTGCACAGAGTCCTGACCTTAACTCGACAGAACACCTTTGGGATGAATTAGAGCGGAGACTGCGAGCCAGGCCTTCTCATCCAACATCAGTGCCTGACCTCACAAATGCTCTTCTGGAAGAATGGTCAAACAGTCCCATAGACACACTCCTAAACCTTGTGGACAGCCTTCCCAGAAGAGTTGAAGCTGTTATATCTCCAACTCAATATTGAACCCCAAATTATTTTTTTGGTGGGTTGTCCCACAGTCTATCTGGAGACTGGTTGGATTCAGAAACATCTTATATTTATACACTTCAATGTTCATACCTGTGCACCATTTTGACCAGAGCAACCTTTGCAATTCTTCTATGGGCCTGTTTAATTGGTTATAACTTTAGATTACATTAGTAGTATTATTATTAAAAAGTAGGGTGTGGGGGGAGGGGAGGGTACTAGGCTTTAGACAGAAAAGATGTAATAAAATGAAAAAAATTTGACACTGAAAAAAGAATTAAAAAAAATATATACATTATTATTATTATTATTATTATTATTATTATTATTGGTAAGATAATTACCTGTAATTAGTTATTAATTAATTATTAATTTTATTTATTAAAGATTCTAAATTAAAAATGTATTTATAAAAGTATTTAGTAAATAATTATTAACGGTAAAAATAATAGCGAAGAGGAAGGGGTTCATTAGGTTAGCTAAGGGTAACAAATGGTTAAATAAGATTTTTTTTTTTTTTTTTAATCTTTTTTATTGATTTTGCAGTCACAAGACATACCGGCACATGCCATAACATGTCAGTAAAATACAAACAGGTCAGAGGGGACCTGACCATATCCATGCCCTTATATGTGGGTAATGCATATTAAGAATACAAGTATCAAGAACAAGCAGTCCACATACATATGAAGTAGGAAAACAGCCCCCCCAATTCCATAATAATGTCGGGATCATACAAGGTACAGAAACATGGATCTGAAAAGTAGGAGAAGAGTGCAAAGCCTAGAGCTATGGATGAAGGGGCGTGATATTAACACCGATAATTCCTATAATAAAGCACCTCTGAATCTTATAATAACAGATCAGCAGAAAGAGTATAACCAGGAGCAGCACGAGAGGAGGGGAACGGGAGAAACATTTTTTGAAAATTAATATTATTATTATTATTATTATTATTATTATTATTAATAATAATAATGGGAGGGGAAGGTAGCTGAGAAGGGAAGAAAGGCCATGAGTAGAAAAAATTTTATTTAAAAAAAAAAAAATAACTTGTAAGATTTTTTTTTTAAGGGATTTATCTTAAAGCTCACACCTTTGATCTAGATATGAATGAAATAGTAAATACAATGAAAACCAGCCCATTGTTACATTGTATTTATTCATTGACACTTACAGACTATCTGCGAGTGTCGTGTTATAAAGGTTTTTTTAAAAAAAATGTTAAAGATCCGCTGTGGTGCAAAAATCCTATAAGGAAAAAAACCCGTAAGTTTACAAAAAACATACGTGTGAACACACACACAAAGAGGTGCACTTAAGCGCGTGTTTTTGTCCACCCCTCCCCCCAAAGGGGTAGGACTTGTACCCTGACCCCCCCCCCCGGGGGACATAGGTTTAACATGGACTGCCTAGCCAGAAGGCCTGGCAGACCACCGTTCTTCTAGGACAGCCAAAGCCATCCCCGAATACTAAGTCAGGGGCACGCTCCCGAAGAGAGACCCCCCCAGAGGCCGGCTAGGAAGGAACTAGAAGGCCACAAATCCTCCCCCCCCCCCCCCCCCCAGATGTCAGGGTAAGCCAGAGGACTCACACCCTTCACCCGTGAGAAAAACACACACAAAAGTTGAAAGTGACAAACAGTGAGGAGAAAAATAAATAAAAAATAAAAAAAAGTGGCCGTGCCGAATTGTGCATTGGCCTAGACCCTGAGGCCTGGAAGACAAAATTTGCCCCCCCGGACTTTGCCACCTCATCCCTTTAAACCCGAACACATCTGAATTACACGGGTTCTGAGGCTAATTTAATGCAGATAAGGCACCAAGTGAGTTTAATTACCACCTTAATCAGCCACAGAACCTGTGTAATTCATAGGTGTTCGGGTTTAAAGGGATGAGTTGGCAACTCTACTGACTTTAGCCAAAAGGCCAGGTCCTGAAAGGCACAGTGCAGAAAAAGCTTTGGAGACAGTGAGTTCTCTTCACATCGTGGGGTCCCACACTCTAGTGTTACCAAGAGATCCCCTAGGGTGACCACCCCCAGGGGGCACAGACACCGCGGATCATCTGCCTTCCCAGCCCTTGGCCAGACAAGGTAGACCGCTCAAACCAGGAGGTAATGAACCCTTCCGGCTTTCTCGGGGAGAACCTACTCCCGGCCGCCAATTACGTTCAGGAGAAACAGGAAGACAGTGGTGGCTCAATTTTATTTGGGGGGGGGGGGGGGCGACAAACGGGCGCTTCTCCTCCCGGCCAGTCCGGTCTTAGGACCCGCTTCCTGTCCTGATTGGCTAGGAGGAGAAGCAGGAAGACAATAGCGAATCAACATTCGCTAATGTCACAAGTGGGTGGTAGCACTGCGCCCCAAGCCCAACCTTTTTTGAAGCCAATTAGAGCCTGAGGCTCTAATCGTCTGCTTAAAAAAAAACTCATAGAAATCCATGCGTCCAGCTACCCACATGGAGATCAGGGGCCAGCGCATAGAGATTAGGGGGGCGGCGCCCCTGCGGCCCTTGTGGAACAGCCGCCTCTGGTAATAATAATAATAGTAACTTATACTTTTAATCTAACTTTAATGTATCCCCTATAAACCTGCTCTTACCTCACCAGTTGCCAAGATATAGCCACACCAGATCTCTGTGTTGAAAGCTGCTAATTCATTTTCTTATTGCTCCACAGAAAAATGCAGCGATCGACAGTCTACAGGAGCAAGTTACAAATGCAAAGGAAAAGTTAATGCAACTCCTAAAATCAGAATGCATTGTAGAGATCACAGATGTGTCCATGCTGTCCACATCTACACTGACCATTCAGCAGCAAGAAGCTCCTGTCAGCGAGGCCACCAATGAGCCAGAGAGACAGGAACCTAGTGACAAAGTGACGAACAATGACACAAGTCTGGACCAGAGTCTCTATGAAGAAGGTGCTTTAGAGTCAAATGATGAAAAGCCCCAGCCACTTACAGA
This sequence comes from Aquarana catesbeiana, assembly GCA_037953035.1. Taxonomy (NCBI): domain Eukaryota; kingdom Metazoa; phylum Chordata; class Amphibia; order Anura; family Ranidae; genus Aquarana; species Aquarana catesbeiana. The sequence goes on from JBBHAA010002444.1 coordinate 242,645, forward strand.
AGAGCCCCAGGAATCACAAGGCAATGACCTCCAGCCCACTGAATGCTCCATTCCACAACCAGAGACTGGAATGCCCACATGCTTCGTGGAGAGCACCTCAAAACCTCAGAACGAGTGCGCCGACAAAGGAGCAGAAGGCACGTGCGAGGCTTGGGAACGGTTATCAAGGAAGATGAACTATGTGAGCACCGAGAAGCTGCAGGAGATTCTCAGGGAACTCAGTGTTGAGACTTTGTCGAAAGGTTGTCAGATGTCTCCTGGAAGGCAGCGGCGTGCAAGCTACAGCGTCCACAGGGAGCCAACAGGGCATTCTACAGAAGTATTCCGGAATGTTAGCCTCAACTTTTCCCCATCCATGCCCCGAAGAAGAAGGGGGCTTGCTTACAGTCGTAGGAATGCTGGACCTTCCTCACAGGCCTACAAGGAAAGGCCCCAAGCAGACCAATGGTTCATTAACCAGGGTGCTAGAGACAGATGTGAAGGTGCAAGCACACACAGGGAGGACACTCTAAATAACCTGGGTGAGATGAGGCTGGATGAAACTATTGATGACCTTTCACAGCATCTACCCTCTTCTCCAGCCAATATTATGGAACTAGGTGTTCAAATGGAAGAAACAAGGGTCCACGAAAATGGTGGTCTATGGATATCCACATTATCAGACCCAACAAACTTTCCAAGGCAGCCTAGTCATATTGTAAACTGGATTCATGCGGGACAGGACACATATGGGCCACTGAGGTTTCGATCGGAGTCTCCTTTCTCCGAGTCAGACTCCAGTAGCTCTGAAGAGACCTTTTGTCTCTGTCACCGGCCATACTGCGATATTTGCTTTCCACATATGTGTGAGACCAGCGACACAGAAACAGAGTCTACAGATTATTTAAAATGTTGGCCAACCCATCTCACAGGTTCTCAGCTTGTTGTAAATTTTAAAGAAGACCTACAACCAACCTTTGTTTGATGTAGCAGTAGTATGCTTGCACTGTCCTGTGATTCCTTAGGTTAAGGTTACCAGATTTTCAAAATGAAATCCGGAGATACCCTACTGACCACGCCTACAAAACCGCAATCCCATTTGTAGCCACACCTACAATTTCACATGTCCTGAAACAGTTGGGAGTCGGGATTAAGTAATGCCCAGAGTTCAGAGGTCGGGATTAAGTAACACCCAGAGTTCAGGTGTCAGGATGAAGTAACAGTTATGCCACATACACCCGGTCTGACTTTTCGACCGGACTTGTCCAACGGACGCCGACGGACCAAATCCGGCGGACAATCCAATCGTGTGTGTCCTTCACCAGACCTTCAGCGGACTTTTCCAGTCGCAAATCTGACGGACTTTAGATTTGGAACATGTTTCAAATCTTTACGTCGTAACTCCGCCGGACCCAGAAATCTGCTCGTCTGTATGCTAGTCCGACGGACAAAATCCCACGCTAGGGCAGCTATTGGCTACTGGCTATCAACTTCCTTATTTTAGTCCGTTGTACGTCATCACGTACGAATCCGTTGGACTTTGGTGTGATCGTGTGTAGGCAAGTCCGGTCGTTAGAAAGTCTGTTGAAAGTCTGTCGGACGGGCTGTCGGACTTTTGTAGCTGAAAAGTCCGATTGTGTGTACGCGGCAAAAGACTTTTCAGGGGTCAGGATTAAGTGACGCACAGACTTCAGGGGTCAGGATTAAGTGACGCACAGACTTCAGGGGTCAGGATTAAGTGACGCACACAGCTCATAGGCCAGTATTAAATAACATGCAGAGTTCAGGGGGCTGCATTCAGTAGTGCATAGAGTTTAGAGGTCAGGACTAAGAAACACCAAAGGTTCAGGTGTCAGAAAAAAATAACACTCAGGAGTCAGGATTCAGTAATGCATAGAGTTTAGGGATCAGTATTAAGTAATGCCCAGACTCCAGAGGTCAGCATTAAGTAATGCTCAGAGTTCAGGGGTTCGGATTAAGTAATGCCCAGAGACCAAGGGACGGGATTAAGTAATGCCCAGAGTCCAAGGGTCAAGATCAACTAATGCACAGAGTTTAGGGGTCCGGAATAAATTCAAGGGTCAAGATGAATTCAGAGTTCAAGGGTCAAGGTGAAGTAATGTTCAGAGACCAAGGGTCAGGATTAAGTAATGCCCAGAGTCCGGGGGGGGGGGGTTAAGATTATGTAATGCCCAGAGTCCGGGGGGGGGGGGTTAAGATTATGTAATGCGGGGTTAAGAGTGCAAAATCAGGCTCACTTCTGCATAGAAACCAATCAGCTTCTAACCTCAATGTGTTCAATTAAGCTTTAGCAATAAAGCCTGGAAGCTGATTGGTTTCTATGCAGAACTGAGCCTGATTTTGCACTCTGCAGCTTAAGTAAATCAACCCCCAATTGTCAAAGTTACGCAATGCCCAGAGTCCAGGTGTCAGAATTAAGTAATGCCTAGAGACCAAGGGGCAGGAATAAGTAATGCCTTGAGACTAAGGGTCATGATTAAGTAATGTGCAGAGTTCAAGGTTTAGGACTAAGTAACACCCAGAGTTCAAGAGTCAGGATTAGGTAATGCCCATAGGGTGAAGGGGTCAGGCTTAAGTAATGCCCAAAGACCAAGGGTCAAAATTAAGAAACACCCAGGATCCAGGGGACAGGATTAAGTAATCCACAGATACCAAGGGTCAAGATTAAAGAGGTTGAAACCTCCGAAAAAAACCCCCAAAAAACCCTGCAAGACAAAGGCACAATGAGCTAGTATGCATCGCATACTAGCTCATTATGAAATACTTACCTTAGAACAATGCCCTGAATCGGCGCTGGTGTCTTGTCGAGAAGGGTCCCCCATCAGATAGTGTCCGCCCTGTACTGCGCAGGCGCAGCGATTGGAGGACAAAGGAGACGCAGAAAGTCTCCGAACACGTACACCTGTTCATGAGCTGTACACAGCGTCTGCACAATTAACACTACATTCTGCCACACGCTCCCGATGCTCCTGGGGGTGGATTTCTCAAATGGGCGGATATTTATTATTATATTATAGCCTTATTATAGGCTTACCTGTAGGTACAAGTGGTGTAACAGTGTTTACAATCTCTTTAAGTAATGCCCAGAGATCGAGGTTCAGGATTATATAATGCCCAGACACCAAAGGTCAAGATTAGGTAATGCCCAGAGACCAAGGGTCAAGATTAAGTAATGCCCAGAGACAAAGGATCAAGGGTCAGAATTAAAGTGATACTAAAGTCTTGTTTTTTTTTTTCTTTAAAAATAACAAACCTCTTATACTGACCTGCTCTATTGAAATGATTTTGCACAGAGCAGCCCCGATCCTCCTCTTCTCGGGTCCCTCGCCGGCGCTCCTGGCCCCTCCTTCCTGTTGAGTGCCCCCCGCAGCAAGCAGCTTGCTATGGGGGCACCCGAGCCGAGCCACAGCTCCGTGTGTCCATTCAGACACGGAGCCGCGGTGAGGCCCCACCCCCTCTCTCTCCTCATTGGCTAACTGACTTTGATTGACAGCAGCGGGAGCCAATGGTGCTGCTGCTGTATCTCAGCCAATCAGGAGGCAGAATCCCGGACGGCCGAGGCACTCGTGCAACATCGCTGGATAGAGATGGGCTCAGGTAAGTATGAGGGGGGCTGCTGCCCACAGAAGATTTTTTATTTTAATGCATAGAATGCATTAAGATTAAAAAAAACCTCTGCCTTTACAACAACTTTAAGTAATGCCCAGAGACCGTGGGGTTTATTTACTAAGTACAAAATCAGGCTCACTTCTGCATAGAAACCAATCAGCTTCTAACTTCTGCTTGTTCAATCAAGCTTTCGCAATAAAACCTGGAAGCTGATTGGTTTCTGTGCAGAAGTGAGCCTGATTTTACACTCTCCAGCTTTAGTAAATCAGCCTCCAAGGGTCAAGATTAAGTAATGCACAGAGTTCAGGGGTCGGGATTAAATAATGGCCTGAGTTCAAAAGTCAGGATTAGGTAATACCCACAGTCCAGGGGTCAAGCTTAAGCAATGCCCAGAGACCAAGCGACCACCAGTCAAAATTAATTAACGCCCAGGGGTTGGGATTAAGTAATCCCCAGAGACCAAGGGTCAAGATTAAGTAATGCCCAGAGACCAAGGGTCAAGATTAAGTAACGGCCAGAGACCAAGGGTCAAGATTAAGTAAGGCCCAGAGACCAAGGGTCAAGATTAAGTAACGCCCAGAGACCAAGGATCAAGATTAAGTAATGCCCAGAGACCAAGGGTCAAGATTAAGTAATGCCCAGAGACCAAGGGTCAAGATTAAGTAATCCCCAGAGACCAAGGGTCAAAATTAAGTAATGCCCAGAGATCAAGGGTCAAGATTAAGTAATGCCCAAAGATCAAGGGTCAAGATTAAGTAACGCCCATAGACCAAGGGTCAAGATTAAGTAATACCCATAGTCCAGGGGTCAAGCTTAAGCAATGCCCAGAGACCAAGTGACCACCAGTCAAAATTAAGTAACGCCCAGGGGTCGGGATTAAGTAATCCCCAGAGACCAAGGGTCAACATTAAGTAATGCCCAGAGACCAAGGGTCAAGATTAAGTAATGCCCAGAGATCAAGGGTCAAGATTAAGTAATGCCCAAAGATCAAGGGTCAAGATTAAGTAACGCCAAAAGACCAAGGGTCCAGATTAAGTAACGCAGAGAGTTCAGGGGTCAGGATTAAGTAATGCCCAAAGACCAAGGGTCAAGATTAAGTAATGCCCAGAGATCAAGGGTCAAGATTAAGTAATGCCCAAAGATCAAGGGTCAAGATTAAGTAACGCCCAAAGACCAAGGGTCAAGATTAAGTAACGCAGAGAGTTCAGGGGTCAGGATTAAGTAATGCCCAAAGACCAAGGGTCAAGATTAAGTAATGCCCAGACTCCATGCCACTGAAGACCCCCCGTTCTTAGCAAAATGGGAGAAAGACTTGCAAGTTACCTTTACTGAACCCCAAATAGAATGCATACTTTTTTTGTGCAGAAATCCTCCCTCAGCAGCAAATATCAGGAGACCGCGTACAAAATTATGACGCGTTGGTATAGAACCCCATCAGTTCCCTCACCAGGCGGATCGCTGTTGGCGTTGTGGCCTTCATTCGGGTACCCTCCTACATATTTTTTGGGGGTGTCCTACGCTTGCAACTTTCTGGCAACCAGTGCTTAAGCTCATACATAAATTCACAGATATTTCTTTACAAGATAACCCAGCTGCAGTCCTACTTAACCTTACCCCCCCTGCCAAGGAAACGTTACCACAAATCCCTTCTCAAGCATCTTCTTAATGCTGCCGCGGCTTGCATACCACCTCTGTGGAAGCAACAGTCTGCTCCAACGGTGGCCCAGTGGCTCGCAAGAGTGAAGGACATTGAGCAAATGGAAGATCTGACCTCCACCTTATGGGATAAGTCAGAGGAACACAAGTCCAGATGTGTTCACTGGGACCTCTTCTGCTTCTCTTGACGAATTCCTCCAATATACCTAATAAAGATTCACTATCAGTGGTCCCCACTGCCTCACTGACGCTGTTGATTTCTGCTCCTTGGAGGTGACCCCATCCATTCCCCTACCACCCTCCTTAGCTCTCCTCTAACTTCTCCCGCTTTTTTTTTTCCCCTCTCTTCTCTTCTCTTCTTACCTCTCCCTCTCATTCCTTCTTCATCTGATCTCCTCTATTTCTTTCACAACAAATAAGTAAAAAACATGGTGTGTACAGACATGTGTAAACCACCCCGTTTTAGACTTCCTTCTACGACGTGATAGATTTCTATGGCAGCTTGGGATCACCCCCCCCCCCCAAAAAAAAGAAACAAGCACAACATGCTCGAAAGGTTCTATACATTTAGGTATGATTGTTTTGTATCTCTTACTGCATTTAACGTTTGCCTTAATCTTTCGCAATGTAATATGTAGCATTGGTTGTGCCTTACAAGCTTGACCCTGATTGACTGTACTGAGAAGTTATCTTTTTATTTTACCTGTGACACATCTTTAAAAGAAAAATTGGAAAAAAAAAGTAACGCCCAGAGATCAAGGGTTAAGATTAACCACTTCAGCCCCGGATGAATTTACCCCCTTCCTGACCAGAGCACTTTTTGCGACTGCGTCGATTTAACTGACAATTGCGCAGTCGTGCGACGTTGCACCCAAACAAAATTGACGTCCTCTTTTTCTCACAAATAGAGATTTCTTTTGGTGGCATTTGATCACCTCTGCGCTTTTTATTTTGTGCGCTATAAACAAAAAAAGACCAACAATTTTGAAAAAAAAAAAAAAAGCAATATTTTTTACTTTTTGCTATAATAAATATCCCCCAAAAATATATATATAAAAGACATTTTTTCCTCAGTTTAGGCCGATATGTATTCTTCTACAAATTTTTTAGTAAAAAAAAAATCACAATAAGCGTATATTGATTGGTTTGCGCAAAAGTTATAGCGTCTAACAAAATAGGGGATACATTTATGGCATTTTTGTTATAATTTTTTTTTTTTATCAGTAATGGCGGTGATCTACGATTTTTATCGTGGCTGCGACATTATGGCCGACACATCGGACACTTTTGGCACTATTTTGGGACCATTGTCATTTATACAGCGATCATTGCTATAAAAATGCACTGATTACTGTATAAATGACACTGGCATGGAAGGGGGTGAAACACTAGGGGGCGATCAAGGGGTTAAGTGTGTCCTAGGCACTAATTCTAACTGTGGGGGCTACCTAGGAGATGACAGCGATCACTGCTCCCGATGACAGGGAGCAGTGATCTCTGTCAAGTCACAAGGCAGAACGGGGAAATGCCTTGTTTACATAGGCATCCCCCCGTTCTGAGGCTCCGTGACACGATCGCGGGACACTGGCTGACATTGAGTCCACGGGTCCCGCGGTCACGGAGCACTCAGCGGGCGCGCGCCCCCCCCGGCGGCACGCACGCACCCACAATGCCGCTTCTTAAAGGGGACATACCTGTATGCCCATTTGCGCAGCTGTGCCATTGTGCCGACGTATATAGTTGTGCGCTGGTCGGCAAGCGGTTAAGTATTGCAGAGTTCAGGGGTCAGGATTAAGTAATACCCAGAGTCCAAGGGTCAGGATTAGGTAATGCCCAGAGACCTGGGGTCAGGATTAAATAATGCCCAGAGACCAAGGGTCAGGATTAAGTAATACCCAGAGTCCAAGGGTCAGGATTAGGTAATGCCCAGAGACCAAGGGTCAGGATTAAGTAATACCCAGAGTCCAAGGGTCAGGATTAGGTAATGCCCAGAGACCAAGGGTCAGGATTAAGTAATACCCAGAGTCCAAGGGTCAGGATTAGGTAATGCCCAGAGTCCAAGGGTCAGGATTAGGTAATACCCAGAGTCCAAGGGTCAGGATTAGGTAATGCCCAGAGACCAAGGGTCAGGATTAAGTAATACCCAGAGTCCAAGGGTCAGGATTAGGTAATGCCCAGAGACCTGGGGTCAGGATTAAATAATGCCCAGAGACCTGGGGTCAGGATTAAATAATGCCCAGGGACCAAGGGTCAGGATTAAGTAATACCCAGAGTCCTGGGGTCAAGATTAGGTAATGCCCAGAGACCAAGGGTCAGGACTAAGTAACACCCAGAGTTCAGGAGTCCAGATTAGGTAATGCGCAGAGTTCAGGGGTCAGAATTAAACATGTAACTCACAGATTCCCCTGGTGTCCCCCACATTTGGCATCTGACTCCCCCCCTTCTGATTCTGGTCATCCCCGGCTGCTGAGGCCCGGGATCGTCCCCAGGAGGCGGGCACCCTAGATTAAACATTGCAGCGTGCACGCTCCACCTCCCAGTCACATTGCACACAATGAGGGTGGATGGAGCACCAGGAGCAGCTTGCATGCGCATATTCATGGAATCACTCTAGCAGCGCCATTTTGGATCGACGCTTGGCTTGTGCAGCGTGTCTGTTGGGTTGGAGCGAGCGCACTGGAACATTTACTGTAAGGTGCCAGACAAATGGTAACCTTACCTTCAGTCTATTGGAGTGATAATCAATGAGAAAATAATCAATGAGAAAATAATCAATTTTGCGGTTAAAAGTGCTTCACTGAGGCAATGTGTGTTTTTCCAAAAGGATGAATTCGTTTGAAATTTTGTTTCTAATTTATCGAGAGGTGGAAATAACTGTTGAAAAAAAAATAAACATTGTTTGACTTTTGTTTTTGCTTTTTTTTTTTCAGAAAAAAAGGTTTTCAGAATAAAAAATAAAAAAAATAAAAATACTGCTCTATATAGGATAAAAAGTCATTTCAATTAAGGGGCTATTTATAAATAAAGTAGCCATTCGTCCAGTGAATCTGCTTGCATATTCATTCTGTGTGGATTGGGCATAAATTAATGTTTTTTAACCACTTGACCTCTGGATGATTTACCCCCCTTCATGACCGGGCCATTTTTTGGGGGGGATAAGGCACTGCATTACTTTGCAATCACGATTGCGCGGTCATGCAACGCTGTACATAAATAAAATTGATGTCATTTTTTTCCCCACAAATAGAGTTTTTTTTTTTTTTTTTTTTTTTGGTGGTATTTGATCACCTCTGCGGTTTTTATTTTTTTGTGCTATAAACAAAAAAAGACCGACAATTTTGAAAAAAAAAAAAACAATATTTTTTACTTTCTGCTACACATCCAATAAAAAAAAAAAAAAGAAAAAAAAATCAAATTCCTTCATCAATTTAGCCCAATATAGATATTTTGCTAAAAAAATCCCAATAAATGTATGTATTTAGTTATTTTTTTTACTAGTAATGGTGGCGATCAGCGACTTATAGCGGGGCTGCAATATTGCGGTGGACAGTCGGACACCTAACTGACACTTTGTGGGAACTAGTGATGCTAATACAGTGATCAGTGCTAAAAATATGCACTGTCACTGTACTAATGACATTGGCTGGGAAGGGGTTAAACATCCAGAGCAATCAAAGGGTTAAATGAGTGCCTAGCCAGTGTTTGTGTACACTGTGTGAGGTGCTTTTACTAAGGGAAAGTAATGGATTTCATTCCCTGCTTCACAGGGAAAGAAAATCCATTACAAAAAAAGGGAAGGGTCCCCCAGGCGTGGGGTTTTCTAGGCAGAAAAAAATTGTAAAGGTAACTCATATAGAGTAAAAATTTATAGCTTTATTGGTGACAATCATATCAAAATGACAATAAAGTTAAAATGTGAGCTCTGGTAACGGAGATAAAAATTCAATACAGTAAATGCAGACACAGTAATACACAACATTCAATGTAGTTAATGCTGGTTGTGCATGAAACCTGACGCGTTTCAACCCAAAAGGGTCTTCTTCAGAGGTTTGGTCTACTGTGAAAAGAATTTACATTCATTGGTTGTACTTTGTGGCTAAAAACATATTGATATTAGCAACACAAATCCATTACTTCCCCGCTGACAGGACAGAGCTCTGCCTTATTTACATAGGCAGAGCCCTGTCCAGTGTGTCTTCCTGATCATTGGCGTCTGCTGTGTATAATCACAGCAGAGCTGGGTTGCCGGTGGCGCGTGTGCGCGCAAACCCATACCTGGAAGTTCCGGATTACGTACCTAGTACAGTGGAACCTCAGATTGTAAGTAACACGGTTTACGAACGCTTCGCTATTTTTTAAAAAAAAATTCTCACTCCCTTTGCGAGTGTTGTCTTGCAAGACGAGCAGGATTCAAGCCGCTGGGGTGTGCACTACCGCATTTGGCCAGAGGTGCGGGAGCGCCTGTGACGCTCGGAGACGCTCGGTTTCGGAGCGTCTCTGAGTGTCTCCGGCGTCCCCCGCACCTCTGGCCACAAGCGGTACTGCATACACTGGGGCCCTCGCACCTCTGGCCACAAGCGGTACTGCATACACTGGTGCCCCCGCACCTCTGGCCACAAGCGGTACTGCATACACTGGGGCCCCCGCACCTCTGGCCACAAGCGGTACTGCATACACTGGGGCCCCCGCACCTCTGGCCACAAGCGGTACTGCATACACTGGGGCCCCCGCACCTCTGGCCACAAGCGGTACTGCATACACTGGCGCCCCCGCACCTCTGGCCACATACAGTACTGCATAGACCAGCAGTGGCTGTGGAACGGATTATCTGAGTTTCCATTATTTCCTATTGGGAAACTCGCTTTGATATACGAGTGCTTTAGATTACAAGCATTCTTCTGGAAGGAATTATCCTCGTAATCCAAGGTATTACTGTACGTGATCTGGCGCAGGAGAGCCGCCTTGCCGCCGTATATGTTTGTTATACAGTCGGCAAACCGTAATTAATCTAATCTCTCTTCTGAATGAATGTTCTTTTTTTACAGGCAGTAGTAAATACCACAATATTGGCACTAGATGGGAAATGTCTTTGTAACAAGAGATTAAGCGTAACAATTCTAGGTAACGCTAGAGGGAATTGGCAAACAAAATGTAGCAATCTCTAGAATTGTTACATTGCCTCTCTTGCTACAAGGATGCACTGTCTGTGAGCTGGTGGTAAGTAGGCTTTGGTTTTTTGCTGGGCATTCCCCAGGCTTTGTTTGCAAGGATGCACTGTATGTATTTCTTTTGCAGCTGATCAAGTAATTCTGAAGGAGTGCTGAAGAGAAGTCGTCCTGAAAGTCCAGAAGTGACTAGTTTTGGTCAGTGGCAGCCGCTCGTACGGGGCGCAGGGGTGCCGCCCCTCTAATCCATGAGCCCGGCCCATAATCTACATGCAGGGTGCTGAACGCATGGATTCCAATGGGTCTTTTTTTTTAAGCACATGATTAGAGCCTGAGGCTCTAATTGGCTTCAAAAGGGGTGGGCTCTGCACCCCGCGCCCACTCAGTTGTGTGACATTAGCGAATGAATATTCGCTAATGTCTTCCTGTTTCTCCTACCGGCCAATCAGGAAGCGGGTCCTGAGATCCAATTGGCCGGGAGTCCTAAGGCCCAATTGCCCGCTAGTCCTAAGTCCTGATTGGCTGGGAGGGGAAGCAACTGCCGGGACTAGGGAGGAGATGCAGGGGGAGGGGAAGCTGCTGAAGCCACGACCTGGATAGGGTAAGTGCGGGACTGGTGGGCGAGAGAAGCGGCGATTGAGCACCAGGGGTGGGGGGTGGTTGGCTGGCTGGGTGGGGGCCGCATGCTGCCCCCTCAAGAAAATGGAGCACCGGCCACCACTGGTTTTGGTGGTAGAAAAAAACAGGACTCTTGACGTTTCTCCATCCAGACCTGGTAGAACGATATTAGCCTGGCTTCCACCATACAGGTCTGGACTGGTAGGAAGTCAAAAAGGTTTTTTGCCCCGTACACACGGTCGGACTTTGTTCGGACATTCCGACATCAAAATCCTAGGATTTTTTCTGACGGATGTTGGCTCAAACTTGTCTTGCATACACACGGTCACACAAAGTTGTCGGAAAATCCGATCGTTCTGAACATTATGCCCCGTACACACGGTCGGATTTTCCGATGGAAAATGTCCGATCGGAGCGTGTTGTCGGAAATTCCGACCGTGTGTGGGCTCCATCGGACATTTTCCATCGGATTTTCCGACACACAAAGTTGGAGAGCAGGAGATAAAATTTTCCAAAAACAAAATCCGTTGTCGGAAATTCCTATCGTGTGTACACAAATCCGACGGACAAAGTGCCACGCATGCTCAGAATAAATAAAGAGATGAAAGCTATTGGCCACTGCCCCGTTTATAGTCCCGACGTACGTGTTTTACGTCACCGCGTTCAGAACGATCGGATTTTCCGACAACTTTGTGTGACCGTGTGTATGCAAGACAAGTTTGAGCCAACATCCGTCGGAAAAAATCCTAGGATTTTGTTGTCGGAATGTCCGAACAAAGTCCGACCGTGTGTACGGGGCATTAGAGTTCCTGAGGGACAGGAGAGGCCTTTGTTTTGCAGCGTTCCAAAAAAAATGCTTGAGTGACCCTCCAACCTCTTTAAAATAAGAGAAGTATGACCTTTCCTCTTTAGCCCTAGATTGTATCCAAGATCTGGTAGAGAAGAATATTTTCTGTCCTAATTATCCTACCTTGAGGGATGATTCCTTGATTACCTCTTGGTGGTTTCATTTAGGAGGCAAAACCATTCCAATGAAATCTTACACCAGTTCTACTTTGGCATGAGCGGGCCATAACCTGGGGGCTGCAGCCATAAGGCCTTCTAGGATGTAACTGTATGAAGCATGGCACTAGATGCAGCATGGCACTAAACTGGTCAAGGAGGCTACCAAGAAGCCTACAGCAACATTAATGGAGCTGCAGGAGTATCTGGCAAGTACTGGCTGTGTGGTACATGTGACAACAATCTCCCGTATTCTTCATATGTCTGGGCTATGGGGTAGAGTGACAAGACGGAAGACTTTTCTTACCAAGAAAAACATCCAAGCCCGGTTAAATTTTGCAAGAACACATCTGAAGTCTTCCAAAAACATGTGGGAAAATGTGTTATGGTCTCATGAAACCAAGGTTGAACTTTTTTGGCCATGATTCCAAAAGATATGTTTGGCGCAAAAACAACACCGCACATCACCAAAAGAACATCATACCCACTGTGAAGCATGGTGGTGGCAGCATCAGGCTTTGGGGCTGTTTTTCTTCTGCTGTTACATTCTTCAGCTGTCGCAATTTCAGTGACCCACCGAGCCCTACTTTTCAACAATGTGTGATCCTGAATAGAGGACAGCAAGACAGAGTAGGCCCTCGATATCAGACCCTTGCGAGTGGTAGCGTACAGGATTTCCCGCATTATCGAGGAGCTAGATATAACTAAGTAGTGCGTTCGTGCTTGCGTCTGGATTGCGTGTCGGAGTTGAAGATATTGATAGAATTGTTTATTTTGCAGAGAAGAGAACTCCGCACACAACTGATCAAACGCCTTCAGAGTTATACCATTATACAGCTGGCGAAAGAACCAGATCCCATGAGGAGAATCCCTGCAATTTACATAATTCAGGTTAATTAGGATTATTCCACAATGGAGTAAAGTTCATAGGACCTGTGATAGACAAGGCCTCCCCTAACTGCCCGCCAAACCCTCCTAAGCAAATCCGCAGTTGGAGAGGAAGGGGCAGTGGCGGCTGGTGCTCAAAATTTTTGGGGGGGAGCAAACAAACTAAAAAATACTGACCCCCCCCCCTATTAATTACAGCCACTGTGCCCATCAATCACAGCCAATGTGCCCATCAATCGCAGCCACTGTGCCCATCATATGCAGCCACTGTGCCCATCATATGCAGCCATTGTGCCCATCATATGCAGCAACGTGTGCCCATCATATGCAGCCACTGTGCCTCATCATATTCAGCCACTGTGCCCCATCATATGCAGCCACTGTGCCCATCATATGAAACCACTGTGCCCCATCAAATGCAGCCACTTGTGCCCGTCATATGCAGCCACTTGTTCCTATCATATGCAGCTACTTGTGCCAATCAAATGCAGCCACTTGTGCCCATCAAATGCAGCCACTTGTGCTCATCATATGCAGCCATTTGTGCCCATCAAATGCAGCCACTTGTGCCCATCATAGGCAGCCATTTGTGCCCGTCAAATGCAGCCACTTGTGCCCGTTAAATGCAGCCACTTGTGCCCGTCAAATGCAGCCACTTGTGCCCATCATATGCAGCCACTTGTGCCCAGTATATGCAGCCACCTGTGCCAATCAAATGCAGCCACTTGTGCCCATCAAATGCAGCCACTTGTGCCAATCAAATGCAGCCACTTGTGCCCATCAAATGCAGCCACTTGTGCCAATCAAATGCAGCCACTTGTGCTCATCATATGCAGCCATTTGTGCCCATCAAATGCAGCCACTTGTGCCCATCATATGCATGCACTTGTGCCCGTCAAATGCAGCCAGTTGTGCCCAGTATATGCAGACACTTGTGCCCGTCAAATGCAGCCAGTTGTGCCTAGTATATGCAGACACTTGTGCCTATCAAATGCAGCCAGGCGCATCCCCCGGCTCGGCTGTCACTTCACTAACCCCTCCCCCCCGCGGCCGGTCCGGCGGCACTTACCGCTCGTGTGGCGGGGGCTCTGCTCCTCTGGCGGGAAAAGGCGGCTGCGGCTCCTGTGTCCGCTCGGCTCCTTAGACTTCCTCCATCGTGTCTCCTCTTCCGCCAAAGCGTTTGGCCAAAGCATTAGGCGATCCTATTCGATGCCTATCAGGAGACAGATCTCACTGACCTGCCTGCTGATTGGCAGGGAGGAACGTTAGTGTGAAAATAGCGAAAATTCATTCGCTATGCCACACAACAGGGTGGGATCGGGACGCAGTGCTCTGCGCCCCAAGCCCACCCTATTTTGAAGCCTATTAGAGCCTCTGGCTCTAATCACATGCTTCAGAATACACACCCCCTGCCTATCCCCGCCATAGTATTTCATGTGTCCGGTGTCCTGAAAGGGCACATGAATAGGGAGGGCGGCGGAGGTGTCAGGGGGTGCGGCGCCCGTGTTCCCAAAATGCACGGGCCGCCACTGGGAAGGGGGAATACCCGCGAGATCCCTTTCTAAATGAGAATCAGCTGTCAAGGTGGGGTTGGATAGAGAGATTAATTGAGCTATAGGTGCCGAATTTTCCTCAATTCCCCATCCAGCCAGTTGTTGGAGTTGTGACGCCAGGAAATACATTTTGGAACGTGGGACCGCTAATCCAACCCTGTCCTTACCGTATTGCAAAGTACATAAGCTAATTCGGGCCTGCTTCCTCTTCCATATAAGATCTCTAAATTGGGAGTCAATACACTTGAACCATTGATTAGATATCCACACAGGGGAGTTAGGAAGGAGATACAGGAGCTGTGGAGACCAGATCATCTTCATCAGATTCACTTGACCCACCACCGACAGAGGCAATTTACGCCAACCCTGCCACTTAATTCTTTGTTTATCCAATAGAGGGGTTAAATGAAGCCTTAGATATTCAGAAGGGTTCGGTGAAACCACCACTCCTAAATACTTAAATAACGAAGGCGCAGCTATCTGGTAGGCACCGGCAGGTAGAGGCGATACCAATGGATCGAGAGGCATAGGTAAGGCTTTAGACCAGCTGATGGTAAATCCAGAGAATTCACCACATTTTTTGATAGTTTCCATTAACCACTTCCGGACCGCCGCACGCCGATATACGTTCTCACTTTGAAGAGGGATATCATTGTTACGGCAGCAGCTAGCTGCCATAACCCCGGTATCCTCTTCTTCGGCGGGCGGTCCGGCCTCCGATAATAGTGGTCTCTGCAGCGGATTCGCCGCAAGATCACTTTTATCGGCGGCGGGAGAGGAGCCCCTCCCGCCACGCTCCGGTGCCCTCCGCCACTTACAGCAGTCGTCGGCAGCGGCGGAGGCGATCGGATCCTTCTTCCTGTTAGGCATGGAGATGAGTGAGGGGAAGATGCCCCCCCCCCCCCCCGTCTCCATACCATTGCAGGGAGGAAGCGACGTCAAAACGTCACTTCCACCCATAGCTCTTAAAGGGACATTTTTTTTTTTCAAATGACATTTTTATTTTAATTTTTATTGCATTTTAGTGTAAATATGAGATCTGAGGTCTTTTTGACCCCCCAGATCTCATATTTAAGAGGTCCTGTCATGCTTTTTTTCTATTACAAGGCATGTTTACATGCCTTGTAATAGGAATAAAAGTGACACATTATTTAAAAAAAAAAACAACAGTGTAAAAATAAAAAATAAAAATGTAAAATAAATAAGAAAAAAAAAATTTAAAAATTTAAATGCGTCCCGTCCTGCCGAGCTCGCGGGCAGAAGCGAATGCATAGGTAAGCCACGCCCGCATATGAAAACGGTGTTCAAACCACACATGTGAGGTATCGCCGCGATCATTAGAGCGAGAGCAATAATTCTAGTAAAAGACCTCCTCTGTAACTGAAAACATGCGTTTGATGGCACAGTGGCTGCATATGCTGGGCACAGTGGCAGCAACTGATGTGGCTGTGTTTGATGGCACAGTGGCTGCGTTTGATGGCAGTGGCTGCGCTTAATGGGCACAGTGGCGGCAATTGATAGGCACATGGGTGCGTTTGATGGCACAGTGGCTGCGCTTAATGGGCACAGTGGCTGCGCTTGATGGCAGTGGCTGCGTTTGATGGCACAGTGGCTGCGTTTGATGGCAGTGGCTGCGCTTAATGGGCACAGTGGCTGCGTTTGATGGCACAGTGGCTGCGTTTGATGGGCACAGTGGCTGCGTTTGATGGCACAGTGGCTGCGTTTGATGGGCACAGTGGCTTTGTGTGATGGCACAGTGGCTGCGATTGATGGGGTTTTTTTTCTGAATTTTTCAGTTTGTTTGCGCCCCCCCAAAAAATTTTGAGCACCAGCCGCTACTGCGGCCCACCTCAGCCGCCTCACAAAGAGCCCGCAATAGTGGTGGGAGAAGAACAGATCCATGTCTGGCATACACCTCCACCGGAAGGCCATCAGATCCTGGGGAGACTTGTCGTTAGGTGCACTTGCCAAGGCCTCGGTCAACTCCTCTATGGTAATCAGGGAATTCAAAAGCTCTCTATCCTTAGTAGAAATCTGGGGTAAAGAGCGGGACTCTAGAAAAACATCTAAATTAAGAGGTGTAGCATGAGCTCTGGTGGCATACAAGTCAGTATAGAAATGCTGAACATCCAAAATATCAGAGTCAACTGTACAAGTCTCTCCATTCAGGGATTGAATCGCAGCTATGGAGGAATCCTCCTGCTGTGCTCTAGCTACCATCGCCAACAGATGGCCAGTATTCTCTCCCTCCTCGAAATAATTTTGCTGAAGAAAATATCGTTTTTTCTCAGCCGGTTATAAAACGACATTATTATAAATAGACTGGGCCTCAGCCCAGTTAGAGCGATTAAGTTGTTAAGGGTCAGTCCCTCAGCTGTAGTTCAGCACGAACAGTATCTTCCCACTCTCTAGATTTCCGTTCAATATTTGTGATTTCTCGAATAATAAGACCCCTCAAAAATGCATTGAGAGAATCCCATACATACATATTTACATAGTTAGTAAGGTTGAATAAAGACACCAGTCCATCCAGTTCAACCTGAGTGAGTGTGGGTGCGTGTCTACAATTGTCCCTATCCCTGTACATTGTGCCTCATTAAGATGCTCATCTATTATATTATTATTTATCTAAGGTACCCATACAGCGCCGTCAATTTAAGCAGCGCTCCACACATACATCGCACACTTACATCGGTCCCTACCCTCAAGGAGCCCACAATCCAAGGTCCCCAACTCACATATACTAGGGTGTCAGAAACCATGAAATCAGGCCGAGGCAGAAGTACAGTTAAATCACACTTGTTTAATAATAAAAGTAAAAAAGAACAAACGTAGTCAAAGTTCAGTAACCGGAAAAGAAAGTCAGCCAAGCCAGAAGTCAGGGATCAACGTAGTGGAACAGCAAGCAGGATCTGGAGCCAGATCAGCACAGCAAGGCTTCAACAGGATCTCAGGAGATAGTTTTTGTGATGTTGACCAAGGCGAAGGCAGAGCTCCTCTGGACTGGATGGCTTAAGTAGGCAGGACTGACGAGCAGGATATCATCAACAGCTGAGTAACTGGAGAGATAGGAGCTGGCAATTACCCGACAGCTGAGCGGCCAGCTCAGAGAAGGAAGGGCTGAGCCAAGCCCTGACATAGGGCCAAATTTGGACAGAAGCCAATTAACCTACACTCTTTGGAGTGTGGGAGGAAACACACACAAGCACAGGGAGAACATGCAAACACAAGGCAGGTAGTGTCCTGGCTGGGATTCGAACCAGTCACCCTTTTTACTGCTAGGTGAGAGTGCTACCCACTACACCACTGTGCCGCCCTTACAATTGCAGCACTAGCAGTTGATCCTACTTTAACACCTTCCCGCCCAGCCTATAGTAAAATGATGGCGGGGACGGAAGCACCGTTATGACGTCCTCCCAGAATGTACCTCTCACAGGGCCCTGCAGTTGCGCGATCTGTCACCGGTGACTATTCACTACACCGGCCCACTGCCAGTACCATGTGATCCCTGTGACCAATCACACTAAATGAATCAGTTTCATTCAGTAAAAATGGTTGCCTATACTAATGAAATTCACTATTATAATAATCTCCAATGTGAGTTTTCTAAAGAACAATTGAAACAGCTGTACTACCTGACTCATACTAGCTCATAGAGCTGCACGATTAATAGTTAAGAATCGAAATCGTGATCTTTTTTCCCTTCCTGATCTTCAAAACAGCATGTCACGATCTTTCCAACAAGTGCAGAGAGTTCTCAGAGCTGGAAAAAAAAAAAATCCAGGCAACCTGCCAAGTTTTATTACAACACACAAATAAGTAGAAACAAAGTATCTTTTTCTTCTTTTATCAAAGAAAAGAAGTGTAGAGTGTAGATGAGGGAAGTTTAACCATATAAAGACTAAACCTTTTCTGACATTTGTTGCTTACAAGTAAAAAATCATTATTTTCTGCTAGAAAATTACTTGGAGCACCAAAACATGATATATATGTATATTTTTTTTAGCAGAGACCCTAGAGAATAAAATGGTGGTTGTTGCAATATTTTATGTCACACCGTATTTGCGCAATTTTTTTTTTGAAAAAATACACTTTAATTAATTAAAAAAAAACTAAAAAGTAAAGTTAGCCTATTATTTTTTTTTTTGTATAATGTGAAAGAAGATGTTACACCGCGAGAATCGTGATCTTTATTCTAAGCAAAAAAATCGTGATTCTCATTTTAGCCAGAATCGTGCAGCTCTACTAGCTCAGCGGAGTCCAAGGCTCAAGTGAATAACTACAAGATGTTGACCAGGCAGTATCGTGTCCCCAGGTATTTAGCAAAAATATACCCCTCCAATCCTAATGTGTGCTGGAGGGACTGTGGACAGAGGGGCACTTTCCTCCACACATGGTGGGAGTGCCCCCTAATTCAGCCTTTTTGGGTAATGGTGCATAAACATGTATTAGAGGGCCTTGGGATAGATATTCCCAACTCCCCGAAATGCTTTCTCCTCCCAGTTCCCCATATGCCACTCTCTCGCTATAAACGCAGTGCTCTCCTTCACCTTCTCAGTGCCGCTAAGCGCCTCGTACCGGTTTATTGGAAAAGCTCTCGGGTTCCCGAGTGAAGTGGAGTGGATGGGGAAGGTGAAGGAGATCATGGAAGTGGAGGAGTGGCTTGCCACCTGTAAAGACAAGCGAGAGAGGTTTGATTCCATATGGGCAGATTGGAGGGAGCATACATCTGGATCAGCCTCAGTTTCTTCCACCTTGGACATAGCTTTGCTGGCACTGGCAGACCCCTCATTTAAACAACTAGCCTTGGCAGACTGTAGCCCTTCCAAGGTTGTCTAATCGGGTACCACATCTAAGTAGCTGTGAACCAGGTGTGAGCTTTGCGACTCTATTCTTGGAGTGTGAACAGCAGTGGTGACTGGTGATCAATTTTTTTTTTGGGGGGGGGGGGGGCGCAAACAAACTGAAAAATACTGAACCCCCCCCCATCAATTGCAGCCTCACTGTGCCCATGAAATGCAGCCATTATGCCCATGAAATGCAGCCACTGTGCCCATCAAATGCAGCCACATGTGCCCAGTATATGCAGCCACATGTGCCCATCATATGCAGCCACTTGTGCCCATTAAATGCAGTCACTTGTGCCCATCATATGCAGCCACTGTGCCCATTATATGCAGCCACTTGTGCCCATCATATGCAGCCACTTGTCTCAATCAAATGCAGCCACTTGTGCCCATCATATGCAGCCATTTGTGCCCATCATATGCAGCCACTTGTGCCTGTCATATGCAGCCATTTGTGCCCGTCAAATGCAGCCACTTGTGCCCAGTATATTCAGCCACTTGAGCCCATCATATGTAGCCACCTGTGTCCATCATATGCTGCCATTTGTGCCCGTCAAATGCAGCTACTTGTGCCCATCAAATGCAGCCAGGCTAGGCTGTCACTTCACTAACCCCCAACCCCCCCGCACGGCCGGTCTGGCGGCACTTACCGCTCGCGTGGTGGGGCTCTGCTCCTCTCCTGGACTGACAGGGCTCTCCACCTCGGCGGCTCTCTTCCTCGGCAGTTCTCCTCCTCGGCAGCTCTCTTCTTCATCGGCTCTCCTCCCCAGCGGGTAATGGCTCCTGTGTCCGCTCGGCTCGTCTTCAGGCTTCCTCCGCCGTGTCTCCTCTTCCGCCAAAGCGTTAGGCATCCAATCGGATTGCCTAATGCTTTGGCCGATCGGGAGACAGGTCTCACTGACCTGCCTGCTGATTGGCAGGGAGGAGCGTTAGTGTGAAAATAGCGAAAATTCATTAGCTATTTCACATAACATGGTGGGATTGGGACGCAGTGCTCTGCGCCCGAAGCCCACCCTATTTTGAAGCCTATCAGAGCCTCTGGCTCTAATCACGTGCTTCAAATTACACACCCCCCGCCTATCACTGCCATGCTATTTCATGTGTCTGGCGTCCTGAAAGGGGCCAGGCACATGAATAAGGAGGGCGGCGTCCGTGTGCCCACAATGCACAGGCCGCCACTGGGGAGTCGAGTCACAGGATAGCTCAAGTGAAAAGAGATTAATTTTCTGTGAGCTTTATGCACATTTTAGTTTACTTCCCAAAGAATGGGTCTCATCGCCTTTCTGTCAGGTCAAAGAAAGGACATGTCCACTGGGACCGAAAGCCTGGGACATGGGAGACTTCCCTTGTGTTCAATAGCACCAAGGTGGCCCTTGGCTTCTCTAAAATAACTGTTACCTATAGTACGAGCGACGACTCCTGGAATTATTATTATTTTTTTTTACCTCATTTCTTTTTTTTTGGTTCCATTACCCTTGATTTGTTGTGATTCAATGCTAAAATAAAATAAAGATTATTCCAAAAAAAAAATGTCATATAGGTACAGTGTTGCATGACCACGCAAGAAAAAAGGTCATGCAAAAAATAAAAAACTCAGTGATGAGTAACCACTTCAGCCCTGGAAGGTTTTTTGCGATACGGCACTGCGTTACTTTAACTGACAATTGCGCAGTCGTGAGACCCTGTACCCAAATAAAATTCATGTCCTTTTTTTCCCCCACAAATTGAGCTTTCTTTTGGTGGTATTTGATCACCTCTGCGGTTTTTATTTTTTGAGCTATAAACCAAAAAAGACAGACAATTTTGAAAAATAAAAAAAAACAATATTTTTTACTTTCTGCTATAATACATATCCAAAAAAAATCAAATTTCTTCATCAATTTAGGCCAATATGTATTCTTCTACATGTTTTTGGTAAAAAAAATTACCAAAAAGCGTATATTGATTGTTTTGCGCAAAAGTTATAGCGTCTACAAACTATGGGATAGCTTTAGGGACTTTTAATCATTTTTTATTGTTTTTACTGCCGATCTGCGATTTTTAGCCAGACTGCGACATTGCGGTGGACAAATCTGACACAAAGTGACACTTTTTGGGGACCAGTGACACCAATGCAGTGAACAGTGCTAAAAAAAAAAAAAAAAAAAGCACTGTCACTGTATAAATGACACTGGCAGGGAAGGGGTTAACATCAGCGGCGATCAAAGAGGTAAGTGTGCTCCTAGGGAGTGTTTTCTAACTTTGTGGGGGGATGGACTGACAGGAAGAACACAAGATCCGTGTTCCTGCTTAGAAGGAACCCTCCCCCCCTCTTTTTTGCTAAAGCAACCAGGGATCGAGGCGCAATATTCCCCGTTGCGTCTCATTTAAAGTCCCAAATATTCCCTTTTTTCTTTGCTGCTTAGAAGGAACAGTAGATCTTTGTGTACCTTCCCTGTCAGAACGGGGATCCGTCCCCGCACTATCTATTGCATGAAGCGACATACAGGGACATCGTTTCACGCAATAGCTGCAGTATAAATGCTGTGGGCGGTCTTTAAGACCCCTTTAACACTGAGGCAGTTTTCAGGCGTTTTATCGCTAGAAATAGCACCTGTAAAGCGCCTGAAAACCGCCTCCCATGCTGCCCGAATGTGAAAGCCCGTGTGCTTTCACACTGGGGCGTAGGGTTGCCCCCTCATCCCTTTAAACCCGAACACATATGAATTACACGGGTTCTGTGGCTGATTAAGGTGGTAAATAAACTCACTTGGTGCCTTATCTGCATTTAATTAGCCTCAGAACCCGTGTAATTCATATGTGTTCGGGTTTAAAGGGATGAGGTGGCAACTCTACTGGGGCGGTGTGCTTGCGGGACGTTATAGAAAGTCCTGCAAGCAGCATCTTTGGGGCAGTTGGGAGCGCTGTATTCAGCGCTCCCAAAATGCCCCTGCCCATTGCAATGAATGAGCAGCGCTTCCGAAGCCCCTGAAAAGCGCTTCGGAAGCGCAGCAACGCGTGCGTTTTTAACCCCTTCTTTGGGGTTAAAAGCTCCCCGCTAGCAGCCAAAAAGCGTTGCTTAAAAAAAAAATGGTAAAGTGGCACTAAAACGAGCTGCGCTTTACTGCTAACGCACGGGCGGCCCCAGTGTAAAAGGGGTCTAAGTGATCAAATACCACCAAAAGAAAGTTCTATTTGTGTGAAAAAAATGATAAAAAATTCCATATGGGTACAGTGTTGCACGAACGCGCAATTGTCATTCAAATTGCGGCAGCTCTGAGAGCTAAAAATTGGCCTGGGCAGGAAGGGGGTTAGAGTGCCTGGCATTGAAGGGGTTAAAGAAGCCTTTGTTCAGTCAAAGACAGGATGATATGGTCCTTGCTGACATCTTCTCTGACCAAACCTTTAGAGTAAATAATTGTAAATACAATTAGGACCTATTCACATCCGAATAGTATATATCTCATTTACTGCATTGTATAAATGATTAAGAAAATGCAGCAGGAAAGTGCTGGAAAATTGACAGGATCAACTTTATGAACAGGTGAGACTCCAAAAATGATTACCAATGTCCACTAGAAATGGAGCATTTTATAAAAGGCCCCTTTAATTGTAAACTTTATTTGATGTAGGGCAGCTATTCTCAACAAGGGCTCAATGGAACATTAGGGTTCCTCCAGAGCAGCCATGCTCGTGTGTACGCGGCATTAGGGGGAAATTCTTCGCATTGACCACATGTGTAAGGAGCATTCTTCCCCTTGACCATCAAACGATTGAAGGGTATCTCAACCAGGGTTCCACTGGACCCCTGGGGTTCCTCCAGAGGTTGCTAAGGGTTCCTTAAGCTGTGGCTGATGAACCACCTATTTGATGGTGCCTACAGAGTTGAAGGTTCAGCACCACTTAGCAAAGCCAACAGCATGACACCAAATATCTTTTTAGCTGTCTTTAAGGGTGGCATTCTGAGCACCACTATAAGGGGGACATTCTTCCTATTGACCACCAATATAAGGGGCATTGTTCCTATTGAGTCCTGATGAATTGGTTTTAGTAAGAGTTCCTCGAGAAATGAAAATTATTTTTGGGGTTCCTCTAGGGTTAAAAGGTTGAGAAAGCCTGCTCCAGAGGTTGCTCGGAGTTTCTTGGGTTGTGGTGGATTGACCTCCAATCCAGCCTTTCTCAACCTTTTCAACACAGAGGAAACCTTGAAATAGCTTTCCTGTCTCAGGGAACCCTTTGCTAATAATGACTATATTTATGTAGCGCTAACGACCCCCCTCCCCCGTAGGAACCGCTGATGAATGTTGGTTTTCTCCCACCCTGCACAGCCAGGAACATGAACTTCTTAATCATTCCTGAGATAAGAAGCAATCCTTGCAGCTATGTTTTTTTTATTTTTATTTAGAGTGATTAAACTTGGATGGGGAAGGGTTGTTATGGGATGCCCATTTGGTCAGTAGAAACTCTTCAGGGACACAAACTATATAGGTCCGGTATATACACCCTCCTCGTCTTCTACCTCCAGCACAGACTTGCTTGTAGACCTAAAACTCCCAGGACCTGCTAGCACTGACTGTTTGATCCAACACAATCTTAGTTAGATCCTTGTGAATGCCCTTTGCAGGCAGGGGCCGTGGGCCCCTTTAGTAGTGCAGCGGAAATAGAGGTCTTTGGTGCTAGCTGTCCTATACCGGTGGCTACTCATCCCAGCACCACCTATTCAGGTACTGCCAGCCCACCTGGCTGCAGCTGCCCCTTTCCCTAGCCCTCCTGGCTACTTTTCCACAGTCCTCCTAGACTGACTCTGCATCCATCCCAGACTGCTTGCACCCGGTCCCTTCAGGCATGCCTCTCAGTCCTCTGACTGCAACACTCACAAGCCCACATCTTCTTCACTGGAGATTTGCCTGGCAGTGTTCTCCCGCTGTCCTCTCCTTGCTCCCATGCCTCCTGGTCAGGATCCCTCTGTATGTCATGAAAAGGGGTCCCTTCCGCACCTGAGTCCAGGCCTGAGTCCCCCCCCCCCCCAGACTGGGGAGCTACTCTCAAAGGCCCCAACTGCCTCACACTCCATCTCCATCTTCCATCCGAATGCCACACTGCCCCTAGCTGGGCTGACCCTGAGTATTTGAGGGGGCCTGCTCCCTGCCAACCCTTCTGTTGGGGATTGGTCAGGGCCCTCAGAACACTCCAGCTAGCTCCTCCTAGACTCCTCCTAACTGCTTCTGGAACCTTCTCCAAGTTTCCAGCAAGCAGGAGGAGTCGCCAGAGAAGCTGCTGCTGAGTCATCTAACCTGCCTGAGTCACTCACACCCTGACCCAGAAAAACACAGACAGGCTTGTCTGCCAGACAAGCCTGAAATTTTACCTACACTAACACAAAATATCCTAATCTAGAACTCTAACAACACTAGGAGGTGCTACGTCTACAACTCCTGATACATTAGTGTAATGCTTCTTACACTTGTGGCCACTGGGAAGAATTACCCCCTTATAGATAGCTACAAAGATCAGTGGTGTCAGTGGGAACTTATCTGAGAGTATCTGAGAGGCAGAAATTGCTCATTGCTCAAGGGCCCCCTAGCAGCCTTTGGAGGAACTCTAGGGTTCCATGGAGCCTTGGTTGAGAAACCCTGCTCTAATCTAATGGGGTCTGCATAAGTTTGGGGCCAACATCACTTGGCAAAGCCAGGGGCATCATCTCCTTAGCTGTCTGTAAGGTGGGCTTTCCTTTCACTGACCATTGATGTAAGAGGGGCATTCTTTCAACTGCCCTAACCCTCCCCTTCCAATGAAATAGCACATTCTTTCCACCATAAGGGTTGTTTTCTTTCCAACTGTTTTTTCCAAAGAGGGTCAACAAAGCTGATAAGCAGGGCAGGAGGACCTCAGTTATGAGGAACGGCTACACACATTAAAATTATTCTTCTTAGAGAACAGAGGCACCTTTCAAACTAGCGGACCGATCGGGTCCGCCTGTCCGTTTTTCAAGCAGACCCGATCGGACCACCTATTGTTCTCTATGGAGTGGCGGATGTCAGTGGACATGCGGAGCAGACACGGACCTAATATTTGCCTGCTCAGAGGGGATCAGAAGAGAGATCTGCTTGATGGAGTCCGCCTCGTGTGAATGGGGCAAAAGACATTTAAGAGGAGATATGTTAGCGATATACAAGTATCTAAATGTGATTCTATCATAAGTAGGAAACTATTCAGTCTCAAAGGGGGTTCTTTACTATTAGAGCTGTAAGGATGTGGAACTTCCTTCCACAACTGGTATGTCAACAGGGAGTGTTGCTAATTAAAAAAAAAACTTTTGATGGGCATCTTAAAGAATGCAATAAACAGGGATTTGAGAAATGGTAGAGACATACGGGTAAGTACATACATGCACATACTGTACACTCAGAGGTTGAACTGGATGGACTGATGTCTTTATTCAACTATGCCAGCTATGTAACTGAACATAGATGTAAGAGGGCACCTCTCCCACTTACCATAAGGTAAGGGTGTCCTTCTTCCCACTGACCACCAATGTAAAGGCATTCTTCCCACTGACCTCCAATGTAAGGAACATTCTTCTCACTGATCACCAATGTAAGGGACATTCTTCTCACTGATCACCAATGTAAGGAACATTTTTCTCACTGATCACCAATGTAAGGAACATTCTTCTCACTGATCACCAATGTAAGGAACATTCTTCCCACTGATCACCAATGTAAGGAACATTCTTCCCACTGATCACCAATGTAGGGAGCATTCTTCTCACTGATCACCAATGTAAGGAGCATTCTTCTCACTGATCACCAATGTAAGGAACATTCTTCTCACTGATCACCAATGTAAGGAGCATTCTTCTCACTGATCACCAATGTAAGGAACATTCTTCTCACTGATCACCAATGTTAGGAACATTCTTCTCACTGATCACCAATGTAAGGAACATTCTTCTCACTGATCACCAATGTAAGGAACATTCTTCTCACTGATCACCAATGTAAGGAGCATTCTTCTCACTGATCACCAATGTAAGGAACATTCTTCTCACTGATCACCAATGTAAGGAACATTCTTCTCACTGATCACCAATGTTAGGAACATTCTTCTCACTGATCACCAATGTAAGGAACATTCTTCTCACTGATCACCAATGTAAGGAACATTCTTCTCACTGATCACCAATGTAAGGAGCATTCTTCTCACTGACCACCAATGTAAGGAACATTCTTCTCACTGATCACCAATGTAAGGAACATTCTTCTCACTGATCACCAATGTAAGGAACATTCTTCCCACTGATGACCAATGTAAGGAGCATTCTTCTCACTGATCACCAATGTAAGGAACATTCTTCCCACTGATCACCAATGTAAGGAACATTCTTCCCACTGATCACCAATGTAAGGGACATTCTTCTCACTGATCACCAATGTAAGGAACATTCTTCCCACTGATGACCAATGTAAGGAACATTCTTCTCACTGATCACCAATGTTAGGAACATTCTTCTCACTGATCACCAATGTAAGGAACATTCTTCTCACTGATCACCAATGTAAGGAACATTCTTCTCACTGATCACCAATGTAAGGAGCATTCTTCTCACTGACCACCAATGTAAGGAGCATTCTTCTCACTGATCACCAATGTAAGGAACATTCTTCTCACTGATCACCAATGTTAGGAACATTCTTCTCACTGATCACCAATGTAAGGAACATTCTTCTCACTGATCACCAATGTAAGGAACATTCTTCTCACTGATCACCAATGTAAGGAGCATTCTTCTCACTGATCACCAATGTAAGGAACATTCTTCTCACTGATCACCAATGTAAGGAACATTCTTCTCACTGATCACCAATGTTAGGAACATTCTTCTCACTGATCACCAATGTAAGGAACATTCTTCTCACTGATCACCAATGTAAGGAACATTCTTCTCACTGATCACCAATGTAAGGAGCATTCTTCTCACTGACCACCAATGTAAGGAACATTCTTCTCACTGATCACCAATGTAAGGAACATTCTTCTCACTGATCACCAATGTAAGGAACATTCTTCCCACTGATGACCAATGTAAGGAGCATTCTTCTCACTGATCACCAATGTAAGGAACATTCTTCCCACTGATCACCAATGTAAGGAACATTCTTCCCACTGATCACCAATGTAAGGGACATTCTTCTCACTGATCACCAATGTAAGGAACATTCTTCCCACTGATGACCAATGTAAGGAACATTCTTCTCACTGATCACCAATGTTAGGAACATTCTTCTCACTGATCACCAATGTAAGGAACATTCTTCTCACTGATCACCAATGTAAGGAACATTCTTCTCACTGATCACCAATGTAAGGAGCATTCTTCTCACTGACCACCAATGTAAGGAGCATTCTTCTCACTGATCACCAATGTAAGGAACATTCTTCTCACTGATCACCAATGTAAGGAACATTCTTCCCACTGATGACCAATGTAAGGAGCATTCTTCTCACTGATCACCAATGTAAGGAACATTCTTCCCACTGATCACCAATGTAAGGAACATTCTTCCCACTGATCACCAATGTAAGGGACATTCTTCTCACTGATCACCAATGTAAGGAACGTTCTTCCCACTGATGACCAATGTAAGGAACATTCTTCTCACTGATCACCAATGTAAGGAACATTCTTCTCACTGATCACCAATGTAAGGAACGTTCTTCTCACTGATCACCAATGTAAGGAACATTCTTCTCACTGATCACCAATGTAAGGAACATTCTTCCCACTGATGACCAATGTAAGGAGCATTCTTCTCACTGATCACCAATGTAAGGAACATTCTTCCCACTGATCACCAATGTAAGGAACATTCTTCCCACTGATCACCAATGTAAGGAACATTCTTCCCACTGATGACCAATGTAAGGAACATTCTTCTCACTGATCACCAATGTTAGGAACATTCTTCTCACTGATCACCAATGTAAGGAACATTCTTCTCACTGATCACCAATGTAAGGAACATTCTTCTCACTGATCACCAATGTAAGGAACATTCTTCTCACTGATCACCAATGTAAGGAACATTCTTCCCACTGATCACCAATGTAAGGAACATTCTTCCCACTGATGACCAATGTAAGGAACATTCTTCTCACTGATCACCAATGTAAGGAGCATTCTTCTCACTGATCACCAATGTAAGGAACATTCTTCTCACTGATCACCAATGTAAGGAACATTCTTCTCACTGATCACCAATGTAAGGAACATTCTTCCCACTGATGACCAATGTAAGGAGCATTCTTCTCACTGATCACCAATGTAAGGAACATTCTTCCCACTGATCACCAATGTAAGGAACATTCTTCCCACTGATGACCAATGTAAGGAACATTCTTCTCACTGATCACCAATGTAAGGAACATTCTTCCCACTGATCACCAATGTAAGGAACATTCTTCCCACTGATCACCAATGTAAGGAACATTCTTCCCACTGATCACCAATGTAAGGAACATTCTTCCCACTGATCACCAATGTAAGGAACATTCTTCCCACTGATCACCAATGTAAGGAACACTCTTCCCACCAGTGTTGCCAACCCCCTGAAGTGAAATTTACTGGCAGGATGTCAAAATTTACAAACGGCACCACTTTTTTACTGGCAAAATTCATGAAAATTACTGGCAGATCCGCATTTTTTACTGGCGCTGCAAAAAAGTACCTAAAATTACTATTTTCAGTGCTAAACAGTGCAAGGATACATATTTGAACTATAAACATATAACTAATGCTATTAGCAATGTGTTTAAGTTAAACAAAAGTCAAAAAACATATTTCTCCATTGACATGAAGGTCAGGTTACTATAACCCAGCTAGCAAGTTCCCTCCTTACATCAGAGTCTGCAGGGATCCCCCTTACAGTGAAAGGGAACTCTTATGTAAAGGGGAACGCTGCAGATCATGATCTAAGGGGGAACTCTGATGTAAGGGGAGGCTCTGGTGACCAGAGACCACCTTATATCAGAGTCCACTGTGTTCCCTTTACTTTAGAGTTCCCAATTACATCAGGGTCTGCAGATTGAGTTCCCCTTTGCACTGTAAGGGGCAATCCTGCAGACTTTGATGTAAAGGGGAATGCCAGGAACTCTGATGTGGTGGGCACTCTGGTGACCAGAGAACACCTTCCGCAGAGTGAATACACTAAGGTAAGAGGAGTTACTAATTTAGGGGGAAACCTTTATATCAGTGCCCCTTACATTATTGTATTCACTCCCCCTTACATCAGCAACCCCCCTAGACTGGCCTGGCGGTGCTGTCACTGACCTCCTCTCAGGTGCATCGTGCAGGGCTCAGTCAGATGGCTCCAGCTTGGCGGCTCTGGTTTTCCTATGGTCTCCTCTCCACAGTCCACACACATCTGACTTCTCCCGTGACCCCATGATCCCAGCGGCGCTCCCACTCTTGATTCCTTTCCCGACTCCCCCTCAGAGACTGCAGACATGATGTAGGAAATGGTCAGAGGCTGCAGACAGGAGATGGTCAGAGGCTGCAGACAGGAGATGGTCAGAGGCTGCGGACAGGAGATGGTCGGAGGCTGCGGACAGGAGATGGTCAGAGGCACTGGGCAGGGGATGGTCAGAGGCTGCGGACAGGAGATGGTCAGAGGCTGTGGGCAGGAGATGGTCAAAGGCTGTGGGCAGGAGATGGTCAGAGGCTGTGGGCACTGGGCAGGGGATAGTCAGAGGCACTGGGCAGGGGATGGTCAGAGGCTGCGGACAGGAGATGGTCAGAGGCTGCGGACAGGAGATGGTCGGAGGCTGTGGACAGGAGATGGTTGGAGGCTGAGGACAGGAGATGGTCGGAGGCTGCGGACAGGAGATGGTCGGAGGTTGCGGACAGGAGATGGTCGGAGGTTGCGGACAGGAGATGGTCGGAGGCTGCGGACAGAAGATGGTCAAAGGCTGTGGGCAGGAGATGGTCAGAGGCTGTGGGCAGGGGATGGTCAGAGGCTGTGGGCACTGGGCAGGAGATGGTCAGAGGCTGTGGGCAGGAGATGGTCAGAGGCTGTGGGCAGGAGATGGTCAGAGGCTGTGGGCACTGGGCAGGGGATGGTCAGAGGCTGTGGGCAGGAGATGGTCAGAGGCTGTGGGCAGGAGATGGTCAGAGGCTGTGGGCGGGCAGGAGATGGTCAGAGGCTGTGGGCAGGAGATGGTCAGAGGCTGTGGGCGGGCAGGAGATGGTCAGAGGCTGTGGGCAGGCAGGAGATGGTCAGAGGCTGTGGGCAGGAGATGGTCAGAGGCTGTGGGCGGGCATGAAATGGTCAGAGGCTGTGGGCAGGAGATGGTTAGAGGCTGTGGCCAGGGGATGGTCAGAGGCTGTGGGCACTGGGCAGGAGATGGTCAGAGGCTGTGGGCAGGAGATGGTCAGAGGCTGTGGGCAGGAGATGGTCAGAGGCTGTGGGCGGGCAGGAGATAGTCAGAGGCTGTGGGCAGGAGATGGTCAGAGGCTGCGGGGCCGGGCATGGTAGTTTCCTCCATTGTCCCCCTTCAGATACTAGAATATAGAATACCTGTCTCACTCTCTCTCCACATTAGTCAGTGACAGTGTCCGCCTGGCACCTTCTGTCACTCACTGTGAGCCTTTCATCTCTCCACTGACAGTCACAGTGTCCTCCTCCAGTCCTCTACCGGGCCGGCTTCTCCCCCCCCCCCCCCCCGTAATGGCTGTGGCCAGGCCCGGTAACATGGCTCCTCCTGCTCCCCCCGCTGAACCACCGAGAAGAACGAGCGGCGGCTTCTGTTTAAAAATGGCGCCAGGCGGCGTCATTACATTACTGCGCACGCGCCGGCCTGCCAAGCTTGTACAATCTTTCCCGAGTCCTGCAGGCTTCGGAACGGCGCATGCGCAGTTGCATGGCCGGCCCGCAGCCATCTTTTTTACGGGCACCGGCTGCCCGTAACGGACATTCACAGGCGCCCCGAAAATGGGGTGCTTTTTACGGGCTGCCCATAAATTAACGGGCGGTTGGCAACACTGCTTCCCACTGATCACCAATGTAAGGGACATTCTTCTCACTGACCCCCAATGTAAGGAACGTTCTTCTCACTGATCACCAATGTAAGGGACATTCTTCTCACTGATCACCAATGTAAGGAACATTCTTCCCACTGATCACCAATGTAAGGAACATTCTTCTCACTGATCACCAATGTAAGGAACATTCTTCCCACTGATCACCAATGTAAGGAACATTCTTCTCACTGATCACCAATGTAAGGAACATTCTTCCCACTGATCACCAATGTAAGGAACATTCTTCTCACTGATCACCAATGTAAGGAACATTCTTCTCACTGATCACCAATGTAAGGAACATTCTTCCCACTGATCACCAATGTAAGGAACATTCTTCCCACTGATCACCAATGTAAGGAACGTTCTTCTCACTGATCACCAATGTAAG
>JBBHAA010002445.1:0-82500 GCA_037953035.1 Aquarana catesbeiana
GGTCCTGATTCCTCTATATAGATCTTTATATCACTAGAGGGAACACCATCAGAAGGAAGGAGGTCCAGTTTTTCTCTCTGTAGATCTTTATTTCAGTAGAGGGGTCACCATCAGAAGGAAGGAGGTCCTGTTTTTTTCTGTATAGATCTTTATCTCACTAGAGGGGTCACCAGCAAAAGGAATGAGGTCCTGATTCCTCTATATAGATCTTGATATCACTAGAGGGATCACCAGCAGAATGAAGGAGGACTTGATTCCTCTACATAGATCTTGATATCACTAGAGGGGTCACCAGCAGAAGAAAGGAGGTCCTGATTCCTCTACATAGATCTTTATCTCACTAGAGGGGCCACCAGCAAAAGGAATGAGGTCCTGATTCCTCTATATAGATCTTGATATCACTAGAGGGATCACCAGCAGAATGAAGGAGGACTTGATTCCTCTACATAGATCTTGATATCACTAGAGGGATCACCAGCAGAATGAAGGAGGACTTGATTCCTCTACATAGATCTTGATATCACTAGAGGGATCACCAGCAGAATGAAGGAGGACTTGATTCCTCTACATAGATCTTGATATCACTAGAGTGATCACCAGCAGAAGGAAGGAGGTCCTGATTCCTCTACATAGATCTTTATATCACTAGAGGGATCACCAGCAGAAGGAAGGAGGTCCTGATTCCTCTACATACCGTAGATCTTTTTATCACTAGGGGGATCACCGGCAGATAGGAGGTCCTGATTCCTCTATATAGATAGGGGATAGGGATCACCAGCCTATTATTTGCCATCACGTTTCTTTTTTAAAACACAGGATTTCAGCATTGCTTGTCCCTTTTTGAGAATGTAGAGTTAAAAAAAAAAAAAAAAGAACTGAAATTTGTAACACAGAAATTATGCACATGGAAATTAGCTCAGCAAAAGATTATCATTCAAATCTCTCGGTATACACAGATAACCGCTTACGAAAATGTGTAAAGCTGCCAATATCCGAAATGTTTCTGTATAGAAAATGATGTGATAAATCATCATTGAAGTTGCTGGCTGGCTAGTCCTAAATCTGGGAAATATGTAGGCTGCCATTTCTAACCTCTTCATGAAAATGCTACTCGCTTGGCTGTCTCAAACCTATATTTTGCATAGACCCTAGGGAATTAAATGGCGGTCGTTGCAATTTTTTTTTTTTTTTTTTATGTCACACGGTATTTGCGCAGCAATTTTTTAAATGCATTTTGGGGAAAAAATACTCTTTAAAACGGTAGTAAACCGCATGTGGTTAGGAAAAAAAAATTCTCTGCAAGGCAATGTCATAATGTGCTAGTATGCATCGCATACTGTGCAGCACAGTGGTGTAGTGGTTAGCACTCAGCTAGCAGCACTAGGGTCGCTGGTTCAAATCCCGACCATGACATCATCTGCCTGGAGTTTGCATGTTCTCCCTGTGCCTGTGTGGGCTTCCTCCGGGTACTCCGGTTTCCTCCAACACTCCAAAGACATGCTGGTAGGTTAATCAGATCCTGTCTACAAATTGGCCCTACTATGTGTATATGTGGACCCTGCAGGGTAAAGGATTGCGCTATATCAAGATGCAACTCAACTCAACTCACATTATGAGAGACTTTCCTTAAAACGGAGCACTCCAGCATCACAATGTTACCGCAATGTCACCGCTGAGAGGGCTGACATCTTCCCTCAGTCTTCTGGGTTTGCGGGAGCCGCCGTTTACCACACGAGCTCTGAATATCCGGCACCGTAAGCCTGACCTTCAGAAGTATGTGCCGGTGATGTCATCGGCTGCTTGCACACTGAATATCTCCTAAACCAGATATGGCGAACCTTGGCACTCCAGATGTTTTGGAACTACATTTCCCATGATGCTCATGCACTCTGCAGTGTAGTTGAGCATCATGGGAAATGTAATTCCAAAACATCTGGGGTGCCAAGGTTCACCATCACTGTCCTAAAGTGTGCAAGTTATATAGGCTTATCTGTAAGTAAAAGTAGTGTTACAGAGTTTGCTACCACTTTAACGAATTTTAATGCAAGAAAACACAAAAAAAAAAAACAATTTTTTTTTGTAAAATATAAAAGACGAGTAAATGGATACCAAACACGTCGCGCTTTAAAATTGCGCACACTCCTGGAATTGCGCCAGACTATGGTACTTAAAAAAAATCTCTATAGTCGGCTAAACAGCCGCTAAGATTTTACAGTGTAGGGAATCGCCGGCTGAAAAAGATATCTGGATGATGCCTGCAGCTGCAACCCTTATCCAGATATCTCCCCACTCAAAGTAAATGACGTCGTATGACGTCTACCCGGGGGAAGTGGTTAAGGGATTCCTCTAGGAGGTGATAATGAGCCCTTTGGATCTAGAAAGAGCTTGTTTTTCACCCATGTGGATAAACTTTCTTTGCAGTGAGAAACCGGAATAAGTCACGTGACTAACCCTGGCAGGTCCATTCGCTGAAAATGACAAGCAGATGTCTCCCTGGTCTATAGCTAGTCCAAGTATGATCATACAAGGGCTGGTGTGTGTGTGTGTGTGTGTGTGTGTGTGTGTTTTTCATGGTCTAGCAGCAATTCTCCAGGATAATGTTAAAGTGACACTAAACTCTCTGGTTAAAAAAAACAAAATTCAAGTACAAAAGTCCATTCTTTTGCTCTATGGATCCTCCAAATCCCAATTTTTGTTTTGTTTTTGCTGCTGTGATCTGACTTCATGTTAGAGGGGTGGCTACGTTCATTCTTTACTGTCCCACTGTATATAGGAACTTGGCCACCCTCTCTTGCTCGCTCCCAAAATGGACTATGCCAGGGATATGCAATTAGTGGACCTCCAGCTGTTGCAAAACTACAAGTCCCATCATGCCTCTGCCTCTGGGTGTCATGCTTGTGGTTGTCAGAGTCTTGCTATGCCTCATGGGACTTGTAGTTCTGCAACAGCTGGAGGTCCGCTAATTGCATATCCCTGGACTATGGGATCTGTATTTTGCATAGAGCAGTGCACATGACCGCAACCAACGTGCACTGCTCATTCCAAACCACTGGAGGTGAGGGGTAAAAGAAGTCCTGGAGGACGTAACAAGTAGGCAAAAAACAAAAAAAACTTTTTTTTTTTTTTTTTTTTTAAATAGATTAAAGCAGGGCTCACATTTTTCAAGTCTTGAGCTACTAGCCAGGCCATAAAGTGATTGTAAAGGATCGTTTGTTATTTAAAAAAAAAACATGTCATACTTGCCTCCACTGTGCAGCTCTTTTTGCAGAGTGGCCCCGAACATCCTCCTCTGGGGTCCCGCGGCGGCTCTCGCGGCTCCTCCCCGCATCAGATAACCCCCTAAGAGAAGCGCTCTCCCCAGGGGGTTACCGTGCTAGCACGCTCCCGAGTCCAGCATTTGCGTCCACAGAAATGAATGCCGGACTCGGCCCCGTCCCTGAAGCCCGTATCATTGGATTTGATTGACAGCAGCAGGAGCCAATGGCTGCACTGCTATCAATCTATCCAGTCAAGAGCTAAGAACCCCGTGGAGAGAAGGACAGTGTGTCCCCGCTGCATAGCATGCATTAAGGTGAAAAAACACAAAGGTTTACAACCCCCTTTAAGAGTTGCTTAACACCCGTTGCCCCACCTACCCCTAATTCCACCCCTAAACATGCCCTTATAAAGTCGCAATAATGGAAACCTAGCCTAAGTGAACTGAGCCCATAATGAGCAAACCTCTTTTCCCATGTGATCTGCTGTGTCCAATCACAGCTGATGACATGCCGTTTATCGTCTCTCCTCGTCTCGCACTGACTTGCAGCAAAACGTCTGATGAATGTTTGGTTGCCGTTATTACTAACGCTGCGTAATTCTGTTGTGACTGCCGAGTGACAAAATACGCGTTTTAATCTCCTCCCGCTCGCCGTATAGTAAAATGATGGTGGGCGGGATCTCCTCTTGTTCTGGGACGAGGTCATATGACGTCGCCCCGGTGTCGCCGCTTGGGAGCGCGGCGATCTCGGACGTGCCGTGTCCCTCAGGACATGGTGTGACCCTGATCTCGGTGAAGAGCTGATGAGGCAGCTCTATAACCATGTGATCAGTTGTGTCCAATCACAGCCGGTAACATGTAAACACAGAAGTGCCGTTTATCGGCTCTCCTCGCCTCACACTCTTGTGAGGCGAGGAGATCCGTTAAGTGAAGAAAGTGTAAAAAAATAATAATTTTTAAATACCCCTGTCCCTGGTAGCTCGCGCTCAGAAGCGAACGCACCTGTAAGCCCTGCCCACATATGTAAACGTTGTTCAAACCACACGTGAGGTATCGCCATGTGCACTAGAGCGCGAGCAACAATTCTAGCACTGGACCTCCTCTGTAACTCTAAACAAGTAACCCGTAAAAAAAAAAAAATCTTAAACCCTCGCCTATTGAGATTTTTTAAGTAACGAAGTTAGGCGTCATTCCATGAGTGTGCACAATTTTAAAGCATGACATGTTGGGTATCTATTTACTCGGCGTAACATCATCTTTCACTTTGTACAAATTGGTTTAACTTTACTGTTTTGTTGTTTTTTTTTAAATCATGAAAAGTTTTTCCAAAAAAATGCGTTTGGAAAATTGTTGTGCAAATACCGTGTGAGATAAAAAGTTGCAACGACCGCTATTTTATTCCCCAGGGTGTCTGCTAATATATATTATAATGTTTGGGGTTTCTGAGTAATTTTCTAGCAAAAAAATGATGATTTTTACATGGAGGAGAGGAGTGCCACAATAGGCCCAGTATGGAAGTGGTTAAATAACAAACCTGTAACACCTGCTCAGTGCAATGGTATTGCGCATAGAGGCCCTGATTCTCCTCTTCTGGGGCTCCCAACAGGCAGGCTCCTCCTCTTCTCCATTTCCACCTATAGCATGCCGCTTGCTAAAAAATGTCCGGTGGATCACATGATAGTCGGGGGGCGGACAGGCAGTCCATTTCCATCCGACCGCCCCATAGAGAACACAGCGGGCTGTGTCTGTGTCCGTTCTGCATAGAAGAGCAGACACAGACCTCTGTCATCCGCCTGCTTAGCGGGGATCAGCGGAGAGATCCCCCCCCCCCCCAACTGAGCAGGTGGATTCGCTTGACAGATTATAAAAGTAGAACTAAAGGCTTTTCTAATTTTGGATAGAGGGAAGAGGAATGAAAACACCCTGTCAGTTTTTATTGCTGTCTGCGCCCCCCGTTAGTGAGATTCCCCCCTCTCTATTTGTCTTGTTCACCATTAAAATTGAAAGTGGAAAGTAAAAGAAAATCCCAATTTTGGGTTGTCCCCGGAAAAGTAATAGAGGGGAAATCCTCCAATGGGGGGACTCTAGTTCTGGTGACCTGGGGGGAGGGGATTTCCTCTCACTTCCTGTTTGGCTATGGGACAGGAAGTGAAGGAAAATCTCTGCAATGGGGAAAAAAGAAAAAAAAATTCTGTAGGGAGATGTAACCATTCCTTGCTCTATCCAAAATGAAAAAAAACAAGCTTTGCCTATAGTTCTATTTTAAAATTTAAATTGATATGAACCTTTTTTTTTCTCTTATGAACCATATTAGGCTAGTACTGTTGAAATGTTTTCCGTGTGAAAGTAGATCTCCGGTCTATATTTATTCACAGAAAGGAATGTAGATATTCTAAAATTATGTTGTTGTGTGGCCACTCTAGTTCACATGGGTATCAGGTGGTAAACATGAGTCTGAAGATCATTGTGTACAGGAAGACTTTACAAGACTTGAACAACTTTCATAAAGCCCTTAAGATAGGACCATTGAATTCGGATCAGGGAGCACTAAATGCAGCTCCAATAGAAATGTTTAAATTAAAAACTTTAAAAACTTGTTATCCCATCTTTCCCTAACCCTCTTGGTTAATCTAGGGTTAGAAATGTATGCATTCCTATTGAGGAGAAATCTTATCCAGTGTTGACTGTGCCTGTACAGCTCCCTGTAGACTTAAATGTGGCCATTTCTCTAGAGCAGTGCTCTTCAAACTGCGGCCCGGGGGCCAGATGTGGCCCTTTTCAATTTTGTTTTTATCTGTCTTTTTGGGGCAGTTTTTCCTCCCGCTGGTGCAAGACACTTTTCAACCCACTGACACCAGGAATGGGGTAATATTGTTAATGATATGAACAAAGAGGCACTTTTTCTCCCGCTGACACCAATGATGGGGCCCTATTCCTCCCACTGACACCAATGATGGGGCCCTATTCCTCCCACTGACACCAATGATGGGGGCCCTATTCCTCCCACTGACACCAATGATGGGGCCCTATTCCTCCCACTGACACCAATGATGGGGCCCTATTCCTCCCACTGACACCAATGATGGGGCCCTATTCCTCCCACTGACACCAATGATGGGGCACTATTCCTCCCACTGACACCAATGATGGGGCCCTATTCCTCCCGCTGACACCAATGATGGGGCCCTATTCCTCCCGCTGACACCAATGATGGGGCCCTATTCCTCCCGCTGACACCAATGATGGGGCCCTATTCCTCCCCCCGACACCAATGATGGGGCTACATATTTTTGGTTAAAAAAAAGAAAAACTTGCTCATCCATGTCTTTTATGAACCTTGCTTTGTGCACTGGTCCAAATCATTAGGTGGAGGGGGGATATGGAGTGGGGGTTGTTTTTCAGGGGTTGGGCTTGGCCCTTTAGTTCAAGTGAAGGGAAATCTTAAGGCGTCAGCATACCAAGATATTTTGGACAATTTCATGTTCCCAAGTTTGTGGGAACAGTTTGGGGATGGCCCCTTCCTTTTCCAACATGACTGCTCACCAGTGTACAAAGCAAGGTCCATAAAGACGTGGATGAGCCAGTTTGGGGTGAAGGAACTCGACCCGATAGAACGCCTTTGGGATGAAGTAGAGCGGAGACTGCGAGCAAGGCCTTCTCATCCAACATCAGTGCCTGACAAATGCACTTCTGGAAGAATGGTCAAACATTCCCATAGACACACTCCTAAACCTTGT
Source organism: Aquarana catesbeiana (assembly GCA_037953035.1). NCBI lineage: Eukaryota > Metazoa > Chordata > Amphibia > Anura > Ranidae > Aquarana > Aquarana catesbeiana. The sequence goes on from JBBHAA010002445.1 coordinate 6,994, forward strand.
GGACGGCCTTCCCAGAAGAGTTGAAACTGTTATATCTGCAAAGGGAGGGCCAACTCAATATTGAACCCTATGGACTAAGACTGGGATGCCATTAACGTTCATGTGCATGTAAAGACAGGCGTCCCAGTAATTTTGACAATAGTGTATATACGTGATCCTGCGCACATAGGCCACCCTGTAGCAGTAATACTGCTATAGGGCGTTTGTTAAGTGGTTAAACGCGTATTTTGTCATGCGGCGATCACGGCAGAATGGCACCCGGAATACCAGACTAAGTGGGTTTCTTTGTAATATATGCTTGTCCCTGCTCTCCGTCCGGTAAAGAAAGTATGGAAAATATCCCATGTTATGGAACAAATGATAAACGTGGCAGGGAAGCTTTTGAACAGCTGAGTTCTTTCATTAGGAGATGCGTCAGTTCTTGTTGCTATTTCGATGAAGAGTGGGTGTGAATGGCACACATTTTTTACGTATTCCCTTGGAAGTTTAAATGGTTGTTGATTTGCATTAAAAGAATGGAGGGGAGCGGACGGATCTGAATGGGGGCGAGGGGAGCGGACGGATCTGAATGGGGGCGAGGGGAGCGGACGGATCTGAATGGGGGCGAGGGGAGCGGACGGATCTGAATGGGGGCGAGGGGAGCGGACGGATCTGAATGGGGCGAGGGGAGCGGACGGATCTGAATGGGGGCGAGGGGAGCGGACGGATCTGAATGGAGGGGAGCGGACGGATCTGAATGGGGGCGAGGGGAGCGGACGGATCTGAATGGGGGCGAGGGGAGCGGACGGATCTGAATGGGGGCGAGGGGAGCGGACGGATCTGAATGGGGGCGAGGGGAGCGGATGGATCTGAATGGGGGCGAGGGGAGCGGACGGATCTGAATGGGGGCGAGGGGAGCGGACGGACCTGAATGGGGGCGAGGGGAGCGGACGGATCTGAATGGGGGTATAATACTGGTCATATCATGCCAATGAGGTCATCAAACGAAAATTCTCGTTAGTACTTTCGATGACTCTACATTGTTGCTCGAAATGATTTCGTGGGGAAGGGGGGAGCGGGTACCTCTTTTTGACAGGTACTCTGTCCCCACTTCTGTTGGACCTCGCTGCGGTGAGGTACGTCGGAGGTTCGGCCCGCCGACGGGCCATTCAGAAAGTGCCGCGCGCATGTGCAGTAGGGAATTGGCTGTGGAGCCGCAAGGCTTCACTGCTGGTTTCTCTTACAGGCTGTGGTGTCGGCAGCACCCGAGAGTGCCAACATCGCTGGGCTCCAGGACAGGTAAGTGTCCTAATGTTAATAATAAACCTTATTAACCCCTTCACGATCGCGCTATAGCCGAATGACTGTTACAGCACGTCCGCACTTATGGCGTCCTCCCGTGCTTGCGCTGCCTGCGTGCCCCCTGCGGTGCATCGGCAGTAATCGGCTGCGTCCTTTGGACACAGCTGATCACATATCGGGGTAAAGAGCTAAGCACGTTGGCTCTGTACCACGTGATCAGGTGTGTCCAATCACAGCCGACCACGCATGTAAACAGGATTTGCCGCCAATCCTCCCCTCACACTGACAGCGCGCGAGAAGAGGGGAGCTGAAAACCAGCAAATCCAAACAGGGGGGTCATCTACAGTGTACACCTTCCGGTGGAATCACCTAGGCCAGGGCTGTCCAACCTGCAGCCCACAGGCCCAAGACGGCTATAAATGCGGCCCAACACAAAATCGTAAACTTAACTTTTTTTTTTTTTTTTTTGTAAAAATGTAATTACACTTAGTGAACACATGTGGCCGAAAAAAAAAATTGACAGTGTCTCTTCACTTGACGTATATAAATTTTATCTTCCCAACGAAAAAGCACCTATATTTGTGATCAACTATTTTTTCAAGGATGAAGCACACAAAGGGCAAAATTAGAACCAAAATATCTCCTCTTATGGGCACTACAACTGCACGATTAAAAGTTAAAAAAATCGCAATCTCGATTCACCACACACACACTCTCTCTCACTCTCTCACTCTCTCACTCTCTCACTCTCACTCTCACTCTCTCTCTCTCTCCAGCATTTCCATGTAACTAGTGCAGAGCAGTTCCCTGCTCACAGCTATCAGAAAAAAAAAGCCAGCAATGTTTATCAGCAACATTGCTCAGTGCTGAAAGAGAGATTAAAAAGAAACATTGTATAATTTTATGCAATACAATTATTGTATATTTTTTTTAGCAGAGACCCTAGAGAATGAAATGGCGGTGCAATATTTGATGTCACACTGTTTGCACAGCGGTCTTTCAAATGCAATTTTTTGGAAAAAAATACACTTCAATGAAATAAAAAAACAAAAAAAAACAAACAAAAAAAAACCCAGTAAAGTTAGTCCATTTTTTTTTTTTTTTTGTGTAATGTGAAAGATGATGTTAGGCCGAGAATCGTGATCTTTATTCTAAGCAAAAAAATCTTAATTCTGATTTTATTCAGAATTATGCAGAGCACCTTTTAAGAATTCTAATACTCCATCCAACCAGATATTAATGCGTTTATTTTTCAATAACTGTTAAATATTGCCCTAGTTTTTATGTTCCCCTCTTTTTATTCTTATCCTAAAAAATATAAAACAACGACATTTTATTACTCAAATGGGTAAATTATCTATGTCAGCGATCGGTAACTTGTAATCTGGATTACTTTTTCTGCTCATCGACTATCCTTATTGTGCGTGTATTTTATGTGTGGCCCAAGACCAGTCCTCTTCTTCCAATGTGCCCCAAGAAGGTCAAAAGGTTGGACACCCCAGACCTAGGCAGTGCCAGTGGGAGTAGGTTCCTGCTCTTCGTCCCCCTTTCCAATATTGTTGGAGTTGGGGGGAGGATTCTTTGAAGCAGGACTTCCTGTTTAGGGTAAAGTTCCACTTTAGAAAATCCAACAAATGTTCTTGTAATGAAAATTTTGAACAAAATTTTTCTGGTGCATGGCCAATTTAGGACTTGGTGGGAGTATTTCCTTTTTCCAGATCATTTCAGGCAGTTTTGAAAATCCCTGCGCCCAGTAAAGCTGCGTATACACTAATAGTTTTTTGTACAGAAATATATATAAAACTTTTTCATACATTCGTCAGCTAGAACAAATGTCTTTCAAAATATTTTTTTTTTTTTGCTTTTAAAATTTTGGAATGAATGTCATTTCCCGAACGACAACCACATTCACAGTTAGAACATTTGTTCATTCAAGAAAAAACTTTTTTTTTGTTACCGTAGTTAAAAACAAATGCCGATTTGACCACACTAATGATTATGAGGAATAATTTCTTGACCACGGAAAAAACACCAAATTTAGAACCACATCCCTCAGATAAAGAAGTATTTGTGGGGTTTTTAAGGTGCATATACTAGTAAATAGTTTCAAAGAGATACATTTAAAAGAAAAACACTTTATTCTAACATTGGTAAAAAATAAAAACATTTTTACAGCAGGTACATGTAGTACAGTCCTTTATGTATACAGCAAGGTTGATGTGGTTCCCAACATGTTTCACCCTCAACCTAGGCTTCATCAGGCAATGCTGTCCACTTAGAAACAAAAGCCCTTCTAATAGAAAGATATATACACTAGTACCAATATAGAGAATTTTAACAAAACAAAAAACAACAATACAGTATACAGATAAATATACATGTGCATATGCAGCTCCGAGATATCCCTACTCTCACCAGTATCTAAGATAGATTTATCAAACTGCAGTCAATGAAGATTTGGGGATTCTACAAGCGCCACAGCAAGCCAAGGTCTGCAGGTGACCATAGGAGGCATTTAAGGACCAACTAAATAATTAGTAAAATTTAACAAAAAATGTAATTTAGGAATGCTCATTTGATTTTCTAGTCTTCGGCCAGCTTAACTCTGAAATGGAGCATCATCCTTTTTTTTTGGTAAAGTAGCTAAAGGTTTTGGAGGTTGAGGAAGGTGGAAGACCTCTGCGGAGATTAATGAGAAACCTACACATACTTGGCCAGCCTACATTTTGGTTTGTCTGATGTTTTTGTGACCTGGGTTTGAAAGGCAAGACCACCCTTTCTCAATAGCTTGAGTGCTGCAAGGTGTAAAGTAGAGCTGCACAATTAATCGTTAAAAAATGGTGATCTCGATTCAACCCCCCCCCCCCCCGATCTCTATTGCAGAGTTTGCCGTTTCTTTCATATGACAAGTGGAGAGACTTATCTGCTCACTCAGATGTCAAAAGAAAACATCCGGCAGTCTGCCAAGTTTTTGAAATGAAACATTGTATCTAACTCTTCCTTCTTAGATCAAAGGGATACATTTCTGTGTAAAGAAAAAATCCAGGCAGTCTGCCAAGTTTTTAACAACATGTAAATGCAGGAAGTTTAACCACTTAAAGTCTAAATCTTTTTCTGACACTTGTTTCTTAAGTTAAAATCAATATTTTTTTGCTAGAAAATTACTCGTAACCCCCAAACATTATATATATTTTAGCAGAGACCCTAAGGAATAAAATGTCAATTGCTGCAATATTTTATGTCACACTGTATTTGCCCAGCGGGCTTTCAAAAGCAATTTTTGGGGAAAAATACACTTCAATGAATTAAAAAAAAAGTAAAGTTAGCCCAATTTTTTTTTTTTTGTTTTTTTTTTTTTGTTTTAATGTGAAAGATGATGTTACGCCACGAGAATCATGATCTATCTTCTAAGCAAAAAAATTGTTATTCTCATTTTAGCCAGAATCGTGCAGCTCTAGTGTAAAGCTGGCCATACATGAGATTTTTATTAGTAAATTCTGAAAAATAGTTCGTCAGGGCAATTTAATCTTGCCATCATTAAGTCAACTAATTTTGTTCAAAATCCTTAATATTTAATTCAAACCGCTACTTAATTGGAATGGATATAGGAGTAGTGGGATTTTTAAGGTGCATGTACTAATAGATTGATCCAAGGAAGTATATTAAATATTTTATTTAAACAATGATTAAAAAATTGTCTAAAAACAATTTCACAAGTACATAAAGTACAGTCCTTTATGGATGCAGCAAATTTGATGGGGTTCCCAACATGTTTCGGCCTCAATCTGGGCTTCCTCAGGGGATGCTGTCCACTTGGCTCACAAGCCTTCCCAGAATTTGAGACAAATGTATACACTACAATCAACAACGATTCAAAGAGTCTACAACTGCTACAACAAGCCGATTGGAATCAAATATATTAAAACAATGTTTTTATTTTTTTTCGGCCTAGAAATTACACTTTATGATCTGTACGATTTTTCCAGAACGAAAACCACATTCACAGTTAGAATTTTCAGGATTATTATTAGTATTATACAGGATTTATTTAGCGCCAACAGTTTGTGCAGAGCTTTACAAAGTGGAGGGAGACTGTACAGTTAAGCTGGCCATAGATGGATAGAATTTTGAATGAAAATTCTTAGGAAAATTTTAAATGAAAATTCTCACAACGTTTTTAGAACATTTTGTATGTCCGTCAAAATATTTTGTTTGCTTATAACCTTTGATTTTGAATTGAATGGGCTTTAACCGGTTGGCACCGAGCGGCCGAATGTTTGCGTGCAATAGCACCAATAGATCTGTGCCAAGAGCACAGTGACCGGGGGGCTAATGGAAACCGCAAGCAGTTTTCCGATCATGTGACCGCCATGACAGCAAATCACGGCGGTCACATGACCAAAATCCCTACCCCGCCTCCTGGCATTCTAAAGCCCTTAAAGGGGCGCTGGGAGCCGGTGCCAAGGGGTTAAGGAACAAAAATCACAAACACTGTTAGAAATTAGAGAAAAATTTTCCATCCTGCCTCTTCAAATTTTCACATCACTGTGGTTGAAAATGAATGTCGAATTGCCCCACTATAAAAAAAAAAAAAAAAAAAAAGAGAAACTTTCTTACAACTTTCTTATACGTTTTTCCCTTCCTTAATTCCTAAGAATTCTTGTTTGAAAGTCTACCCATCTATAGCCAGCTTTACAGTACAGTTTGATACAAGAAGGTTCAGAGGACCCTGCTCAATAGAGCTTACCGTCTGAGGGTGGGTTAAGCCATTCAAAAGGCAATAACTGTGGGGGAAATGCTGATGGAGAAATGAAAAGATTTATGTTTTTGGGTAGCGGCAGGATAGGCCTCTCTAAAGAGGTGGGTTTTCAGGGATTGCCTAAAGGTGGACAGAGTAGGAGATAGTCGGGCAGGTTGGTGTAGGGAGTTCCAGAGGATAGGAGAGACTCGGGAGAAGTCCTGGAGATTAGCATGGGAGAAGGTAACAAGGGGGCAGCAGAGCAAGGGAGGTCTTGGAGATGTTTGAGACATTATCCATCCTGCTCCTTCAAATTTTCTCTTCAGTGTGGTTGAAAACCAGTATCGGTTTGGCCCCTCCCACTGGGCATTAGAACATCGTTGGAATGTTCAGAGAATGAAAAATTTCAAGTGAAATTCTATTGATGTTTGATCAGTTGTTTTGGCCGTAGCGTATAAGTAGCAGTAAAGTTTTAAACTTCAAAACTTGGATAATAAATGGAGGCCTGGCAGAAAACTGTTAGATGATTTCCCATAGCGAATAAACCGTGAAGCTTGGCGATGCATTATGATGTTGCCACTTTATTCCCATTTAGTATGCTACTTTCCCACATGCTTATGTGTGTTGTGTGTGTTGTGTGTGTGTGTGGTTTTTTTTTTTTTTATATAATATGTAATCTTTGAAGGATCTCTATTCCAGATTTTGAGTGTTCAGCAGCCTGTGCGGGATGATTTAAGAGCGCAGATGTAGTCATGTGCTGCTTATTCCGATCATCTCAAGTTTATTGTTCTGTGTTGCCGGATCTGTCTGTGACAAAGTGCTTTTGAGCAGAGAAAAGCCCTGAAGCCAAAGGGTTATTTCCTCCGCCATCCTCTTCCTCCCCCCACTCAGAAAATAATGCAAAATGCCTCGAATTCCTTTCATTCCTGAGAGGGCTTGGAAGAAAGGACTGTACTGACCCCCCTGTATGAACCCAGCCCCCTCCCTCATTCATAGACTGCTTGCTGGATTTGTTATGGATGTGTTCTGATTGGATGCTCCACATAAAAGCATCCATTGAAGAAGCAGAAGGACAGAATGGGGCAGCACTTCCTGTGACTTCAGTCTGAGGTCAGCCTCTCCTGGAGGCTGGAGAAGGGAGGCCTTTTCACCAACGCTTGCCTGAGTGTGTGGCAATGCTTGGAAATATGAATGTATTTTTATTTACATAGACTTGTATGCAATTTTTACATCGGGGAGTGTCTTCGCTCCATAGTAATGATACTGAAGCGCATTCCTAAAATATATTAGAGATGCAGGACACATCGCTTTAGGAACAAGCCTCCTTTTTTTTTTTTTTTCCCCCTTTTAACCCCCACCCCCCTTCCCCCTTCCCCCTTTTTACCCTTTTTATCCTCCTCCTTCGCCCCTTTTGCTCTCCTCCTTTCTCGCCCTCTTTTTATCCTTTTTCCCCATTTTCCTCCACTCTTGCTTTCCACCCTTTCCCTCCCCCGCTCTTGCTTTCCACCCTTTCCCTCCCCCGCTCTTGCTTTCCACCCTTTCCCTCCCCCACTCTTGCTTTCCACCCTTTTCCCTTCCCCCGCTCTTGCTTTGCACCCTTTTCCCTTCCCCCGCTCTTGCTTTGCACCCTTTTCCCTTCCCCCGCTCTTGCTTTGCACCCTTTTCCCTTCCCCCGCTCTTGCTTTGCACCCTTTTCCCTTCCCCCGCTCTTGCTTTGCACCCTTTTCCCTTCCCCCGCTCTTGCTTTGCACCCCCTCCCCACTCTTGCTTTCCACTCTCTCCCCCTCCCCAATTGCCTTTCTCCTTCTCCCCCCCTCCCCTTTTTTCCCCCAACTAAACAAGGCCATGCTACTTTAGATGTTAGGCTCTAGAAATATCTCTAAGGTAAAGCTCAGATGTTCAGCTGTGTTCCTTGAATACAAGTGAGGGTGGGGTATCTGCAACATCTAGGATGGGCCCTGATATGGAGAGGAGGGTAAGTGGTAGAGATAGGTAAATCCTATGCAAAGGTAGGATGTGGGAGGAACTGCTCTCTGAGAGCCACCAAAAAAGGCACATCACTTTAGATGATAGGCTCCAGAAAGGGGTTTAAGGTAAAGCTCAGATGTTCAGCTTCGTTCCTTTATTACAAGGGGGAGCAATCTGCGACATCCAGGATGGGGTCTGGAATGGAGGGGGAGGGTAAGTGATAGGGGTAGGTTAATCCTATGGGAAGGTAGGATCTGGGAGGAACTGTTCCCCAAGGGCAACCAAAAACAAAAAACATCACTTTAGATGATAGGCTTCAGAAAGGGGTCTAAGGTAAAGCTCAGATGGTCAGCTGTGTTCCTTGAGTACAAGTGAGAGTGGGGTATCTGCAACATCTAGGATGGGCCCTGATATGGAGAGGAGGGTAAGTGGTAGAGGTAGGTAAATCCTATGCAAAGGTAGGATGTGGGAGGAACTGCTCCCTAAGAGCCACCAAAAAAGGCACATCACTTTAGATGATAGGCTCCAGAAAAGGGTATAAGGTAAAGCTAAGATGTTCAGCTTTGTTCCTTTATTACTATTGGGAGCAATCTGCAACATCCAAGATGGGGTCTGGAATGGAGGGGAGGGTAAGTGATAGGGGTAGGTTAATCCTATGGGAAGGTAGGATCTGGGAGGAACTGTTCCCCAAGGGCAACCAAAACCAAAAAACATCACTTTAGATGATAGGCTTCAGAAAGGGGTAAAGCCCAGATTTTCAGCTGTGTTCCTTGATTACAATAGGAGGGCTATATAATTTTTTTTTTTTTTTGGTTGTGTGGTGGTACATTATTCTTCATTTCTGACAAAAACATGTTCTAGCATTTGTGCCGATTTTATAGACTGTTTGGTGCTCCTCTGGTTCTTCGAGTCCTTCTCCTCCTCCTTTTTTTTTTTTTTCTAGAAACCTGTTTCTCCACGGAGGCGAGCGTCTTGTCGAATGACTGAAATGTGTCGCTGATCCGTCTGACCCCGTTTTAAGAATTGGCGGTTGTAGGTTGCGTCTCAAGGGTCTTCCTCTTGATGTCTCGGCACCTGTAGCGTGCCGGTGTATCAATATGCAAAGCCAAGACGAGCGATCTCTGTGTACAAACTGCTGGCAATTTCCTGCCTTCCTCTACCGATACAGACAGTTACTAGCAGAAAAAAAAACAGCTTAAATATTATTATCACAGTTAAAGGAAAGGTTATTCTGTCATAATATGCCACCCACTCCGGTTGCCGCACTTAAGCAGAGCATCCTGCCGTGTGAAGAACAGGATGTGAATTTCACATTATCCTGAATTTTTAGTTCTAGCACATCTTCCATAGATTATAGGGAGATGGTGGGGACATCGTGTTTCTCCTTGTCTAATAGTTAATCAATTCTGTCTGTCGTTTGTGATCACAAATTGGTAATTGATTCGCATTTCGTTTTGTTTCGCTTTAAAGTGGAGCTCCAGCCACATACAGCAGCACATTTTGCTGCAATTTGCACATTCAGTCCACAGATTTCCTCTGTATGACTTTTTTCTCCTGCTAGATGTTCTAGCAGTCTGATGGGCTGATCCACTTCATCTGAGCCCAGGTTGTCTTGGACCCGTTCCAGCCTGGGACTAGACAGTGAAAAGAGAAGCAGGGCAGCGGTGAGCTCCTCTCTCTGACACTCAGCTCTCTCCTCCTGTCAGCATGCTTCTTCTCAGCACTTGAACTGATTTGCTCCTTGTGCTGCTTTCTTTCACACTGTTGCACAGGGGGCTGCAAGAGGCCGATGCCAAGTCAATACCAGGTACTTGTACTGCTTGCATTTAACAAAAATACACTTTTAGGCTGGGTTCACGATAACACGAATTGGATGACAAGAGCGTGTGACCGCCCCTCAATGGAGCCTGTTCACACGTGTCCGGGACGGCCGCAGAAGGGTTCCTGTGTGTCTTTGGCTCAGTTTTCATGTCCGAATTTTAGCCTGAATTCAGAGCTGAAATGGTAAACGAGGACGCACAGGACCCCCTGCTGTGAGCCGCGCCGCAGATAGTGTGAACCCAGCCTAAAAGTTACTAAACCCAGGACTCTGCATTCACTATATCTGGTCTCCCACAGTACACAGAGCATGGAAATGCAATTATTTTAGTAAATATAAACTGCTAAATACCTTTTCTCATCAGCAGTATATAGCAGTCTTGTGACTTCTATCAGTGTCTGGTTAAAGCTTGTAGGAGGAGTTTTCATTCTCCTCTGACTGTCCTTTTGAGGCTGCAGGACCCCTGACCTTCTGTCTGGACAGTGCTGATTGGCCCTGTGCTGATCACATGCGCTCATCCAAGGGGAAAAAAAAACTCTTTAGCAATACACACCAAACTGAGCATGTGCAGCTTGTCCCCTGGCCTCTGTGCTATCAGGAGATCTATATTGGGGACTCTGGAAGAAGGGAAGGATCGGAGGAGACAGAATAAAAGTCTTTTTTAACAATGCAGAACACTAACCCCTTAGGTTCCACAGTGAGTATAACAAGCATGCTTTACTGCATATACAGACTGATTTTACTGTTATGGGTTTAGTAACACTTTAACCGCTTAAGGACCGCCCTACATACATATACTGCAGCAGGACGGCCCCTAAGCGCAAAATCACGTACCTCTGCGTGATTTCTTTCTTCAGGTCTGGGGCGCGCACGTGTGCCGCCAGCGACTTTCTCCTGTTGTGATTGGACACAGTGGGAGCCAATCAGCGGGTCTGCTGGACCCGATGTCTGCTGGGACCCGCCGATCGTTCCCGAGGCAAACAGAGCAGTGTTCCTGCCTTCCCCTAGTCAAAGCAACTCCCCCACAGTAAGAAAGCACCCCCTGGGCACACATTTAACCCTTTGATCGCCCCTGATGTTAACCCCCTTCCCTGCCAGTGTCATTAGTACAGTGACAGTGCATTAAAGTCCATAAATCTATCCGATAGTTTGTAGATGTGATAACTTTTGCGCAAATCAATCAATTTACGCTTAATGGGATTTTTTTTACCAAAAATATGTAGCAGAATACATATTGGCCTAAACCCTAATAATTTTTATTTTTTTTTTCAAAATTGTCCTTTTTTTGTTTTGTAGCGCAAAACCGCAGGAGTGATTAAATACCACTAAAAGAAACCTCTATTTGTGGGGAAAAAAAAGGATTATTATTATTAAAAAAGAAAAATTTCATTTTTGCCTTTTAAAGGGAAAAGAAAATCCATCCTTTGAAGGCCGAGAGGCGGAAGTGACATCAGAGGTCGCTCCAGTCCTCCAGGGGCATAGAGCCGAGTGGGGGCTATCTTGCCCTCACTCGATTTTCCTACCCAAGCAAAAGAAGGAATTGATCATCTCCTTGCTTACCGACGGGTCAGGTAAGCTCGCAGAGGACCGTAAAGCAGCAGGATTAATGGGGGGGGGGGGCACCTCTCCCCAAGAAAGCTTTGGAAGAAGCATTGTGTTCATTGTGAAACGCGTCGCCTCCTTGGTCCTGTAACCTTGTCCTTGGGTCCTTGGGTGAATGTTTTGGTGTGCAGACGTTTTCTTCAGTTCAGCCCAAGAAAGCTGCTTCTGTTTGATCTTCAATGCACATGCGATCAGGTATGACTCCAGCCATTTGATGGTTTGACAGTTTGGTTGAGTACACAAGCGCATGCGACGGTTGGCAATCCCAGCATTCCAGGGAATGTAACTTTTTTTTTTTTTAAGCCATTAAATCAGTGAGTTTAGTTCCACTTTATAATTTACTGCTTCTCAGGGGCTCTGGGCTTCAGCAAAATGGTGGCCTCCAGCAAGAAGAATGCTGGAGACAATTTACAGCACACACTAATTTTGGTAGCATCTTTATTCATGTGGAATGTAAGTTCCTTGCTAAAGAACATTCTTTTTTTTTTTTTTATCAAGTTGTTATGGGCAAAGTTCCACTTTAAGATGAGCACTGCAGTAATAAATCAAAATCTTCTCTCGCCGGAAAGGCACCATATTTTTCCCTTTACGGCGTATTTATTATTGGAGGTACTGGACAAAAATTATTGTATTTGGTGATTTAAAAAAAAAAAATAGTAAAACGGAGAATTTAAAGCAGCTGTATTCACAGAACAAAAAAAAAAAAAAACCTTTACCTAGGGGCACAAAAAAGCCTGGTTGTTGTGTAATCTACTCTGTCTGCTGCGAGTATGAGCAATCTGGATAAAGCTGCTTTTATAAACTGTGCAGGAAAAAAAAAAAGTGTTTTGGTAGGAAGGCTGGCTCTAGTGTGTTGTATTAACCCCTTCATTGTCCGTGTATGGAAAGGGAAACTTAAAGTAGAACTATGGCCTCCTAGTAAAAAAAAATAAAAAAAAATAAAATAAAAAATCCTGCAGCGCTTAACCACTTCAGCCCCGGACCATTTGGCTGCTCAAAGACCAGAGCACTTTTTTGCGATTCGGCACTGCGTGGCCTTAACTGACAATTGCGCGGTCGTGCGACGTTGCTCCCAAACAAAATTGACGTCCTTTTTTTTCCCCACAAATAGAGCTTTTCTTTTGGTGGTATTTGATCACCTCTGCGGTTTTTATTTTTTGCGATTAAAAACAAAAGAGCGTCAATTTTGAAAAAAAAATCATTATTTTACTTTTTGCTATAATAAACATCCCCAAAAAATATATAAAAAAAAAAATTTTTTTTTCCCTTGGTTAAGGCCGATATGTATTCTTCTACATATTTTTGGTAAAAAAAAAAAAAATCGCAATAAGTGTTTATTGATTGGTTTGCGCAAAAGTTATAGAATCTACAAAATAGAGGATAATTTTATGGCATTTTTATTAATCATTTTTTTTTTTTTATCGTGACTTTATGGCGGACAGATCGGACACTTTTGGGACCATTCACATTTTATACAGTGATCAGTGCGATTAAAAATGCATTGATTACTGTGTAAATGTGACTGGCACTGAAGGGGTTAACCAGGAGGGGGAGCTGCAGGTGTTAAGTGTGTCCTAGGGAGTGATTCTAACTGTGGGGGGGGGGGGAGGGGCTACGTGTGACTCATCACTGATCACCGCTCCAGATTACAGGGAGCGGTGATCAGTGTCCTGTCACTAGGCAGAACAGGGAAATGCTTGTTTACATCAGCATTTCCCCGTTCTTCCTCTCTCCGTGAGACGATCGCGGGTATCCCTGCGGACATGGGGTCCGTGGGAGCCGCAATCACACTCGCGGAGCTCGCGGCAACGCCGCCGCTCGTGGACCACACGGCGGCAAATTTAAAGGGACATGCCTGTACGCCCATTTACCTGTCCTGTGTCTGCCAACGTAAATGTTTGTGCGGCGGTCGGCAAGCGGTTAAAAACTACCGTGTTTATTGGCATATAACACGCAGAGGCGTATAACACGCACCTTCATTTTAGGCGGGAGGTTTCGGGAAAAAAATGTAAATTTCAAATAAAGAACTTTGAAGCGAAATAAGGGCCAGTGTCCATCAATGCAGCCTCACCATTGCCCATCTGCAGCCTAACAATTGCCCATCAATGCAGCCTGATCAATGCCCATCTGCAGCCTCACCTCAGATTACTGCTGCCTCGGAGGGGACGGGGAGGGGGGCGGGACGAGCGCCGTCAGATTACATACAGCGAGAATCTCCTGTTTACTCAGTGGCCTCTTTAATACAAAGTCCCGCCTCCTGGACCGGCTTCTATGATAGACAGAACAGTGGTCCAATGCCGGCCCAGGAGATGGGACTTCCTATTACAGAGGCCACCGAGTAAACGGGAGATTCTCTCTGTATGTAATCTGACGGCACTCGTCCGGCCCCCCTCCCCGTTCCCTCCAAAGCAGCCCAAATTGCAGTATTGGCGTATAACACGCACACGCTATTTGCACCTGATTTTCAGGGTGAAAAAGTGCGCGTTATACGCCAATAAATACAGTAATATTTTTATATAGTTACAATGGCCCAGCTTGCACCAACATAACTATGCACGTTCCATACCAGTGGGATCCCTCTAGATCAGGGGTGTCAAACTCCACTTCATTGCGGGCCACATTCGCATTATGGTTGCCCTCAAAGGGTTATTAGTATCTGTAAGACTAGATATCTAGAGCACCCCCCCCCTACATTAGATGTCAAAAGTGCCCCACCCTCCCTTGCATCACAGTGCCACCCCCCCCCCCCCCCCTGCTGCTGAGAAGAAGCTAGGGGCAGAGCTGGCAAGCAGAGAGTGCAGGGTCTGGAGGAGGACCAGAAGAGCGCTGGAGTTTGCTGAATGCCGAGACCAGGGGAGGCGGAGACAAAGGGGTGTTGCGGCTGCACAGAATCTGTACGAGGGGTTCTGTCCCCCTTCTTTGTTGCCAACTGCTGAGGCGGGGGATGGTGTGGGCAGAAGGGCATAGACTAGCGCTTCTGCAGCTGCACAGAGAAACGCAGGATCTGGAGGAGCAGGTCTGTCTCGCCGCTACCGACTGCTGAGATGAGAGGGGGGAGGGCGGAGATGAGGGGGGTGCCGCAGCTGCAGTAGAGGTGTAAGGGCCACATGAAATGGGCTGCATGGTCAGATTTGGACCGCGGACCTTGTGTTTGACATGCGCTCTCGAAGCTGGAAATCACGGTAGTAGACATCACAATAGTGACCTCCTATGAGCTTCCAGGTCTGGTGTTGAGTGGCGACATTGTGAACGCAGGAGGTTGGCTGCTCGCCATTTAGAGATCTGTTTGCGTTTTCTCAATGAATGGAAAGCCATCTGTGATTGGTAGAGGTGGAGAGGCAGGGCGACAAAACCTCATCCAATCAGAACATTCTTTGCGTTTTTTAAAATTTTTTTAGAAATTGCAAAGCATTCTCTCCGTGATGGGGGAGGGGGCATTTTATTATATTATTTATATTTTAAATTTTTTTTTACAATCTTAATAGCCCTGTTGGGGGAGCTTTGGTGAAAATATCAGAGGCATAAACAGACCCCTAATGTCTTCCTTCAGAGACCTTGAAAGTGATTGAGGACACAGTCCTCAATCACCCACTGTGTTCATTCAGAAAAGGAAGCAGCTAGTATTTGACATATTTACCAGCCCCTTCCCCCGCTCCCCATCCTGAAACGTTACTCTGCAGCAGGAAAGGAAAAGAGGGGAAGCCGACAAAGCTGCAAAGGGACAGGGGAGCACACCTGGGGGTCTGGGCAGCAGAAGGAAGGGGAACCTGGGCAGGAGGGGGCGGCACCATTTACAGGAACCAATCCTCTGTATTTTCCTCTTGCAGCAGCTGAATATTGGCAGGAGAGAGAGGGGGAGAAGCCGGCTTTCAGTTGCTGCAAGAGGAAAATACAGGGGATTGGTTCCTGTAAATGCCGCCGCCCCTCCTGTCCAGGCTTTGGGGTTCGAGATCAACGGGTAGCCAGTTTCCCAGTTTAGACTGTCATACAGTTGTGCTTTAGAAACACCAGGCCTTTTCTTATTATTTGGGCAAAGTCCCATGTGTTTACAAATGCAGGGTTTTGGGAACTTGCATTTGACCTGCAGGTTTTGCATTCTTAAAGACTTGTGTAGTGATACAAAACCAGCTTGAAACAAAAACAAAAAGCCCATCGGCACCAGCCCTTGAACTCTTTTTTTAAAACTTTGAACCCGATTCCTTATACAACAAGCAGAGGAGTTTATACAGCATAGGCTGTCTTATTGGGTTGTGTAAGCTGGATTTTGTCAGGAGGACTCGTGCAAAGATGGTGATAAATGGATTGCTAAAATTGGGCACTACAACTAGCAATGACCAAGCCATGTGGCGCTCTAAAGGTTCCGGTGTTCCATCAGTTTAGACGACCGGTCAGAATTGGTAACGTTAGTGACATTCTGTCGCCGCCATCTTGCTACTCCCCGCACTCCTCCACAGTAACGATACACCGAGAAGGGGGCAAGCATGCTTTTGGTTCGCACAGTGCCGAAGAGCTATAGTAATGGCTCATAGCAGAAAAGCAGGTATCGGGGCCATTAGGGTTTGTTTTTGGGTCCCTTGCTGCCACTCTTAAGAGAACAGTTAACAGGTGGCTGGAAGGCAATATGCTACCTCCTTGCAGGCTGGTTTAACCCCAAAAAGGCACAACAAAATGTGGTTGTTGGGCAGTTGCAACGCTGCCCCAGTACCTAATGGGTCATGCTTGGTGACCAAACTGCCCACCAAGTGCCAATGAGTTCAAGTTTTGCCATGCTCCTGAAGCAAAGCATCATGGCCTCAGTATGTGGACAGCCCTAAGCGGCTGCATGTCTTTGTTTCGGTGAGTGGTTGGTGGGAGTGGTAAAACCGGGGCTTCACCACCTGCTTTCACAGCCCCCTGACTGCATGTCTAAACAAAGATTACACTTGCAATTGGCAGATGATAAGACCAGGGGGTTGAGCAACTTTTTTTTTTTTTTTAATTTTAATGTTGCATTAAGTAAGGTTATAACCCCTGATAACAGTAAACAGAACAAAGAGAGAGTGAATCTCCCTAATTGGGGGCACAGACAGCAATAAAGTCCCGGCAGATGTTCTTATCCCTCTCCACCCTTTTCAAAACTTCAGTTCTACTTTCAGCCTCTTTTTGGCAATAGATAATCTTTTAACGCTGTAACGGTGAAATCTGTATTTGATTTGTTTGCAAAACGCATTGTATATCTAATTTTATCATTTTTATGTTGCCCACAGTATGCAGCAACAGCATGGACATACGCAACAATGTAAGTGAACTTAAGGAGCTGGAAGACTGTGTCGTGATTGAAGGCTACCTCCAGATTTTACTCATCTCCACCGCAAAGGTTGAAGATTTCCGAAACTTGCGTTTTCCCAAGCTCACAGTGATTACGGATTATTTACTGCTTTTCCGGGTGTCGGGCCTGGAGAGTCTGAGCGACCTCTTTCCCAACCTCACCGTCATCCGTGGCCGCATTCTGTTCTACAACTACGCCTTGGTTATCTTCGAGATGACGGACCTAAAGGAGATTGGGCTGTACAGCTTGCGGAATATTACACGTGGTGCTATAAGGATCGAGAAGAACTCCGACTTGTGCTACCTTTCTACCGTGGATTGGTCGCTGGTCCTTGAAGCAGTCTACAACAACTACATTGTCGGGAATAAACCACCAAAGGACTGTGGAGATATGTGTCCTGGCACTATGGAAGATAAGCCAATTTGCCAGAAAACCGTGATTGACAATGAATTTTCATACCGCTGCTGGTCAGCCGAACATTGCCAGAAAGGTAAGATCCTGCAAATGTGGTATGCTTTAGGTGTGCGCACAAAGAAAAGACTGCATCAGTCCAAGTCCCGAGTATATTCCCTGGGTCCCCCTCCACACTGATTGCTGGCTTTAGGAGCTCATCCTGCTTGTCACAGATAGCTTCCGACATAGTGCCCATCTTAAACCATGATGCATTTCACCCTAATTGGGATTATTCGTAGAAGCCACCTCTTTAGATAAGCGCAGTCAGGGTGAAATGCATCAAGGCGCCTGGCTTGGGGTACGGACAATGTTGGAAGCCAACCGGTAGACTATGGCTGACGTGTTTCACACTAATTGGCCTTATTCGTAGAGGTCATCTCATCAGATAAGCCCAGTCGCAGTGAAATGCATCAAGGCACATGGCTTAGGGCACGGATTATGTTGAAAGCCATCCTCTAGGCTATTCTTATTCATAGAAGGTGGACTATGTTAGAAAACAACTGCTAGACTATGGCTGACATGTTTCATCCTTATTGGGCCTATTCATAGAGGTCACCTCTTCAGATAAGCCCAGTTGTGGTAAAATGCATCAAGACGTCTGGCTTGGGGTGCAGACTATGTTGGAAGCCAACTGCTAGACTATGCCTGACGTATTTCATTTTATTTGGGCTTATTTGTAGAGGCCACCTCTTCAGGTAATCCCAGTCGGGGTGAAATGCATCAAGGCACATGGCTTAGGGCGCGGATTATGTTGAAAGCCACCCGCTAGACTATTCTTATTCGTAGAAGGCGGACCATGTTGAAAGCCAACTGCTAAACTATGACTGATGTTTTTCACCCTAATTTGACTTATTCGTAGAGATCACCTCTTCAGATAAGCCCAGCTGGGGTGAAATGCATCAAGGCACCTGGTTTAGGGCACCCCAGACTATGTTGGGAGCCATCTGCTAGACTATGGCTGATGTGTTTCACCCTTATTGGGCTTCAGATCTTCAGATGAGCCCAGTTGAGGTAAAAAAGGGCCAGATCATCGTGGTTTGGGATGGGGCCTATTTCAGAAGCCAACTGCTTTGTTTAAACTTCATGGTGGGACTTTATGGAAGTGCAGATGTTTCTTTTTCTTTTTGCCATGCTTTAGACAGCCCTATGTAATGGTTGAAACTTATGTGTTGAGAAATAACAGTGACCATTCCTATTTGTGTGGACACTTCTTTATGGTGAAGTGATGATAGAATTGCATTTAAAGGAGACAAATAAGGTCAGGAGTGCAACACTGGCTGCATGCTTGTTTTTGGTGTTTGATTTTCTTAATGGTGAAGCAAGATTAAGGAGCTTGCAGTTCTAACAAGTCGGTATAGACGATTTATATCGTAATAGGTGTCTTTAAAGTTCAAGAAAAACCATTTGGATCAACCTTGCGACCTCTAATGATTACCATTTAAAATCCGGAGGATTGCTGGCAATGCTCAAATTGTCATTGGCACTACGTGCCACATACAGTCCTGAGTTGTGATCTTCCAGGTGGTGATGCAGTGACTTGCCTTTCCTTGAGGGCCTCTTCACATGGATAGCAAGTGGCTGGCTTGTGGCTGTGGCACCATCCCATTGGCTGTAATGGGTGTGTTTTACAGGCAGTGCAGAGTTTAAATTGCTGCAGCCATAAAGCATCGCGCCTGCAGCATGTGTACTACACCTTCCACCTGCAATGTCAGGATTTAGGTGGGTGGTGGTAAAAACATGGGTCAACCTCCTGATTTTACTGCCCCACACCCAGGATCGCCTGCTGAATGCCTGGCATCCACTGCCCTATTGCCCCCTGAAAAGCATTCATTTGCAGGTTGCTTCTTAGAGGGCAGCGGGCGCTGCCACCACAGTGAAAGAGCCCTTACAGTGAGTGTAAACACCTCCACCATTCAGAAAACATCCTGTAAGCCACTGCAACACCACTTGGAAGACCACAGCTCAGGCTGGATGTGGCATGAACTACCACATTGTGCCTCCCCAGCAGCCCTCTAGGTGTTACATGGCAATTATTTGAGGGAACACACAGGCCCAATGTAAAGTTTACAAATAACTTTTCAACAAGTTTAGTTCGCTTTTAATTCACCCATCATATTGAGCTAAATTGGAGTATATGGCTTTTCTGTTGCTCTTGGTTATGTTTGATGTGAATGTTCCTTAGACCGGTTTTTCCTGCACTCCATGAAACGGTATACCTGTATAAATGACAAGTTTATTGGGAACATTGTGGTGCTGGTCTGTTTACCTTATGACTTGTGTGTATATATTGCCAGTACTTTTACTTTTCATGACAGTTGTAACCTGTCGCAAACAAGATATCCCCGACTATAAGAGGTGTTGGATCCAGGGAAGGCCAGCAACTGTTTGGGCCTAGGGAATGCCAGTGACTATGTGTTGGGTCCAGGGAAAGCCAGTGACTATGTGTTGGGTCCAGGGAAAGCCAGTGACTACGTGTTGGGTCCAGGGAAAGCCAGTGACTACGTGTTGGGTCCAGGGAAGGCCAGTGACTACGTGTTGGGTCCAGGGAAGGCCAGTGACTACGTGTTGGGTCCAGGGAAGGCCAGTGACTACGTGTTGGGTCCAGGGAAGGCCAGTGACTACGTGTTGGGTCCAGGGAAGGCCAGTGACTACGTGTTGGGTCCAGGGAAGGCCAGTGACTACGTGTTGGGTCCAGGGAAGGCCAGTGACTACGTGTTGGGTCCAGGGAAGGCCAGTGACTACGTGTTGGGTCCAGGGAAGGCCAGTGACTACGTGTTGGGTCCAGGGAAGGCCAGTGACTACGTGTTGGGTCCAGGGAAGGCCAGTGACTACGTGTTGGGTCCAGGGAAGGCCAGCGACTACGTGTTGGGTCCAGGGAAGGCCAGCGACTACGTGTTGGGTCCAGAGAAGGCCAGCGACTACGTGTTGCGTCCAGGGAAGGCCAGCACCTGCGTGTTGGATCCAGGGATGGCCAGCGACTGCGGGTTGGGGCCAGGGAAGGCCAGTGTCTGCGTGTTGCATCCAGGCATGGCCAGCGACTGCGGGTTAGGTCCGGGGATGGGCAGCGACTGCGGGTTGGGGCCGGGGATGGGCAGCGACTGCGGGTTGGGGCCGGGGATGGGCAGCGACTGCGGGTTGGGGCCGGGGATGGGCAGCGACTGCGGGTTGGGGCCGGGGGTGGCCAGCGACTGCGGGTTGGGGCCGGGGATGGGCAGCGACTGCGGGTTGGGGCCGGGGATGGCCAGCGACTGCGGGTTGGGGCCGGGGATGGCCAGCGACTGCGGGTTGGGGCCGGGGATGGCCAGCGACTGCGGGTTGGGGCCGGGGATTGCTGGACCAGGGATGGCCAGCGACTGTGGTGCAGCACAGATGGAATTACCATGGTAGCCTCCATCACTACTTGGGGACCTTGGCTGTGACAAGTAGCAGCTGCCTTGATAGGTACTCTTTACCACATCAATATATACCCCCAGGGGTGTGTGTGTATCATTGGTTGGAACACCCTGTTCTGCATCTTGGGAGACCAGAAAAATGATCTGCATCCTCGTTCCTGACTAGTATGACATATATTATTAACCACTATACCAGTATACAGCTGGGTGAGAACAGACCGGCTTGCATTTTTGTTCTGTCTGATTTTATTGTATTGTTACACTTTTATTATTGTACAGTAACACAATCTTTAGCGATACTCAAATGACCTGTCATCTCTGTTTACCAAACATGATACCTTTAAGCTGTGGTTGAGCTATAGTACTATGCTGTTATTGGATTCCATTATTTCTTACTCAGACTTCCTTATGTAAAGGTGTGTACTGACAAGCTTTGTGTAATTGTATTGGCATGGATGTGAAGGAGAAAGCTGTGTTATGATTGCCTATCAAAAGAATCGAGGACTCAAGCAGCCTTTATTGTACGTCAAGCTGGATGAAGGACAAACGTTAACTAATAATTTAGTAGTTGTGCGGGGTGCAGCCATGGGAGCAAATGGGAGGTCCCCAAGATATATTTGATTGTATCAGAACTAGCAAATTTGTGTGTTGGTGTATGGCTTTGCCAAGGTTGGTGCATTATGGTTATGTGTGATGTGATTGTTCTGTAGATCTGTTTTTCTCCACTCTGTAAAACTGCACACTTGTTTTATAAATGCCAGGCTTTATTGGGAACATTGTGGTGCGGGTCTATTTACCGTATGACGCATGTGTATGTATTGCCAGTACTTTTACTATTCACGAAAGTTGTCACATTTTGCAGACATGGCATCCCTGACTATAAATAGTGCTGAATCCAGGAAAGGCCAGTCACTGTGTGTTTTGTTCAGGGAAGGCCAGCCAACTGCGTGTTGGGTCCAGGGAAGGCCGGCCAACTGCGTGTTGGGTCCAGGGAAGGCCGGCCGACTGCGCGTTGGGTCCAGGGAAGGCCGGCCGACTGCGCGTTGGGTCCAGGGAAGGCCGGCCGACTGCCCGTTGGGTCCGGGGAAGGCCGGCCGACTGCCCGTTGGGTCCAGGGAAGGCCGGCCAACTGCCCGTTGGGTCCAGGGAAGGCCGGCCAACTGCCCGTTGGGTCCAGGGAAGGCCGGCCAACTGCCCCGTTGGGTCCAGGGAAGGCCGGCCAACTGCCCCGTTGGGTCCAGGGAAGGCCGGCCAACTGCCCCGTTGGGTCCAGGGAAGGCCGGCCAACTGCGCGTTGGGTCCAGGGAAGGCCGGCCCACTGTGTTTTTTTTTTTTTTTTTTTTTTTTTCATATTTAGATTAAATCGGTTAAAGTGCATACTCCATATCTGGCATATCTGTGCTGTCAAAAGTGTTGTTTGATTATTTTGTTAGTACACTTTAGCCTGCCTAGTACTTAAAGCGGGCCTTTACCCATTTAAAGCAGCTTTGTTGCTCTTGAGCCCACTTCCATAATCTGGTTACCTGTCCTTATTTTTGGGCAGGTTTCTAACCTTTTTTTTTTTTTTTTTTTATAAAGGGCTGCAGTGCAAATGATGTAGCTGATATCCATGTCGCACATCCCAGGAGCCCAGTTACTGGTAGGCACATGTGTAGCGCAGGATTCCACAGATGAATAAAATACCATTAAAAGTTCAGTTTACGTCTAGGCTTTTCACATTGTTGTCAATGAAGCTCTAATGAAGGGGATGTTTTTGGGCCCCAAAACGCATTGGCTGCTTGCTGGATTGTCCCCCTGACTTTTATTGGAATAAAGCTGTATCTGAACCTCTGTGCAGTGGTATGGCGCTTTAGTTTCCATTTTTGTTCAGATCCCATAGACCTGTGGCACATCTGTGCGGGATATCCACGGAACACCAGGAGCGGGACCACAATAACGCCGGGCTGAACTTCTTTTAAAAGAAGCTTGTTTGTAGAGCGATATGTAGGTTGCCATTACTGATCTATAGCTACATGTAAATGCCATGCAGTGTGCTTCTCCCATGTCTATACTGTGGAGCAGTGTTTCTCAGCTCCAGTCCTCAAGGCGTCCCAACAGGTCATGTTTTCAGGCTTTCCATTATTTCACTGCCTTAGTAATTATTACAGCCGTTTTCATCTGAAGGAAATCCTGAAAACATGACCTGTTGGGGCGCCTTGAGGACTGGAGTTTAGTAACACTGCTGTAGAATACCACTAGACAGTATGTCCTGTAGATCCTACTAGATGCACAAAGCTGTCTGCTCGGCTCCTGGATTTCTGTATTATCTGCCCATACCTGCACGCCAAGATACCAAGCTGTTCTGTGTGCAATGATATGGCATTGCTTCTTCTAGTTGCATTAGGTGAACCTAATAGGCTTGCTTTCCTCTCCATTAGAACGACTGTAATTGTTCATCTGCATCAGGCGTAATAATATTTCACTGGCAGTCATTTCCTGCTCTGCCATCCGTTGGTTTAGAAGCAGAATGTCTCCTACATTTACTTTGAAATCTGCATGACCAAAAATGTGTGACATGGCTGAAAAAAAGAAATAAAAAAATCCGACTCTAATTCCTCCCTAACCTGTGTTAGTTGGGTCAGCATGTGGATAGATTGGTGCAAAACAGACCGGATCGGCTTCTCGGGCTCCAGTAGGCTTCAACAAAAATGGCAGTCAACTCCCTGTTGAATAAATGCGAATGAAATGAGTAAAAATGGCTTCAGCTCCTGTTTTTCACCTGTAGAAAACTCCCTCAGACACGTTTTTGCCCCTTTTTGGGGGATTAATCGTAGAGGCCCCTATGGCTACGCCCTGAAAAAGACGAAACGCGTTTGAGGAGTTCTCTTCAGGTGGAGAACAGGAGTTGAAGCCAGTTCTACTCATTTCATTCACATTTATGCAACCTGAAGCTGATGTCTGTGTGCAGATGACCGCAATTTTTGTTGTGTTTACCACGCTTTTACCTGCGATTTGGTGTGACTGGGCCCTTATTGTCATGCTAACCTGATGTTTCTGTTTTTAGAGAGAATTTGTAGATGTTATGGAGGGGGGAGGGGGAACAATAATTAATTGGCTTTGAGTGCTTTACAGGGTTTAACTTCTCCCAACATCTGCTGGAACCTAAAATCCTAAAAAAAATAAAAAAAAAAATTTAAAAACTTGCTCAACAAGCAGAAAGAATGGCGGAGATCGGGCACCTCCCAAACACAGGAAGATTTTCTAAGACCTGCAGCTAGCAGCTAATTAGTCAATTTTCAATGTTCTCTGCCAGCCTTTGTTGATTAAATTGCGCCGTATATTAGCAATGAATGAATTCTTTCCCTCCTTTATCTCTGATTTTTTAATTCGATGTGTTCCTCTGCCAAACGTTTCCTAAAATCTAATTGTTTTTTATTTTTAATTTTTTTTTACTGTGGCTGCAGGAAAATCTTTAATTACACAATCTCAATGGGTACTGCATTTCTTCTCATACAGATCTTCCCTGACCTTACTGCGCTTGTTTTTTTTTTTTTTTTAAAAACTAAAACCTACGATTTAAGAAAATTTTAAATTGTTTCTACATTTACATGAAAAATAAAAAGTTGATCTAACTCCAAATATCATCCTGGCCCCTCCAGACCCCGCTGCCTTTAACGGCTGGGATTCCCCATGTTGGCCGTGTAGAGGTCTGTACACCACAAAAGACGGCTCCAGAGTGGAGTAGCCATCTTAATGCTTGCGATGGCAAGCACTTATTGGTGAGTGTGACTGTGCCGACCAATGAGAAGTCTATTATGAATGCTGCTACCAGACTCCTCCACCTTACCGGCCACTTGGTGTCTCCTACCCCTCTTTTTTGCCTATCCCTCCACTGGCTTCCATCAACCCAGTAAATACATTTTCAAAATGGTAACATACAAAGCCATCCACAGATCTGCCTCAAGCTACATCGCCAACCTTATCTCAAAGTATCAACCAAACCTCTTCACTCCACTCAAGACCTTCTGCTCTATAGCTCTCCTTCCATAGTCACCTTACCTGGAAGAAGCCTTAGATACGTTTCTCATTAGTCGGTGCGGACTGTGGTGGAAGATGAGATGATGGAGAAAGTTGAAGTAGAGTTTATTAGGTAGAGGCCTCCCCGAAGAGATGAGTTTTCAGGGAAGGCGGACAGAGTAGGCGACAGCAGGACACACTTGGTGTAAGGATTTTCAGAGGATAAGAGAGGCTTGAGAGAAATCCTGGAGACAAGCGTGGGAAGAGGTGAGGAGACTTAGAGAGCAGGAGGTCTTGGGAGCAGTGAAGAGGACGGTTAGGTCGATATTTTGAGACAAGGTTGGCAATGTAGCTCGGAGTAGAATTGTGGATGTCTTTGTATGTTAGTATTTTGAATTTTATTCGTTGAGTTGGTAGAAGCTAGAGCTGCACTATTCTGGCTAAAATGAGAATCACAATTTTTTTTTTTACTTAGAATAAAGAACGTGATTCTCGCAGCGTAACATCATTTTCCACATTATTATCCAAAGAAATCGGGCTAATTTTACTGTTTTAATTAATTTTTTTTTTTTTTTTAACTCATTAAAGTGTATTTTTCCCCCAAAAAAATTGCGTTTGAAAGACCGCTGCGCAAATACAGTGTGACATAATATATTGCAACAACCGCCATTTCATCCTGTAGGGTCTCTGCTAAAAAATGTTTGGGGGTTCCTAGTAATTTTCTAGCAAAAAAATACTGATTTTAACTTGTAAGAAACAAGTGTCCAAGCAGTTGCCAATGACGGTCCTCCTCCTCCTGGAGACGGGGACCCCCCCCCCTTTTTTTTTTTTTTTTTTTTAAAGCATAACTGCACCCAATCTCTTCCCCATCAAAAAAGCTGACGATCGCAGCTACAGAAAAGTTAGAGAACCAAACAATGTTTTGCATCTTTTACAATGTGTGGGGGCACAGTGCCTCCCCCTCAGTGCAGGTGCGGTGTGGGAAATTCTAAAATTGGAATGCATTCGTGTCTCGTTGACACTTCCCTGCGCTGCTCTGCTGATGGGGAGGGAGTCAAGTGCCGGTGTCTTGCCGAGAATGTTCCCTCGGCATGTAAGTTCCCCCCTGTACTGCGCAGGCGCAGCGCCTGCGCAGTACATACTACTCTCAGCCGCCAGAGATAGCCGAAGCTCAAATGCTTCAATCAGCTGTACACGGCGCCTGCGCTCTGGGTCCAGGTTCCTTCCCCATCATCCAAGTGGACCTAGAGGGGGAATCTAAAAGTGCCGAGCGCAGCGAGGCCGTGCCCGAAGCGTGGCGAGCGAAGCGTGGCGAGCGAAGCGAGCCCGCGAGGGGCCCTCTTACAGGCGCCGTGTACAGCTGATTTTCAGCTGTTCTGCTTCGGCTATTTCCGCCGATACCTACTGCGCATGCGCAGTAGAGGGGGGGAACTTATACGCCGAGCGGAACTTTCTCGGCAGAACACCGGCAAAAAGAGGCTTTGAGTACCGCTTGTGGCACCAGTGCCGGGGGTTGCCTACTCCTGCTTGTTTTAAACTGACCTAATTTACACAGTGAAGTTCATTCCTTTGTAGGACTAAGTTTTACAATGTTTCTCTTTATCTCTGCCTAGTGGCCCGTACATACAACCCTAAAATCGGACGACAGATCGTCCATTTTTCTTTTTGCATGCTAGTCGCATATCGAAAATGGAGAGGTTATGAAAATTCATGTAGGACAGAATGAAAAATCGGAAGTGATGTCATGTGTTGTAGTATATTTGTATTTTCGGATGACAACTGTACTGATTAAACGAAAATCGTACGATCTGGTATCATACGAGAAAAAATTTTGTGTTTGTCCGATCGGATAATATCGGATGAACCGTCGTGAACGGCTCTCTAAAGCTCTGTACTAACGATCCAATTATCGTACGATCGCTTCGAAAGCGGTATTTTTCGTCCAATTTTTGGACTGTGTGTACGGGCCATAAGCATGTTATGAGAAACTTTTTTTTTTTTTTTTTTTGACCGCTGTCTACTTGAGCAGAGAACTCTGCACTGAATCGGGAAAATGCTTTTTTAAGATTGGGTGGGGGGTTGAATCGTGGTCTCGATTCTATAGCAATTAATCTTGCAGCTCTAGTAAAAGGAGAAGGTAGAAGAATGGTTGGTAAGGTGGATGAGTCTGGCAGCAGGATTCCCGATGGACTGAAAGGGATGATAGTCTGTGTAGAGAAGGTTTTCTCAGCCAGGGTTCCATGTAACCCTAGGGTTCCTTCAGCGGTTGCTAGGGGTTCCATGAGCAATTTCTGCTGTTCAGATAAGTTCCCACTGATACCATTGATCTTTTTAGCTATCTGTAAGGGGGTAATTCTTCCCAATGACCACAAATGTAAGGAACATTCTTCCCACTGGTTGAAAAGGTTGAGAAAAGCTGGTGTAGAGGTAGACCAATGAGGAGGGTGTTGCAAAATAATAACCAAGGTGTCAATGTGTAGATTTTTGGCGTAGTTGGTTAAGAAAAGGTGTATTTTGGCGAGGTTACAGAGGTGGAGGTGGTAATAATTGGACTGCAATTGAATGTAGACAAGGGTTTCCTCAACCAGGGTTCCATTGAAGCCTAGGGTTCCTTAAGAGGTTGCTTAGGGGTTCCTTGAGCAATGCACAATTTCTGCTGTTCAGATAAGTTCCCACTGACACCATTGATCTTTTTAGCTATCTGTAAGGGGGTAATTCTTCCCAATGAACACAAGTGTTGTAAGGACCATTCTTCCCACTGACCATCACACTAATGTATCATGACTAATAGATATAGTCATTATTAGCAGGGGTTCCCTGAGACCGGAAAGTTATTTCAAGGGTTCCTCTGTGTTAAAAAGGTTAAGCGGCTGGTGTAGAGGTAGGTCAATGAGGAGGGAGTTGCAAGAAATAACCAAGGAGTCAATGTGGAGCTTTTTGGTGTCATTGGTTAGGAAGGGGCATATTTTGGAGATGCTACAGAAGTGAAGGCGGTAATATTTGGACAGCGTTTAAATGTAGAGAAGGGTTTCTCAACCTGCTTTCCATGGAAGCCTAGGGTTCCTTCAGAGGTTGCTTAGGGGTTCCTTGAGTAATGAGCAATTTCTGCTGTTCAGATAAGTTCCCACTGATGCCATTGATCTTTTTAGCTATCTGTAGCTAAAAAAGGGGGGGTAATTCTTCCCAATGACCACAAGTTAGGAGGGAGTTGCAGAAGCCGAGGCGAGAAATAACCAGAATCGATGTAGAGCTTTTTGGTGTCGTTGGTTAAGAAGGGACATATTTTGGAGATGCTACAGAGGTGAAGGCGGTAATATTTGAACAGTGATTGAATGTGTAGCCAGAAGTAGAGGTCAGAGCTGAGAATTACAATTACTGTTCCCCATTATCGAGCCCCAGGGGCGGGGTGAAACATGTTGGAGTCATGCTCTGGATGAATCTAGCTGAGGCTGCTTTTACCTGCTAACCACTTGGACCGGGTGATGTGTACGGCGGCTGGGGCTATCTTTTCCTATTTCTGCAGTCTAGAATTACGATGTTAAAATGATAGCAGACGTCTAGGAAGGGATGTATAAAATAGGACAGACAAGGTCCTTTATTTTTTTATTTTTTTGGAGTCCTAACCTTCAGGTGCTTCTGGTTGGGATGGAGCTGCTTCTATTCCACGCATGTACTGGAGACTTCTGTCATAAGTGAATACAGGTGAGGGAGGAAGAGCCTGAGGAACAGTCCAGAGGAGTGGTGCTTGCATTGTCTGACTTTCATTTGGACTGCATAAAGGGGTTTTCTTGGCTTCCTGCACACTGCAGGAGAGAACGCGGCGTGATCCGTACATTCTCTCCATCCTTGGAAGCACCGTATCCCTTACATCACAGCTCTCCTTTGCCAGGAAGCTCCCAAATACCCCGCCGTGGGCGGAAAAAGGGTTAAAAATACATTCCCTTCTCCCTGCATCCTGTAAATATTCATGTCGGGTCACATGTAAATGGCATTAACCCTATTCCATCCGCGGGCGCAGTGGCCATCTGTTACCATTGACACATTTAATAATTTAATAAGGGAAAAATTACCAGCTATCTTTCACTGTTCCAACCCAAAGGTGAGGTCTAGTTACTATGGCATTGCTGGTGCGTGCACGCTATCGTTGCTGTGCCTTGCAAGTCTCAATGGGTTAAACCTTTTCGCGATGGCGAGTGCAAAGCAGAGATTAATGGACGGTTTGACTGTGATGGGTGGGAAGCATTAGCAGCACTTCTTAAATGGGTTAAAGAGGCTAATGCAGGGATGTAAATAAAGGCTGGGTAATGAGCACGAGGTGGCTGCTGCATCCCACATCCAGCGTCTGCGATTTGCTGCAGTGCCTATTTTTAGATTTGTCGGTGACACCAGTTCACGGCTTAAAAAAAGAAGAAAAAAAAAAAAAAGGAAAAAAAAAAACCTCCACTGCAGATGAAGAGCCTCAGCAACTTAAAAAAAGAAGAAAAAAAAAAAAAAGGAAAAAAAAAAACCTCCACTGCAGATGAAGAGCCTCAGCAATAGAGGGGTAGATAGAAATTTCCTAAGCAACCACTAAATTTCCAGCTTCAATCAGACAGTATCGTCCTCGGCACCTCCTGAACGGTTGAGTTGGCCAACGTGTCCACCTATATGCAGCATATGGGGGTGCCTGTGTGCCAGCCAGATGTAAGCAATTTGACTGATTCAAACACAACGTGATAAAACAAGGGGGTGTAGAGGGTGTCCTGTGATATTTTTGGGATCAGCTCGGCCACAGAAAACAAAAGCATCATGTCGGTTGTGCGTTGGTGATCAGTCATTACTGATGAAGATTTTGTGATTGGGATTGGTGTGTAAAAAATTAAGCAGTCTCAATGCGTTTAATTACAGGGGCTGTGTCATTATTCCCCATGCATTGCATTACAAAGACCATGTAGTCATGACACGTGGACCCCACTCACATCCCAATATATCTAATTCGTCATGTAGGTGTATGCTGACTGCTATCTGAGTAATCGTTTGAAGTCTGCTAGATGTTTTTTTTATTTTTTTCTGAGTGACTTTTTTGTTTTAACTTTTAATTAGAATTTTTTTAACCACCAGAAGGATTTACCCCCTTCAAAACCAGAGGAATTTTATCTATTCAGCACTGCGCTACTTTTAAGGTCAGCCATACATGGTTCAAATGCTCAACTGGACGAGATTCAAACCATTAATGGACAGGCTAAATGTACCAAATTGATCACCTTGGGTACAGCCAGCCTGCCGGATTCGCTTGTGATTATCGCAAGCAGCTGCTATAGCAGCTAGCGATCATCACTGTCTCCAGCCTTTCCCCAGCCTTTCCCCAGCCTTTCCCCAGCCTTTCCCCAGCCTTTCCCCAGCCTTTCCCCAGCCTTTCCCCAGCCTTTCCCCAGCCTTTCCCCAGCCTTTCCCCAGCCTTTCCCCAGCCTTTCCCCTTAACTGATCTTCCCTGCCCTTTCCCTTTAACTGATCTTCCCTGCCCTTTCCCTTTAACTGATCTTCCCTGCCCTTTCCCTTTGCCCCTGTCCTTTTTTTTCCCTTGCCCCTGTCCTTTTTTTTCCCTTGCCCCTGTCCTTTTTTTTTCCCTTGCCCCTGTCCTTTTTTTTCCCTTGCCCCTGTCCTTTTTTTTTCCCTTGCCCCTGTCCTTCTTTTTTTTCCCTTGCCCCTGTCCTTCTTTTTTTTCCCTTGCCCCTGTCCTTTTTTTTTCCCTTGCCCCTGTCCTTTTTTTTTCCCTTGCCCCTGTCCTTTTTTTTCCCTTGCCCCTGTCCTTTTTTTTCCCTTGCCCCTGTCCTTTTTTTTTCCCTTGCCCCTGTCCTTTTTTTTTCCCTTGCCCCTGTCCTTTTTTTTTCCCTTGCCCCTGTCCTTTTTTTTTCCCTTGCCCCTGTCCTTTTTTTCCCTTGCCCCTGTCCTTTTTTTTCCCTTGCCCCTGTCCCTTTTTTTCCCCCTTGCCCCTGTCCCTTTTTTTCCCCCCTTGCCCCTGCCCCTGTCCTTTTTTTCCCCTTGCCCCTGCCCCTGTCCTTTTTTTCCCTTGCCCCTGCCCCTGTCCTTTTTTTTTTCCCTTGCCTCTGCCCCTGTCCTTTTTTTTTTCCCTTGCCTCTGCCCCTGTCCTTTTTTTTTTCCCTTGCCCCTGCCCCTGTCCTTTTTTTTTCCCTTGCCCCTGCCCCTGTCCTTTTTTTTTCCCTTGTGCCTGTCCCACCCCAGGGGGTGATCAGCGACTTTTAGTGGGACTGTGATAGGGTGGTGGGAAATCTGGCGCTAACTGACACTATCTGGGAGGGACACTGACGTCGTTGGTGACACTAATACAGTGATTGGTGATAATACTGTACACTGACACTTAACATCTTAGGGGCAATCAAAGGAGTAACTGTGTGTCTAACATTGTGCAATATGTGTGGCTTTTACTATCTGGCAGTTTTTTCGCCCTGTTTTTCAGGGAGAAGAAACAGCCAGATCACTGCCCATAGTACACACAGTTCTGTGATTTTGTAAACCCAGAACTGTGTGTGTGTGTGTGTGATTGGACACAGGTGATTTCAGCCTGAGCTCTACAGAGTATAATGTCAGCTCCCCGCCCCCCTGCTTTCTGGAAACTCGGACAAGCTGTATAAATTCTGGAATTTGAATGGACATAGAAGAGAGAGAGGGCTGCAGATAAACAGATACAACTTTATGTAGGGGGATTTGTTTAATCTCTGTGTATCACCTGAGGCCGATCACTTCGCTGGATATATGTAAGAGTTTAGAAAAAGTGAGGATAGGGTTCATGAGTAAGGTATTCCCTATTCCCCCCCCCCCCCCAAAAAAAAAGTTGTGTTAGAGGAGAGGTCAGAGGGGTAATGGAAGAAAGTGGATCGGGAGGGCGAAGGTCAACTTTAAATAGAATGTAATGAGGGAAAAAAAACAAAAAACAAACCTGTATATGTCCTTTTTGTAGCCTTGGGTCCTATATACCAAAAAGTGTTTATCTTCTCCTATGTGCTGATGTAGGCTTCCGGTAAAACGACATTCTTGTAGAAACTGGATGATCTGCGGATGTGGAAGAGAAGTACTACAGAACAGATGTATGTTTTGTGCAATTGAATTGATATTTGGGTGTGTTTATTGAGATCAGAGGTTTGATCTCCAGATTTGCTGTCTGTCCAGCTTTTTGTAGCCCCCATCACACCCCGTGAACTGCAAGTGACCTTCCGAGAGCAGCTCCTCCTTGTGTAGATGGGTCAGCCCTTGTTATTTTCCACCCTGCTAGACAAGTGTAGTGCGGGGAAAAGGAAGAGGCACCCGGTTTATATCGGGGATAGATTTCAAAGCAATGTCATTTTGTCTTATCTCGTTCATTATAGATGGGACCAGTGGCACATAAAGATGTTGATCAGAACTTCTGATCATGGTTCAACTTTAGAAGTCAAGTAAATTGGTTGTTTTGGAACAGCAACTTCAGATTTGTGTTGGTTTTCATGAATCTGTCCTTCTGAGTGATGGGTTATCTCACTGCAGTGGACAAGAAGATCATTGGTATGGGCTGGTGGCTTTCTTCTTACTGCTTTGGAGAAATGAGCAGCCCATCTCAACCAGGGTTCCTCCAGAAATTCCTAAGGGTTCTTTGATCTGTGGCAGACTAACCACCCTATCTAAAGGTGCTTTTGTGTTCTGTTTTATGGCATTAATCAGCATATGAGTGATGGGTATCCCACTGCACTGGACAAGAAAGATTGTGAAGTGTGTGCTGGTGGCCATCTTCTAACTGTTTTGGAGCTATGGGTAGCTTTTCCAAACTAAGGTTCCTCATGAGATTCTCAAAGGATCTTTGAGCTGTGGCTGGTTGATCTCCCTATTCAATGGTTTCTGCAAGGTGCATCTGTGTATTGTTTCGTGGCATTAATCAGAATCTGAGTGATGGTATCCTATTACAGTGGACATGAAGATTAACTGCTTTGGAGAAATGGGCAGCCCTTCTCAACCAGGGTTCCTCCAATGATTCCTAAGGGTTCTTTGATCTGTGGCTGATTGACCTTACTATCTAAAGGTGCCTGCAGAGATCCAGGGCCAACACTACATGGCAAAACCAGCATTATGACCTAAATTTCTTTTTTTTTTGTTTAATTTTAAAAACTGACACCACAAATTTCAACTGGTTACACATGAATTGGTCAAAATATGTTTCATGGGTGGCCCCAACGGCCCCCTCCTGCCCAACATTCTTTAACAAAATCAAAGGAGCTGGTCAAAAAATTGTTGGCCAAATGCTGGCTGCATCCATTCATGGATAGAGGAATTTGTTTTATATTTGTATTTGCTTAGCCCAGTGGTCTCCAAACTGAGGCCCTCTGCCATTATCTGGCCCATGGAGCTCTTTTCTTCAACTGATACAAGACACTATTCCTCCCTCTGACACCAACAATGGGGCACTACTTCTCCCATTGACACCACCGATGGGGCACTTTTTCCTGCCATTGACACTGACGGTGGGGCACTTTTCCTGCCATTGACACTGACGGTGGGGCACTTTTCCTGCCATTGACACTGACGGTGGGGCACTTTTCCTGCCATTGACACTGACGGTGGGGCACTTTTCCTGCCATTGACACTGATGGTGGGGCACTTTTCCTGCCATTGACACTGACGGTGGGGCACTTTTCCTGCCATTGACACTGACGGTGGGGCACTTTTCCTGCCATTGACACTGACGGTGGGGCACTTTTCCTGCCATTGACACTGACGGTGGGGCACTTTTCCTCTTACTGACACC
Source organism: Aquarana catesbeiana (assembly GCA_037953035.1). NCBI lineage: Eukaryota > Metazoa > Chordata > Amphibia > Anura > Ranidae > Aquarana > Aquarana catesbeiana. The sequence goes on from JBBHAA010002445.1 coordinate 40,321, forward strand.
AGGATGATTTCTACACCCAATGGCCACAGTCAAGCCCCTTAAAATCTGAAGGGCAGTAAACTGGCCCTTTGCTTAGGAAGTGTGGCGACCCCTGGCTTATCCTGAGGGTGGCATTCTGAACATCACTGTAAGGCCTCTTTTACACTTGCGGTTGGGTAGGAAACGGTACAAAAAAATAGGCGGTTGAGTCATGGTTTGACCGCCCACTGAAATGCAAGCTTGGGTGAAAAATGCACTGCAAATGCATGTAAAAACGCAGGTCACTGCGCATGCAAAAAACGCCCCAAGAGCCCATGCACACCAGAAACTGCGTGTTTACTGCACATTTTTGCATGTGCAGTAACGTCCATTTGACGTGCATTTTACTTTAACCTCTTGGTGCCTACAGCGCGCAAATATGCGGCCACTAGGCTGGTGGGCCTTGGCGCCGAGCGGCCGTATATTTGCGTGCAGTATTGCAAAACGGGCTGTGCTTGAGAATACATGCCATGCTCGCCCCCAGCACAGTTTGCGGCTCCCGTTTACTACTAAACGATTGGGAGCTTTCCGATCACGTGACCGCCGCGACAGCCAATTATGGCGGTCACATGATCATAAATCCCCACCTCCCAGCATCTAACCCCCCCCCCCCAGGCCCCTTTCACGCTTGTGCGATCTTTCCTGCGACTTAGGACTTCATAGTCGCAGGAGAAGTCGTACCCCATGATTTCCAATGAGTACCGTTCATATCTGTGCGACTTCCAAGTCAGTCCCAGCACTACTTTGGTGCGACTTGAAGTCCATAGACCTCAAGACTACACAGGCACAGCCAAAGTAGTGCTGGGACTGACTTGGAAGTCGCACAGATATGAACGGTACTCATTGGAAATCATGGGGTACGACTTCTCCTGCGACTATGAAGTCCTAAGTCGCAGGAAAGATCGCACAAGCGTGAAAGGGGCCTGGGGGGGGGGGGGTTAGATGCTGGGAGGTGGGGATTTAAGTGTCATGACTTTCAGGTTGTACAAGTGTGAAAGGTGTTAATAAACCCACAACAGTAAAATCAGTCTGCTGTAAAGCATGCTTGTTATACTCACTGTGGAACCTAAAGAGTTAATCCTCCGCATTGTGTAAAAAGGCTGTTTGATCCGGTCTTCTCTGATCCTCCCCTTCTTCCACTGTCCCCAATCCATCTCCTAATAGTACAGAGCCTTGGAGTCACTCTGCACATGCTCAGTTTGGTGTGTATTGATAGAGAATTATTATTTTATTTTTTTTCTTTGGAGGGTGCATGTGATCAGCACAGGGCCAATCAGCACTGTCCAGACAGAGGGTCATAAACAATCGTGCGATCTTCTTGTCTGTTCGTTTTACAGTGCGATTAAAAAAAACAAAAAAAAAAAAAAACAATAAAGAATCGCCCGTGGATAGGAGCCGCCTTGTGATTTGTGGAGCGTACGCTGCTGGGAAATCTGTGTGCTCGCTGCTGATGAATCTTATTTATAGATTTGTTACAGGTGTTTATCTACAGGGCTGACCATTTACACAGAGCTTTACATATACTGTACATTACTCTCAAGGAGCTTACACTCTAAAGTCCTGATCTAAAGAGCTTACAATCTAAAGCGGCAATAAAACCCAAAACAAACATTTATTGTATAGCAGCTTGCCAATTCTTAGATGTGGTGGCTGCGTTAGTTTTCTTTTTTTTTTTTTTTTTTTTTTTAGGCTTTTTCCCCCTTCTGTTGTCACCTGGTGATCTGGCCACTAAAACACCTCCTGTATTGGAGTCTCTCCCCCCCCCCCCCACACTCTGGAGGAATGAGAATTGGAGGCACAGCGGACAGCAGCATTTTCCGTTACATTAGATGTGGGGGCTGCATTTGTTTTCTTTTGTTAGGCTTCCCCCCCCCCCCCTCTGTTGTCACCTGATGATCTGACCAGTAACACTCCTCCTGTATTAGGCTCCATTCACACCTAGATGTTTTGAATCGCTGGCGGAATCGCCCCGATTCTTCCAGCGTTTCCAAATCGCGGCAAAAACGCGGTACACGTTTGCAATGCCATTCCTTCTTAATGGCACCCCAATCACTGTGCGATTTTTGCCACGATTGGCGTGTGATGAGTTTGCGCTGCAATCGTGGCAGAACCGCAACGCGTGAGGCTGGGTTCACGCTATCTTGGCCTGCGGCTCCCAGCAGGGGTCCGGTGCGTCCCCGTTCACCGTTTTCAGGTCCGATTTCAGCCTGAATTTTGGGCTGAATTTGGATCTGAAATGGACCAAAAGACGCACAGGACCCCTGCGCAAATCGCACCTCAGCCGCTGCGGAGGTATGTGAACCAGCTCCATAGAGAGCCGGTCAAAATCTCCTGCTATTGCGCTTTGGTTGCGGGGGAACCCACATCCAATACGCACTAGTGTGAACCCAGCCTGAAGCTTGTCGCTCAAAAAAAAAAACAGGAGCTTCTTTTGGGCGGTGGCGTCACGTGTTGCAATTTTTCTGCAATTGTAGCGTGGCAAAAACACACTGTGATTGGGGCGCCGTTAAGAATAAAAGCTTTTTACATGAATAAATAAAAAAGCTGATCATTCATCACCCCCCTACCGGTGTTATGCGGGTTTTGTCTCATCCATGTAAACTGATACATTCTGCTGGAGAGCTTTTGAAAAACAGACTTGCTGACTGGATCACCAGATGAAAATAAAAGAAAGCCTAAAAAGAGAAAACGAATGCCGCCATCACATCTATAAGGATTTTGATAAGCTGCCAAACAATAAACCTGCGTCCTCTAAGGACATAGCGGCGTTCTTGCGCATTGGTGCGGGGATCCGTCGCACCTTGGCAGATGTGCGAAGACTTGGCTTCCGTATTTTTTTGTGGTTTCGTTCAATCCGCCTCCACCTGGCCTGGGACGGGTTAAACGATTTATAATTGGCCTGAAATTTTTGTCAGCTGAGTCACTCTAGTGGGGAGCAGATTGGGTGGGGGTTGGGGGGGGGGGGGGGCGATTCTGAAATCCCACAAGGCCCCAACCCTTAGAAAACCCAGTGGGCAGTGCTTGTCATCCCAAAGGAATGTGTGTGTGAACAAAGCCGCCAGAGTCAGTCCTTTGCCCAAACACAGATCCAGACTGCAGTCAGGGTGTGATAGGCTCAGCAGATGGGTTGTCTCAGTTCACTGCGACTCCCCGCCCATCGCAAACTTGAGAGGGGTTAAACCGAACTTGTCTCTTTTTTTTTTTTTTTTTTTTATCCTGTTCGACATTCCGGATTTTTTTTTTTCCTTTTTATCTGAACCACCCGACTTCTCACTTTTTTTTGCATACAGTTTTGCCTAAAATGACCTTTTCAGTAATACATTTGTGATGTTGAAAAGAAAAACGATCGATCCTGAAAGGAGTCGGTAATTCCATTTGTATGGTGTCTGCATTACCATCGCTTCCTGTTTACTATAGATTTGTAGAAGAACGCAGCTTGTCATTAAGGGATATCACCGGGCAGCCAGTCGCTGCAGTTTCTGGAAAGGCAGAGAAATTGACTCAGTAGAAGAGATCACGCCATGGAAGGATCTTCGATCGATGCAGCTGATAAGGAGGAAGGATTTTTTTTTTTTTTTTTTTGTCTGTAAGAGGAAAAAGCAAAAATTCTCAATCCTATTTCATGTTTTGACTTTTACATCTAATGCTGTTTTTATTTATTTATTTATTTTTTATTTTTAAATTTTTTTTTAACTATACAAATGCAAACAAATTATGGATAGCCCAAATTTGTTTGGAGCAGGGGTCTCCAGATTTTCCCGTACTACTCTTCAAACTTCGGGGGAGGCCGGGCTATGGCCATTGTGAGTAGAAAAGGTCCCAACGCCAATGGGGCAAAAAAAAAAAAAAACGCCCCATCTTTGGTGTCAGTGGAAGGAATTGTGCCTCGTTGTTGGCATCCTAGTTGACATATTAGGTCCAGGCTATGGCCATTGTGAGTAGAAAAGGTCCCAACATCAATGGGGGAAAAAAAAAACCATGCCCCATCTTTGGTGTCAGTGGAAAGAATTGTGCCACGTTGTTGGTGTCATTGTGCCTCATTGTTGGCGTCCTAGTTGGCATAGTAGGTCCAGGCTATGGCCATTGTGAGTAGAAAAGGTCCCAACATCAATGGGGGAAAAAAAAAACCATGCCCCATCTTTGGTGTCAGTGGAAAGAATTGTGCCACGTTGTTGGCGCCATAGTTGGCGTCATAGGGCCGGACTATGGTCAATGTGAGTAGAATAGGTCCTGACGTCAATGGGGGGAAAAAACCATTCCCCATCTTTGGTGTCAGTGGAAGGAATTGTGCCCCATTGTTGGCGTCATTGTTCCCCATTGTTGGCATTATAGTTGGCATAATATGGTCAGGCTATAGTCATTATGAGTAGAAAAGGTCCCAACGTCCATGGGGAAAAAAAACATGCCCTATTTTTGATGTCAGTGGAAGGAATTGTGCTCAATTGTTGGCGTCATAGGATCGGCCATTGTGAGTAGAAAAGGTCCTGATGTCAATGGGGAAAAAAGGCATCATTGCTAGCATTGTGCCCCGTTGGCGTCTTGCTGCCCCATTGTTGACGTCTTAGTGCCCCGTTGTTGACGTCTTAGTGCCCCGTTGTTGGCGTCTTGGTTGGCGTCTTAGTGCCCCGTTGTTGGCGTCTTGGTGCCCCGTTGTTGGCGTCTTGGTTGGCGTCTTAGTGCCCCGTTGTTGGCGTCTTGGTGCCCCGTTGTTGGCGTCTTGGTGCCCCATTGTTGGCGTCTTGATGCCCCCTTGGCGTCTTGGTGCCCTGTTGGCGGCGTCTTAGTTGTTGACACCATATTTGTTGGCGTCATGGGACTGGACTATGGCCATTGTGAGTAGAAAAGATCCGGATGTCAATGGGAAAAAACAATGCTCCATCTTTGGTGTCAGTAGAAGGAATTTCACCTCATTGTTGGCGTCATCGTGCCCCTTAGTTGGTGTCACAACGCCCCCTGCTCCTTTTAGTTGGCGTCATGGTGCCCCTTAATTGGCTTCAGCTAATGAAATGGCGCCCCAAGAAAGCAAGGGGCTGCATCTGACCCCCAGGCCACAGTTTGGAGACCACTGGTTTAGAGTACTGTATTTTCTTTTTAGTAACACAGCATTAATGATATCATGTATGTAAATAATGTGACAAGAGCAGTGCTCAGACAGTTTAGTGTTCTAGTATAGAATGGCCTTTCCCAAACAGGGTTCCACGGAATGCTAGGGTTCCTGCAGATGTTGGGGGTTCCTTGAGCAATGAGCGTCTTCTGCCTTCCAGATATGTGAACCTTGACCCCAGTGATCTTTTTAGCTGTCAGAGCAGCATTCATCTCACTGACCGCCAATGTAAGGAACATTCTTCTCACTGACCGCCAATGTAAGGAACATTCTTCTCACTGACCACCAATGTAAGGAACATTCTTCTCACTGATCACCAATGTAAGGAACATTCTTCCCACTGATCACCAATGTAAGGAACATTCTTCCCACTGATCACCAATGTAAGGAACATTCTTCCCACTGATCACCAATGTAAGGAACATTCTTCCCACTGATCACCAATGTAAGGAACATTCTTCCCACTGATCACCAATGTAAGGAACATTCTTCCCACTGACCACCAATGTAAGGAGCATTCTTCTCACTGATCACCAATGTAAGGAACATTCTTCCCACTGATCACCAATGTAAGGAACATTCTTCCCACTGATCACCAATGTAAGGAACATTCTTCCCACTGATCACCAATGTAAGGAACATTCTTCCCACTGACCACCAATGTAAGGAGCATTCTTCTCACTGATCACCAATGTAAGGAACATTCTTCCCACTGATCACCAATGTAAGGAACATTCTTCCCACTGATCACCAATGTAAGGAGCATTCTTCCCACTGACCACCAATGTAAGGAACATTCTTCCCACTGATCACCAATGTAAGGAACATTCTTCTCACTGATCACCAATGTAAGGAACATTCTTCCCACTGACCACCAATGTAAGGAGCATTCTTCCCACTGACCACCAATGTCTTCTCTTCATCTGTTCAAAATCCAGGATTCATAAAGCTTGTCTGAGCTGTCAGAAAACATGGGTGGAGAGCTGAAGTTACACTCCGCAGAGCTTAGGGAGGAGAGGTCTGAGAGCTGATTAGAGGGAAGGGACTCCCCCCCCACAGTAACAGAGCTGAGGCTGTCAATCACAGGCTGCGTGATAGAGCTCCCTCCCTTGTCACTTTTTTTTTTTGTGTTAATCTGCCCCTCCGAGTTTGTATTTACTGCTGGTCGGGGCAGATCAGATAAGCGGTTTATTTTAACGCTGAAGGTTTATTTGTATGCGTTGCTGTAATAATTTTAGCCTGTGTGTGTGTGTGTGTTTTGTGTGTGCGCACATATATAAGAGGGATGGGGGGGGGGGTAGTATTGAGCTGGAATGTCACGCGCAGTTTATGCTGGAGGTGTTTGCCTCATTGCATCAGACGGAATTCCAACGCCGGCCAAAATCTGCAGCATCTCCTTGGCTGTTTGTAGGGCTGCAAAGATTAAAATAACTTGCAAGCCAGCAAAGAGGAAAAAAAAATACTTCCAGTTTTTGTAGTGAAAGATCAGAGAGGAGTGTGTGCGGCGCTGACATCCCTGGCATCCAAAGCGTGGAAATGCTGCCTGTCCTGTCCGGCCAGTCCTGGTATATAGAGAGAGGAACCAACAACCCTATAGGTCACACTCGGCTCCTCTACACCGGACTCATGGCTCCCCTATAGGTCACACTCGGCTCCTCTACACCGGACTCATGGCTCCCCTATAGGTCACACTCGGCTCCTCTACACCGGACTCATGGCTCCCCTATAGGTCACACTCGGCTCCTCTACACCGGACTCATGGCTCCCCTATAGGTCATGCTCAGCTCCTCTACACCGGACTCACGGCTCCCCTATAGGTCACACTCGGCTCCTCTATACCGGGCTCATGGCTCCCCTATAGGTCACACTGGGCTCCTCTATACCGGGCTCATGGCTCCCCTATAGGTCACACTCGGCTCCTCTACACCGGGCTCATGGCTTCCCTATAGGTCATGCTCAGCTCCTCTACACCGGACTCATGGCTCCCCTATAGGTCACACTCAGCTCCTCTATACCGGGCTCATGGCTCCCCTATAGGTCACACTCGGCTCCTCTACACTGGGCTCATGGCTCCCCTATAGGTCACACTCGGCTCCTCTACACTAGGCTCATGGCTCCCCTATAGGTCACACTAGGCTCCTGTACACCGGGCTCATGGCTCCCCTATAGGTCACACTCAGCTCCTCTACACCGGGCTCATGTCTTCCCTATAGTTCACACTTGGCTCCTCTACACCGGGCTTATGTCTTCCCTATAGTTCACACTCAGCTCCTCTACACCGGGCTCATGTCTTCCCTATAGTTCACACTCGGCTCCTCTACACCGGGCTCATGTCTTCCCTATAGTTCACACTCGGCTCCTCTACACCGGGCTCATGTCTTCCCTATAGGTCACACTCAGCTCCTCTACCCTGGACTTATGGCTCCCCTATAGGTCACACTCTTGTTGTCTCGTTGCTTTTCGTTAAAACACAAAGGGGCTCTGTATGTACAAAGATAGGAATATAGGGACGGCTGGACTGGCCGGCTGCCCAATGCCAATAAACTCTGTTTACAAACTAAAAATATCTCCCGTCTCACGTTTTGGCCGTCTGGAAGAAGCTCTCTGCTGCAGCATCATCTTATCTTAGAGCAGTATTCAACCCCGAAAGCAAACATTATATGGCAGCTTACCAATCATTAGATGGGATGGCTGCATTAGGTTTTTTTTTTTTTTTTTAGTTTTTTTCTTCTATTTTCACCTGTGATCCAGCCAGTAAGTCTGTTGGGTTTTTTTGTTTTGTTTTTTTTTCCAAAAGCACACACATTCTGTTGGAGAGCGTCAGTTTACAGGGATAAGACAAACCATTTAAAGTGGTATTAAACCCATTCATATCTGTGTGACTTCAAGTCGCACCGACTTCAAAATAGTCCCTGCGCTACTTTGGTCCGACTTTGATGCGAGTTGTGGTCCATACACCTCAAGTTTACACAGGCATTCCTTGAAATCGCACCCGCAAAATTGCGGCAAAATCGTGTGACTTTTAGTGTGAAAGGGGCCTGAAAGCAGTATTAAACCCAAAAACAAACATCCATTGTAGTGCAGCATAACAATTCTTAGATGTGATGGCTGCATTTGTTTTTATGCTTTCTTTCTTCTATTTTCATCTGGTGATCCAGCCAACAAGTCTTTTTTTTTTTTGTTTTTTTTGTTTTGTTTTTGTTTTTATTTCAAAAACACAAGCTCTCCAGCAGAATGTATTAGTTTACAGGGATGAGACTAACCATTTAGGGCCAGTTCACACCACATGCAGTCCAGTGTGGTTTTTTTTTTTTTTTTCTGCTTCAAAAACACATGGATAGTAGGTCATATTGTTTTCAATGGCATAGTACACACTCGTGCGCCCCAGTTCCATAAAAAAAAAAAAAAGTAGTAGAGCAATGCTGCACTGAACTGTACTGGTACGCTGTAAAATGCAACGCAAAAAAAAAAAAAAAAGCGCATGCAAAAAAGCATCTGGAACGCATCCGGACTGTGATTCTATGGTGTGAACTGGCCCTTAAAGCAGTATTAAACCCAAAAGCAAATATTTATTGTATTGCAGCTTACAAATTCTTAGATGTGATGGCTGCATTCGTTTTTTTTTTTTTTTTTGGCTTTCTTTCTTCTAGTTTGAACTAGTGATCCAGCCAGCAAGTCTGTTGTTTTTTTTATTTTTTTCAAAAGCTCAAGCTCTCCGGCAGAATGAATCAGTTTACAGGGATTATTTTCTTTTTTTTTTTTTTTTTTTTTTTTTTTTTTTTTAGGCTTGATTTCTTCTATTTTCATCTGATGATCCAGCCAGTAATTCTGTTTTTTTTTTTTTTTTTTTTTTTTTTTTTGCTGTCCAGCAGAATGTATCAGTTTACATGGAAGAGACAAACCATTTAACACTGGCAGGGGTGATTACAATGATCAGCTTTTATTTATTCTTGTAAAACCTTTATCCCAAAAGGAAAAATAAAGAAGTTTGCTGTAACTGATTTACAAAGTGTGGGCTGGAGTTTGGCTTCATTATGTTATGTAAGAGTTACTCTACCAACAATTTGGAATTTGGATTAACTCTTCCATTATAGTAACTCTTCTTCTCTTTTTCATTGCAGATCAATTGAATTCCAAGCAGAAGCAACGTGCCGTCATTGAGTTCTTGATGGAGGGGTGCAGGCTCTCCGATATCCACTGAAGGCTATAGAATGTTTATGGAGATGAGACAATGGACAAGAGTCACCAGTGACAGGACATTGCTCTGGTCAATGGTGTCATCTCCATAAACATTCTGTAGCCTTCTGTGGATATCGGAGAGCCTGCACCCCTCCTTCATCAACATCTCAATGACCGCACATTGCTTCTGCTTGGAATCCATTATTTACCTGCAATGATAACGAAGAGTTACTACAGAGGAAGAGTAATGCCTCGTTTCCACTGAGCGGATCGGTTCGGTACGCTATTTTGAGTGTTTCCATTGTAAAAGCGGCCCATACAACAGAACCGCACCATTCTGGGTCCTGCTTCAGATGTGGGGCCATAGAAAATGGTACGGTTCAGTTAGGGCAGAGCTACGATACATTTCACTGATTGGCAGACGTGTGACGCCATGCTAGGCATTTTTTCTAAACCCACGTATGGCCCCTGGCGGTCCGACTTGCAGTGGAAACTAGGGTTGTCCCGATACCACTTTTTTAGGACCGAGTACAAGTACCGATACTTTTTTTCAAGTACTCGCCGATACCGATTACCGATACTTTTTTTTTAATGTCACGTGACAGTGTTTGTTTTTTTTTTTTTTGTTTCTTTTTAACAGTGTTTTCTTTCTTTATTTTTTTTGGGGGGGGTGAACGGTGTATGTGTGTGTGTGTTTTTTTTTTTTTTTATTTTTTACAATTTTTTTTTATTCTTTATGTTTTTTTTTTTTTTTTTTTGTTTTTTCTTTTTTAATCAGCCCTGTTGTGGGGCTTTGGGGAGATATCAGGGGTCTTAACAGACCTCTGATATCTCCCCCTTGAGACAGAGAAAGAGACAGGATAGAGACTCTGTCCATTCACACAGCGGAGAGAGACAGCAGAATGGAGGGGACAGAGAAGGAGGGGGGAACGGAGGGGACAGCGGAGAGGCACAGGGAAAGAGAGAGGAACGGAGGGGGACAGCGGAGAGACACAGCAGAACGGAGGGGGACAGCGGAGAGACACAGCAGAACGGAGGGGGACAGCGGAGAGACACAGCAGAACGGAGGGGGACAGCGGAGAGACACAGCAGAACGGAGGGGGACAGCGGAGAGACACAGCAGAACGGAGGGGGACAGCGGAGAGACACAGCAGAACGGAGGGGGACAGCGGAGAGACACAGCAGAACGGAGGGGGACAGCGGAGAGACACAGCAGAACGGAGGGGGACAGCGGAGAGACACAGCAGAACGGAGGGGGACAGCGGAGAGACACAGCAGAACGGAGGGGGACAGCGGAGAGACACAGCAGAACGGAGGGGGACAGCGGAGAGACACAGCAGAACGGAGGGGGACAGCGGAGAGACACAGCAGAACGGAGGGGGACAGCGGAGAGACACAGCAGAACGGAGGGGGACAGCGGAGAGACACAGCAGAACGGAGGGGGACAGCGGAGAGACACAGCAGAACGGAGGGGGACAGCGGAGAGACACAGCAGAACGGAGGGGGACAGCGGAGAGACACAGCAGAACGGAGGGGGACAGCGGAGAGACACAGCAGAACGGAGGGGGACAGCGGAGAGACACAGCAGAACGGAGGGGACAGCGGAGAGACACAGAGGAAAGGAGGGGGCATGGAGGAGGATGCAGTGACAGTCAGCGGTGAGCGATTACCGCTGTATGTCACTAAAGCTGCTGAAAGCCGATGGGGGAGAATCTTGTAACTCCCCCACGCGCCGATCACAGCTGACTTCCAGGTATCGGGGGAAGCATCGGGAGCATTTGCCCGAGTACAAGTACTTGGGCAAATGCTCGGTATCGGTGCCGATACCGATACTAGTATCGGTATCGGGACAACCCTAGTGGAAACGCTCACCTGAATAGGCTGGACCATTCTAGGCCTTCCAAACTGTACCGACCCAAACCAATCCGCTCAGTGGAAACGAGGCATTACTCTACCAACGTGTAGAATTTGGATTAACGCTTCTTCTGGTTCATCGCAGGTAAATAATGGATTCCAAGCAGAAGCAATGTGCAGTCATTGAGATCTTGATGGAGGAGGGGTGAAGGCTGTCCAACATCCACAGAAGGCTAGAGAATGTTTACAGCAATGACACTAGTCACCAGTGAGAAGACATTGCTCTGGTCAATGGTGTCATCTCCATAAACATTCTGTAGGCTTCTGTGGATGTCCGGACAGTCTGCATCTCTCCATCAAGAACTCACGACGGCACATTGCTTCTGCTTGGAATCCATTATTAACCTGCAATGAAAAAGAAGAGGCAGAGTTACTCTACCAACATGTTAATAAAGTTAATTAAAAAAAAAAAAAAAAAGTTATGTCCACTTTTACATTAATTTTGGTTTGGCTTTCGTAATTTTTCTTTGTTTTCCAGCTGTGTGTCTGGAATGGAGGAGAAATGTACGTAGTTATTAGAGGTCAGGCTGTGTACAAGGAGTTCCTTCTATTATATGTGTGTAGAGAGCACTCTGCACTGTAATATCAGAAATGTGTTGTTACTAGTGATTGTGGGGTGCAGGTCTAGGGCAGTCACTACGCGTTTTTGCCTTTATACCATTAAGGTCCTTGAAGATCGTGTTCTTCTTACATTTTTCTTTTTCTTTAAACATTTGTATAAGGCTGTGATAAGTCATTTTGGTCTTTGATGTATTGTGGAGCATTACACATTAATAACTGGCCTCTACTCCACCCACTCTATACTACAAAGCTCTCCCTGATCATAGAACATGTTGGCTTTTTGATGTGTATGGTCCTTGTGGTTTCAGAGAGCTCCGTGTGAGCATGCTTCCAGGTACAAACAAAGACTTTCCTTTGTAGGGTATTGGTGTGTATGTGTGCAATCATTTCTTTCACTCGCTCTTGTGAGTCACCCAGAGAATGTTGGTTTGTTTGGAGGCTCTAACCACGGTGTACCAGCCTCATTTTCCCTAAATTCTGACTCATTCTTGTGTCATTCTGCCTATACTTTACGTCTCTTAACTATTTGTATCCTTGTCAATTGTATAGTAGATGGTTTCTCAACCAGGGTTCCATGGAGCCCTAGGGTTCCTCCAGAAGTTACTAGAGGTTCCTTGAGCAGTTTCTGCCTCTCAGATAAGTTCCCACTGACACCATTGATCCTTTTGGCTATCTGTAAGGTGTGTGTGTGTGTGTGTGTGTGTGTGTGTGTGTGTGTGTGTGTGTGTGTGTGTGTGTGTGTGTGTGGTTCTTCCCAGTGACCAAGTGTAGGGAGATGTCTTCCCACTGACCATCACAGTAATGTATCATGAGTTGTAGATAGTAATTTTTAGTAGGGGTTCCCTGAGACCGGAAATATATTTCAAGGGTTCCTCAGTGTTGAGAAAGGCTGGTATAGTAGATCTGGATCTTGAATGTATTGTGTAAGCCCATATCCAGGGAAGAGAAAAATTCTGCAACCCCCAATTAACTCTTGAAGCACCGATAGGGCAGTCTTTTTTGCTTTCATTTTAAGTCCAATGCAGAGCCTATAGACCTATACTAAAGGTTAGTAGGGGAGTAGAGTGTTGGCTGCCAGGGCAGCCTTTCTCAACCTTTTAACTCCCAAGGAGCCCTTGAAATAATTTTCCAGTCTTGGGGAATACCTGGTAAACCTATTTATTGGGAAAAATGGCCCTTACGTTGGTGGTCAGTGGGAAGAATACCTCCCTTACAGTGGTGATCAGAATGCCACCCTTTTACAGGCAGCTAAAAAGATCAATTGGGGTCTTGCAGCTGGTGCTTTTGAGTGGTATTGGACCAGGAACTATGCAGGCATCATCAAATGGGAGGTCAATCAACCACAGCTCAAAGAAACCCTAGAAACCTATGGAGGAAACTTAATTGAGCATAGCTGGTCTAGGGGGTCCCCTGGCAGCCAACACTCTACTCCCCTACTAACCTTTAGTATAGGTCTATAGGCTCTGCATTGGACTTAAAATGAAAGCAAAAAAGACTGCCCTATCGGTGCTTCAAGAGTTAATTGGGTGGTAAGCATGGAAATTACAGGTAACTGAGTATAATTACAATTACACATTATGTCAGCTTTTGAAGAGCGAGGGCCTCTTAAGAGACTTGTAACTGGTCACGGGCCACAATGAGTGGAGTGGGCAGATCACAGGTCCGTGTCCGCTCTGCATATGCAGAGTGGACATGGAAACGGCCTGCTCTGCTATATGAGCCCTCCGATTCGCACAGACGATAGGGAACGGATCCCCTTCTGATTTTTTTAGTGGATCGGATGGACACAAGTTAATTTACATCTGCCACTCCATAGAGGTAAATGGAGAACCCAATTGGGTCCCCCTGAAAAATGGTCAGGCGGACCCAATCTGACCAGTTGTGTGAAAGGTGCCTAAGGCTGCTTTCAAACTGATGCTCTGCGGTTTACCCACACCAGGGGTGCAGCGCAGTGCACCTGTGGTTTTCCTGCAGGTTACCGGAACTTTGTCATAGACTTCTGTTTATATCCTGCATGTGTGGAGCACTTTCTGAAAGCGCCCCAAACCCGCAGGTATTAACAGAAGATCCATGGCTCAGTGCAGGTAACCCTCAGGTGCACCGGCGGATCAGTTTGAAAGCAGCCTAGTAACCACTGCAGAAGAGACCTGTCCATGCCCGCGATCTGGGCTTGCCAATCCACCATCCCAGAGCAGGAGGTTGCATGCCACATCAGAGGGCTCCGCGGGCCAGTGGTTGGGCACCGGTGCGTTAGGTGAATGGCGATGCATGTTATTTAAAAAAAAACTGCACTAGCCTCTGTTCCCACGTCTTTACACTTCAAGCTGTGTACTGGAAACTTCCAAGAGTCTTAGACCACGCCTGGCCTCTCGGTGCATTGATGTACTTGTGAATTAGGCCCTCACTGCAGTAAATATATATGCTGTTGGAGATTGGGTATATTAGGATGGCCAGAAACTGGTCTAACCCACCACACTATACAATGCTCAGGCAAGACTTGGTTGATTTACAGTCTTTGCGTAACTGCAGTCTAATAAGGGAGCCTCTGGCCATGAGTGCTTTTGAGCTTTGGAAGCAATTGTTGCAGGAAGAAATCTTAGTGGCCTGTCTAATCGTTTCCTTTTCTTCGTGAGAAGAGCAAAGGCTGTTATTAACCATTCATCCACCTCTTCAGTCCATTGGGCAAGCCCCATAGGACTCCTCAGCGGCCTCTGAAATTACAGAGGACAACCAGATGTCAGAAGATGTCTCGGGGAAACATTTGCTTTTCTATGGCCAACTTTAATCATCCTTTGCCATCGTTTGTCAGCGGCCTAACAGGACTGGTTTGTAAATTTTATATGAAGAGGAGTAAGAACATACGGTATCTAGTATGTCCCATTTAGATGATCTCCTGATTACATCAAACCATATCCTGCCAGTTCCTTTTGTTGCTCGAGTGAACTAGAACTGGCTAATTTCATTTGTTCTGAGAATCCAGGCCTTTTTTTAATGCATCTCGGCAAGCAAGGTTAACATTATCAATTTAACAGCCTGAAGGGAGCATATAGTATAGTGAGCCGCAATGCTCCAGGAAGGCTGGAGATCCTGTGCAGTTTCATTTCCACTAATTCATTCATAAAACACTTATTTGTGTACAGCTGCTCTGTCTCTGGGAGGAAGTATTAGAAAATATTGTTCATTAGAGTCAGTGCATTTGAGTGGGAAGAATTCATTACAGCATTGCAAACAGTGATTCGGTGATCCACCTCTACCCCGCTCCATAGCCTTTCAGTTTTTCTCATGTCTTCTGTGTTGGTACAAAAGATATAGGAGTTCCTCAGCTGGTGGGCCAGCTTGGCATTGAATCATATAGGCAATTAACGTTTCAGCTGTAACATTATGACTGTACACCTAATATTGAGTAGGTCCCGAACCATTGCGATGCCAAAACAGCCCTGACCCATTGAGGTATGGACTCCAATAAGCCTTTTTGAAGTTATACTGTGGTATGTGGCAAGAAGTCTTTAGTAGCAGATCCTTTACGTCCAAGGTGGATCCTCCATGGGTCAGACTTTTTTTTTTTTTTCCCCTGTAGATCCTACAGATACTTGATTGGATTGAGATCTGGAGTATCTGGAGGCCAAGCCAACACCTTACACTCATTGTTGTGTTCATCAAATCATTCTTGAATTCATCAGACCAGGCCACCTCCATCTAGATCTCAATCTTGATTGGATTGAGATTTGGAGTATCTGGAGGCCAGCCAACACCTTACACTTATTGTTGTGTTCCTCAAACCATTCTTGAATTCATCAGACCAGGCCACCTCCAGCCATTGCTCTGTGGTCCAGTTCTGATGTTCACGTTCCCATTGTAGGCGCTTGTTGTGTTCCTCAAACCATTCTTGAACCATTTTTGCAGTGTGGCAGGGCACGTTATCCTGTTGGGAGGCCACTGCTATCACGGAATACCATTTCCATTCGGAAGTTGGTACATATCATAGTACCAGCCAGGTGGCTGGCAGGACCCAAGGTTTTCCAGCAGAACATTGCCCAAAGCATCGCAGTGCTTTTGCTGGCTTGCCTTCTTCCCATAGTGCATCCTGGTGCCATCTCTTCCGCAGGTCTGCGACGCACATGCACACGGCCATGGTGTAAAAGAAAACCTGACTCGTCAGACCAGGCCACCTTCTTTCATTAGTTGGTGGTCCAGTTCTGATGTTCACATGCCCATTGTAGACTCTTTTGGCTGTGGACACGGGTCAGCATGGGCACCCTGACCGATCTGTAGCTACACAGCCCCATACACCACAATCTACGATGCTCTGTATTTTCTGACACCTTTCTATTGGAACCAACTTAACATTTTCAGCAATTTGATCTACAGTAGCACTTCTTTTGGATTGGACTACACAGGTCAGCCTTCCCTCCATAAGTGCATCATTGAACCTTGTCTGCCCATGACCCTGTTGCTGGTTTTCCTTCCTTGGACGACTTTTGGTGGGTCCTGAGTCTCCTGACCACTGGAGACTGGGAACATCCTACAAGAGCTGCAGTTTTGGAGTTGCTTTGACTCAGTTGTCTAACCATTTACAGTTTGGTCCTTGTCGGAGTCGCTCAAATCCTTATACTTGCCCATTTTTTCCCCACACATCAACTTCATAGTTAACAACATGTCCACTTGCTGCCTAATATATGCTTCCACTTTAAGGTGGCATTGTAATGGGATAATCAAAGTTGTTCACTTTACCTCTCAATGGTTGTATGAATAATTATGTTTAAGAAGCCCTTGCATCAAGTATTATTTAATTGCAAACAGGAACTAAAAGCAGACCTATCTTTGGTTATCAGCGGCCTCCATCAGGTGCTTGAGCTTGCATTTTCTTATCACCGGCAGCCATCTAATTATTAGTACAAGCACCTTTTATGTCATAGGGGAAGGTAAGAACATGTAAAGACACAGCAAAATTACTTTAGAGTCAATTAGGGGTCATAGCCAACCTGGTATTTGGCTATAAATTTCATTCTGGCCAGGTCCTGACTCTACAATGCCAATGCCCCAGTTGCCAGGATGGCTATGTTCTGAATGATCATCCACCTAAAAACTTGTAAAGTGCAGTGAAATCATTCCCTGGTTCTGAGCTGGCTGCAGGTTTACATCAAGGCTCTGTTCACACCTACGTGTTTTAGCTCGCACGTCGGAGTGCAAAACAGATGTGTTCTAGGAACACGTTACCCAGTGTGACAGTTCACATCTACACTATATTGTCAAAAGTATTGGGACACCTGCCTTTTACACACATGAACATTAATGGTGTCACTCAGTGCCGGTTCACACAGGGGCGACTTGTCAGGCGACTCCCGTTCTGTACAATGGAACCGTTCTAATAGGAGCGACGCAAGTCGCTCCGACTTAGAAAAAGGTTCCTGTACTACTTTGGGGGCGACTTGAGACGACTTGCATAGACTTCTATACAGAAGTCGTTTTGCAAGTCGCCGTGGAAGTCGTGTGCAGGTCGCATCGGTGAGGCGACCTGCAAGTCGTGCCGCCCCTGTGTGAACCAGGGCTCAGTCTGTAAGGTTCAGTATTGAGTTGGCCCACCCTTTGCAGTTTTTAACAGCTTCAACTCTTCTGGGAAGGCCGTCCACAAGGTTTAGGAGTGTGTCTATGGGAATGTTTGATCATTCTTCCAGAAGCGCATTTGTGAGGTCAGGCACTGATGTTGGACGAGAAGGCCTGGCTCGCGGTCTGCTCTCGAATTCATCCCAAAGGTGTTCTATCAGGTTGCGGTCCGGACTCTGTGCAGGCCAGTCAAGTTCCTCCAACCCAAACTCGCTCATCCATGTCTTTATGGACCTTGCTTTGTGCACTGGTGTGCAGTCATGTTGGAACAGGAAGGGGCCGTCCCCAAACTGTTCCCACAAAGTTGGGAGCATGAAACTGTCCAAAATGTCTTGGTATGCTGATGTCTTAAGAGTTCCCTTTTTGTTTTTTCGCTCATTTTTTCTATTTTTGTTTTTAATACATTTCTTGCTTACATTACATTCTTGCTTTTAATAAATTTCTTGCTTACATCTATTTGTTTTTGACCATTTTATGATCAGATGTTTTAGCATTTAAGAAATGTTTTTATGTCGGTGAATTTTTGTGTTGATTGCTCTTTAACTACAGGTGTTTTGTGTTAGGTGATTTGATATACGCCTTTAAGAGCTTGTATTGTGAGCATTTCAGTTGTTGTGAACAAGCACGGTTCTTTTCGTGTGAAACATGTCAACGGATCATCATTGCAATTTTGTCTGGCTCATGACAATAAAGAAATCTCTACAGCATCTTTTGGATTCAAGCGTGCGATCGATCTTTTCTTCTCTTCTTAAAGTGGAGGGCCACCCTAAAATAAAAAATAGCATTAAAAATCGTAAAAAAATGAAAAAAAAAAAAACATTTGAAGAAAAATTTTTTTTTTTTTTTTAAACTTACCTGAACCCTTGTTGCTAGGCAGTCTTCCTAATCTGCCTCTTCCTGATCCTCGGTGAGCGGCCCCGTTGCCTTCTGGGAACTGTGTGTGTTCCCAGAAAACCACGCGGCCATTCACAGAGCGCTGCGCAGCTGGAAACTGGCAGTGAAGCCGCAAGGCTCCACTGCCTGTTTCCCTTCGTTAGGATGGTGGCGCTGGGACCCGAGGGACGGGTCGGCCTCGGGCGGCCGACATTGCGGGCACTCAGGACAGGTAAGTCTACTTATTTAAACTCAACAGCTACAGTGTTTGTAGCTGCTGACTTTTAAAAAAAAATTTTCCTGGCCGGAATCCCGCTTTAAGAGTTCCCTTCACTGATCTCAACCCGATAGAACACCTTTTGGATGAATTGGAGCGTAGACTGCGAGCCAGGCCTTCTCGTCCAACATCAGTGCCTGATCTCACAAATGTGCTTCTGGAAGAATGGTCAAACATTCCCATAGACACACTCCTAAACCTTGTGGACAGCCTTCCCAGAAGAGTTGAAGCTGTTATAGCTGCAAAGGGTGGACCAACTCAATATTGAACCCTACGGACTAAGACTGGGATGCCATTAAAGTTCATGCGCGTGTAAAGGCAGGCGTCCCAATACTTTTGGTAATGTCGTGTATGTGCTGTTGCACTACGTTTTGAAAAATGAGGCATGTCAGTTTTTTTCTAAGCATTTTCATGTACTGTCAGGCCAATAGTAGGCTATGAACGCACATAAAAATGCGCATGTAGTACGTTTTTAGTACATTTTCAAACATTGCCAGTCCCTGGAAGTGAATCTTTCCAAAGTCCACAACATTGTCACTGCAGGAAATGACTACTCTTTGGCCAAATCAGTAAATTGTGTAATGCATAAAATTTGAGCACCAGCCGCCACTGCCTGAAAGTATGCAAAACTCTCCAGGTATCCCAGTCTAAAATGGGGGGTCCCCTTTCATATTTTACACGCACAAAAAGACACACACAAAAACACACACAAACACAAAAACACACACACAGACACACACAAACAGACACACACAAACAGACACACACACAAAAACAGACACACACAAACAGACACACACACGCAAACAGACACACACACGCAAACAGACACACGCAAACAGACACACGCAAACAGACACACGCAAACAGACACACGCAAACAGACACACGCAAACAGACACACGCAAACAGACACACGCAAACAGACACACACAAAAACACACACACAAAAACACACACACAAAAACACACACAACCCCCCCCCCCCCCCCCCACCCCAAAGCAGCTCAAGCCTCATTAGCCACAAAAGCACACAATGTAAAAAACAAAACTGCAAAACAACCAAAGTTGCGCCTCTCGAGTGTGAATGCATCTTAAACTTATTTCGGAAATCAAGACTTGCAGATGATCCTCTTTATATGTGGCTGGTATGGAGAAGAACACAACTTTCGCTCTTCCCAGTTCTCCTAAATTGGCCCCTATGTGTGTTTTTCGCTGACCTCAATGGAGCCCAGATCTTTGAACGCCGCACTCGATACGCATTTTTCTCAGCAAGAATAGCCCTGCAGAATGTACGTTTTTATTTACCGATGTTTCCAAACTTAACTATTTGTCCTTTTTTTTTTTTTTCTTTTTATTCAGCTAAACATTGCCTACCGTGGGCAGGTGCCCGGGATCTGGCTCCTTCCACCAGATTTGTTTACAGTGATTCAAGCAAACCTCTCCAATAACACAAAAACACATAGCTGAACGTCTAGGCAATGTTTTCAACTTGGGCAGATTCTCCCCCACCCCCTTTCTTTCTTTTTTTCTTTATATCTTGGTGTGTTAGGAACGGCTGAATGAAATTTTTATTAATCTTTGGAGGAAGATGCTGGGCTTCAGATTCTTCCAGTACTGCCAAGTTTCTTATCCCTTTCTAACGTATTAGCCACTGGAATATGCAATGTCAACGTGCTCTGTTTACATGTCTAGTGTTCTCAACATTGCCACCAGTGGGTCTCTCGCCAATTGCAGACCTAAAACCCCAATAATAAACATTTTTATTTTTTTAATGTTTTAATACTTTTTTTTTTTTTTTTTAGAATTTTTATAAGACAAACAGCCTGCAACTGCAGAAGTCCTAGAAATACGATACAAAAAAGAGATAGCCTCGCAGGGCACAATTACCGTAGTTATCGGCGTAAAACACACACAGGCGTATAACGCGCACCTTCATTTTAGGAGGGAAGTTTCAGGAAAAAAACTTACACTCCATCCGACTTTTGCTGGCAGAATTCCAGCCGGCAAAAGATTGAGAGCAGGTGCGTTCCTCTGTATGCAATTCGGACGCGAAAAAAAATCACGCATGCTCGGAAGCATTGAACTTCATTTTCTGGGCTCGTCGTAGTGTTGTATGTCACTGTGTGCTTGACGGTTGAAAGTTCAGAGAACTTTTGTGTGACCGTGTGTACGCAAGTCAAGCTTGAGCGGAATTCTGTCGGAAAAACCATCCAAGTTTTTTCTGACGGAATTTCTGATTGTGTGTACGCGGCATTAAACTTTTAAAGAACTTTGAAGCAAAATAAGGGTCGGTGCCCATCAATGCAGCCTCACCATTGCCTATCTGCAGCCTGATCAGTGCCCATCTGCAGCCTCACCATTGCCCATCTGCAGCCTGATCAATGCCATCTGCAGCCTTACAATTGCCCATCAATGCAGCCTCCCCATTGCCCATCAATGCAGCCTGATCAATGTCCATCTGCAGCCTCCCCGTTGTCCATCAATGCAGCCTCCCCGTTGTCCATCAATGCAGCCTCCCCGTTGTCCATCAATGCAGCCTCCCCGTTGTCCATCAATGCAGCCTCCCCATTGTCCATCAATGCAGCCTCCCCATTGTCCATCAATGCAGCCTCCCCATTGTCCATCAATGCAGCCTCCCCATTGTCCATCAATGCAGCCTCCCCATTGTCCATCAATGCAGCCTCCCCATTGTCCATCAATGCAGCCTGATCAATGCCCATCTGCAGCCTCACCATTGCCATGAATGCAGCCTGATCAATGCCCATCTGCAGCCTCCCCTCAGATTACTGCTGCCTCGGAGGGGACAGGGAGGGGGGGCGGGACGAGTGCCATCAGATTACATACAGCGAGAATCTCCTGTTTACTCGGCGGCCTCTTTACTACAAAGTCCCGCCTCCTGGACAGTCTTCTATGATAGACAGAAGACTGGTCCAATGCCGGCCCAGGAGACGGGACCTCCTATTACAGAGGCCACCAAGTAAACAGGAGATTCTCTCTGTATGTCATCTGACGGCGCTCGTTCTGCCCCCCTCCCCGTTCCCTCCTAAGCAGCCCACATTGCAGTATCGGCGTATAACACGCACATACTATTTGCACCCGATTTTCAGGGTGAAAAAGTGCGTGTTATACGCCAATAAATACAGTATATCAAATAAACATTTTGTCGGAAGCCAGGAACAAAGATCTGATGAGAGCAATGGCTTAGAATAACTCCTCTTGTTCTTATGGTGTTTCTAATATTCATTTGGGTATGGTTATTATTTTAATACAATAGTCCTTTATAAGGAGCGCAGAATTCTCCATAGTTGCAACTAAACAAACATTCGCCTAGCTAGGTGCATGTC
This sequence comes from Aquarana catesbeiana, assembly GCA_037953035.1. Classification (NCBI taxonomy): domain Eukaryota; kingdom Metazoa; phylum Chordata; class Amphibia; order Anura; family Ranidae; genus Aquarana; species Aquarana catesbeiana. Next base: position 62,198 of record JBBHAA010002445.1, read on the forward strand.
ATTTTCTACACGTCACTGCGGTAATTGGTAGACACTGAATCATGGCAATCAACCCACAGAAACCATATATATTCATGAAGATGAAGCAATATGGATGTATAGTGTTTGGGCAAAATACCCGCCAGGTGTCCACTCTAGCTGCAGGTAGATGAAATTCTTGTTGGCTCGTTTTAAAATGTTACTAAACCTACAACAGTAAAATCAGTCTGTATATGTAGTAAAGCATGCTTGTTATACTCACTGTGGAACCTAAGGGGTTAATCCTCTGCCTTGTGTAAAAAGGCTGTTTGCTCCTGTCTTCTCTGATCCTCCCCTTCTTCCACTGTCCTCAAACCATCTACTGATAGAACAGAGGCTAGGGGACAAGCTGCACATGCTCAGTTTGGTGTGTACAGTGGAACCTTGGATGACGAGCATAATCCGTTCCCGGAGAATACTTGTAATCCAAAGCACTCACATATCAAAGCGAGTTTCCCCATAGAAGTTAATGGAAATGATGGTTATTTGTTCGACATTGACTTCTATTGCATGCAATACCACAAGTAGCCAGAGGTGGGGGGGCACCGGAGAGACTCAGAAATACTCGGAGTCCGCTCAGCTGCTCTTGGAAACCCTCGGAAAGGCTCGGGAACTGAGTATTTCCGAGTGTTTCCAAGTATTTACGAATGGCTCCGAGTGTCACCAGCACCCCCGCACCTGTGGCCAAATGCGGTACTGCACACCGCAGAGGCTTGAATCCTGCTCGTTTTGCGAGACAACACTCGCAAACCGAGTCAGGATTTTAAAAAAATTATTGCTCGTATTGCGAAACGCTCGTCAACCGCGTTACCCGCAATCCGAGGTTCCACTGTATTGCTAAAGAGTTGTTGTTGTTTTTTTTTTCTTTGGAAGAGCACATTTGATCAGCACAGGGCCAATCGGCACTGTCCAGACAGAGGGTCAGGGGATAGGTGGAGGTCTTCAACTTCCATTGTACCTGCTATATTTTGGTCAAACACATATCAGTTCGGTAATTGGTAGACTCATGGCAGTTAACCCACGATCCATCTATGGCTTACTCTTAAGCTGGCCATAGATGGATCGGATCTCAGCTGGTTGAGCATGGAGGTATTTCCCGATCAACACTATGTTGATGGGGAAATCGAGCAATTTTTTTCCCTGTAACCTGTGGTTGCATGGCCTCTACGCTCTAGTGTGGCACCAGTAGTATACGAAGAGGCTCTCAGCCTCAGATTTTTCTAGCCTATGAGCATGGCTTTGGTCCTTAGGTGTTCACTATGGCTTGCTGCCTTCTTCAGACAGTCATAGTCCAAATGCCTGCATAGAAAAAGACAACCTAGGGCGAACCCATCTAGTGCGTTAACCTCAACGCCATTTTTTGCATAGATGAAAATCAATGATTATACTCCACAAACCATAGTTACAAGCTCATCACAAATGTCACAAGAACTAAAACTTGTGTCCAAATGGGCTGGGAAGATGCCACAAGGGCCCTTCAGACTCTGATGTAGTTTGAGGGTGTCCCCTGATTCGCCTGATTCTGCCCAGAACGCCCAGGTGTGCATGGAGCCCTAACTCTTCAAACATCACTGTCTTCCTCACACTTGATTCCTCATAGGGCTTTCGTGCCACCATCTTGCATTTGGAGCCAGCTTTCAGGTCCTAATCACTCCCAGCTGGACCCCCCTTTCCCTACTGTGTTTGCACGAGAACATGGACTGCAGTGGGACCGGTCCTGTAGCCTCCTGGGGTGTATGATGTATAGCCCAGTAGGCTGCTAACTGGCCAAGGGTACAATATCCTTTCCAGGAGCAAGTACCATTGAGAATTTTGTAATAGGCTGAAGCAAACTTTCTTTTCAACACAAAGGAACCGTTAAAAAAATAACTTTCTGTTCTTGGAGAACCCTTTCTAAAAATGACTAATACAGCTCATGATACGTTAGAGTGATGGTCAGTGGGAAGAATGCTCCTTAAACTTGTCATTGGGAAGAATTCCACCCCTTACAGATCGCTAAAAAGATCAATGGAGTCAGTGGGAACTTATTTAAGAGGCAAAAATGGGTAATTACTTAAGGAACTTTACCAACCGCAGGAGGAACCCTAGACTTCCAAGGAACCCCTAGCAACCTCAGAAGAAACCCTAGGCTTCTAAGGAACCTCTGATTGAGAGACCGTGGGCTGGGGGAGGTGGTGAAGGAATAGTCGCATCACTTTTCAGGTTATGGCCCTTTTGTAAGGGGTTTCTGTCCAGTGTTTTTGAATAGTAGCTCAGTGGTTACCATTTCTGCCATACAGCACAGGGGGTCAGTTCAAATCCCAACTATATGTTGGCCCTTTTGCTTGCGTGGGTTTTCTCCAGGTTCTTCAGTTTGCCCCCACATCCCAAAGACATGCTGGTAGGTTAATTGGCTCCTGTCTAAATTGGCCCTAGTATGTGTGTATATGCATGCAGGTGAGATGGGGACCTTGGATTGTAAGCTCCTTGAGGACAGACACTGATATGACAAACCATATATGTAAAGTGCTATGGAAATTGTTGGCACTATATAAATACCTGAAATTAATCATAACTGCAGGTTGTGTTGGGAAGTCCTCATACTTGTATATCTCCTATCCTCCTAGGACAAATGGCTTTGGATAGAAGGTGCGCACAGATTTCTCATGCGTCAATAATGCTTTTCCCACGTGACCGGCCCTGTTCCTGTTTTCTATTCCTATTAATGTCAGCGTGCTTCATAATTCATCAGAACCGAAATATCAGGGTTTCTTTTCCTGCAAAGCCATCCTTGGAAACTTGCGTTATTTAACAAGACGTCACATTTCAGCTTTCCGTTTGGATGTAGGGGGAAGGCAGACACGGGGAACTTTCATTGTATCCAATGTGACAGGCTGAGCAGAGTTAGATGTGGGAACACAGGCTGGGTGAATGGCAGCTTCTGCACGTGGAGATTGCAAATTCATTTGTTCGACCCATGGAAGAGGGTGTGAGTAGTAGGGATCGACAGAAATTATCCCACTCTACCTACTCCAACTACATGAGGCCACAATGATAAAGATTGTAATTTAAAGTGGTAATAAACCCAAAAAAATGCATTATATTGAATCTTGCCAATCGTTAGATGCGGTGGTTCATTAGTTTTTTGTTTTTACCCGGTGACCTGTTATTTTTAACATCCCTTAACAGTCAAAGTTGTATGCGTCATGTTAATGCAGTGACTTTAACAGTGCTCTATATCAGTGGTCTCCAAACTGCGGCCCCAAGGGCCAGATGTGGCCTTTTGCTTATCTTTATCCATCCCTTGGGGCCCTATTCCTCTTATAAGAGGCACTATTCTCCTCACTGACACCAACAGTGGGGCATAATTTCTGCCACTGGACCAAATAATGGAGCACTATTCCTCCCTCTGACAGCTACAATGGGGCGCTATTTCTTCCACTGACACCAACATTGGGGAACTATTCCTCCCACTGGCCCCAGCGATAGGGCCCCCATTCCTCCCACTGACCCCAAGGATGGGGCGCTTATCCTCCCACTGACCCCCAAGAATGGGGCGCTTATCCTCCCACTGACCCCCAAGGATGGGGTGCTGTTCCTCCCACTGACCCCCAAGAATGGGGTGCTGTTCCTCCCACTGACCCCCAAGGATGGGGCGCTGTTCCTCCCACTGACCCCCAAGGATGGGGCGCTGTTCCTCCCACTGACCCCCAAGGATGGGGCGCTGTTCCTCCCACTGACCCCCAAGGATGGGGCGCTGTTCCTCCCACTGACCCCCAAGGATGGGGCGCTGTTCCTCCCACTGACCCCCAAGGATGGGGCGCTGTTCCTCCCACTGACCCCCAAGGATGGGGCGCTGCTCCTCCCCACTGACCCCCAAGGATGGGGCGCTGCTCCTCCCCACTGACCCCCAAGGATGGGGCGCTGCTCCTCCCCACTGACCCCCAAGGATGGGGCGCTGCTCCTCCCCACTGACCCCCAAGGATGGGGCGCTGCTCCTCCCCACTGACCCCCAAGGATGGGGCGCTGCTCCTCCCCACTGACCCCCAAGGATGGGGCGCTGCTCCTCCCCACTGACCCCCAAGGATGGGGGCGCTGCTCCTCCCCACTGACCCCAAGGATGGGGGCGCTGCTCCTCCCCACTGACCTCAAGGATGGGGGCGCTGCTCCTCCCCACTGACCCCAAGGATGGGGGCGCTGCTCCTCCCCACTGACCCCAAGGATGGGGGCGCTGCTCCTCCCCATTGTCCATGGGGCTATAATGTGCAGGCGCAGCCAGAATAATGAAGGCTTGCACCTTTACTGGAAGTAAAACGATAGACCTGAGGCCATCTGATTGAGGTAAGTATACACCTGGGGGTGGGAGTTAGGTTAGGTCAGGGGATAAAAGAGAAGTGCACATTAATTAAGTGCTGAATAAAGCCAGATGTATTTCCTTTACTGAGAAGAATGCTAGCATAATTCATTGTGAGTCATTAGGTGACTTTTAGTTTTACTAGCCAGCCAGATACGTAAGTGTGATTGGAAAATCCCTAAATTCTTTGCCTAACATAACTCCTAAAATAAAGGCCTGTTTCTATCATCGAATGCTGACTTTTTTAACCTTTTTAACATGGAGTAACCCTTAAAATAATGTTAGGGTCTCAGGAAACCCCTGATAATTTGTTAGCATTATAGCTAGAGGAAGCAATTTTCATTAAGTTTGTGGTCAATGGGAACAATCCCAACTTAACAGATAGCCAAGAAGGTTCTTGATGTCACTGGTACGGTAGCTTATCTGAGAGGCAGAAAGGGCTCCATGCTCAAGGAAGCCCTAGAAACCTCTGGAGGAGCCCTAGGATTCTACAGAACACTGGTGGAGAAAGGCTGACCTAGTGTTTTGCTTCCATCCATAATGATATCCAAAATGGTGGCGTGGAAGTGTGGGCTTGGGGCCACAATTGCTCCCGGGTTCAGTTCCTCTTTTTACTAATTTTCCTAGTAATACACATTTACATTGGTATTGTTTTGAGATCAGCCTTTCTCAACCTATTCAACACAGAGGAACATTTGAAATTTGAGTACCTTTCCAGTCGCAGGGAACCCCTGCTAAAAATTGCTATAGCGACAACTACTGATACATTAGTGTAATGGTCCACAGGAAGATAGTTCCTTACACTTGTGGTCATTGGGTAGAATTACCCCTCTACAGATCGCTAAAAGGGTCAATGGTGTTGGTGGGAACTTTTTTGAGAGGGACAAATTTCTCATTGCTCAAGGAACACCCCTAGCAACCTCTGGAGGACCCCCAGGGTTCATTGCTCAAGGAACCCCTAGCAACCTCTGGAGGACCCCAGGCTTCCACAGAACCCTGTTTGAGAAACCCTGATCTAGGGTGAAATTGTGAGTACCTCAGAAATCTGAACCCTCATGAAGGCAATGGTGGCCATACATACTTCAATAAATGATTGATATTTATGATCAATCTCTTCCAATTGATCTATAGTCAAGAGCCCATTTGATTAATATGCCACAAATGGGGAAGTGGATTTTACATTTACAGTTGAGATATCATCATAAGTTATCATTTGCATCTATCGTTTCCATCATGTAATCTCATAATCTAATCAAGTGGTCTCCAAACTGCAGCCTGGGGGCAAGATGCGGTATTTTGCTTGCCTTTATTTGGCCCTTGGGACACTTTTCCTCCAACTGGCACCAATGATGGGGCACCATTCCTCCCATAGACACTATCATTGGGGCAGTATTCCTCCCACTCATACCCACAATGAGGCACTATTCCTCCCACTAAATCCAATTGTTTACTCCAACTGGCCACAGTTCAGCCCCCTCTAAAGCCTGCAGGACCGTAAACTGGCCCTTTTGTTTAGAACGTTTGGAGACCCCTTATCTAATCAATTAAAATACAATCATGTTCTTGAACCGTGCTGCCAATCGATGCAAGATTATTAATAATATTCCACCCTGGTCGATCAATTCAGTTTGAATCTGACTGAAATAGAGTCTAAATTGATTGAAAAGGAATCTTTTTTTTTTTTTTTTTTTTTTTTTTTTTTATGTGCAAAATTTGATCCTATTGATTGGTTTAAAAAAGTGTGTGGCCACCATAAGGATGACTGGATGAGTCTATAGAACCTCCAGGAGGTTCTCTTAGGAGTGATCACTTTCCATTCCTTATCGGGCTTAAAACAGGGCAATGGACAGACTGACATCTTAGATCTCTCCAAGAAGAAGAAAATGTTAGTTCTAGAGCTGCCAGTGCCGGTGTGTTTCGCTAAAGGTTAATGCACCTTTCACGGTAGGGAGCACACACTTTTAGAGTAAGAAATGGCTTGTTTGCATAAGGCTTCTCAGAAGTGCATTCGATGGCTGCTCAAATACAGCCTGGTGTATCGGTGACGTAAAATGCAAAGTATTGACGCTCTGCCATGGCGTGAACGGGTCACCAGTGACGAAGATTTTTGCCAGATGACAGCCCGAAAAACTTAGCAGCTTGTGCCAAAGGTGATCATGTTTGCAAAGTAAAGAGATGCAAGTGCATCCATTGCGCAGGGATTTGTACTTCTTGAGAAATCCGTACGTCATCTGCAAACAAAGGAAAAATTATGAATGGGCCGCAGGCGGAGCTGTGCAGGTGTAAGTATAGGGAGATTATGCCAACATGTCAGGTATTTACACTACTAGTGGTGACGGGACGTATGGGCCGGTGTGGAAAATAGCCGCCTGCCTTGTTGATGTGAATGTCAGGCGGCATTCTAAAGGAGCTGAGGATTCTGCCTGTCCTAGCACGCCTTGTTTGGGATGACTTTGTTCCTGTTATGTAGCACATGGCGTCACCTAAATTAGCAGATTTTTTATTAAGGACGTAGCCCGGTATATTTTCAGAAGCGTATCAAATGCTCATGGTGATGACCCAAATTGTTGGAACTCCAACCTGGTTGAATCTATGCATTCACCTTTCATCTCATACAAAATGTTATAGCACAGATGGCGACAATTTATATAGGGTGAGCCTTAGGGTGTTTGCTGGTGGAACCCCCCCTTATCAAAGGCACATTAAGGAGAGGCGCTGAAGAGCAGAAAAAAACCACTGAACGCATATAAGTGCTAGACGCTTTTGATGGGTAATGCGTTCCGATAGCCAGAATAAATTAAAGCGGAGTTCGCACTTTTCCCCCCTCCACTGCCACATTTGGCACTTTTTTGGGGGGGGCGGGTACCTGGTTCTGACAGGTACCCGCTCCCACTTCCGGGTAAGATCGTCGTAGCAATCTCTGAGCATTCCCGGCCCCTCCTCCTTCCCCCGATGCCTTCTGGGGACACACACAGGTCCCAGAAGACGACTGGATCATTGGGAAAGCGCAGCGTGACTCGCGCAGTTTCTCTTGCTTACAATGCCGGCGCCTGCACCCGAAGCTGATTCACAAATTGGCTCAGGATGCTGGAATCCTCCTAGCTGCCTAATTGACAGTTGGTTTCACCTCCCAAAGCACAGCTGAGATTTGGAAGCCAGCTGCACCCCCCTCCACAGCCCGGCATTCCAGTGAGTGTAGAGGGAGAGCGGTGACTGACAGTCACTGCTCTCTGCTCTTAATGGGCGGGAACTACTACAGCATCACACCAATGCTGCGGCATAGAGGCTAGTATGCAAGTCTGTTTAATAACCTCAAACCGTTTCTTTAAGTGTACTGTGCCCCAGACTACTTAGAAGAGGTGGTCCTGGGCTCGGTTAGCTTGTGGCCGGTGCAGTTGGCTTCAGTGTAAGTGCATACTGTGCCTGAGCACTGAAGCAGGGATCACTGCAGCCTGGCTGGTGGAAGTGAAGGTGTAAGGCAGGGGTCTCCAACCTTTTTCAAGCAAAGGGCCAGTTTACTGTCCTTCAGACTTTAGGGGGGCCGGATTCTGACCAGTGGGGGTAGAAAATGCCCCTGGGGCAGGCATCGGTGAGAATAAACACGGCCTCAGGGTTGGGGGTCAGTAGGAAGAGGGATAAGGCTCCATTATTGGTATTAGTGGAAGAAATCATGCCCCATTATTGGTGTCATTGGGAGGAATAGTACCTCATATCATTGGGAGCAATAGTGCCCCAAGGGCCAGATGAAGGCTAGCAAAGGGCCACATCTGGCCCTCGGGCCACAGTTTGGAGACCCCTGGTGTAAGGGATCGTTCACACCCTGGGGGAAGGGTGGTTAAGGGCCATGCTTCTACTGCCCCTCAACCACTAGCCCAGGGATATGCAATTAGCGGACCTCCAGCTGTTGCAAAACTACAAGTCCCATCATGCCTCTGCCACTGGGTGTCATGCTTGTGGCTGTCAGTCTTGCTATGCCTCATGGGACTTGTAGTTCTGCAACAGCTGAAAACCCGCTAATTGCATATCCCTGCACTAGCCCATTTAGCTGCAGGGGCAGCAGCATGAGGGTGTAGACATTCCGTGGCAGGAATTGTACCCCCTGTCGCTTTCTGACAACGTAGCACCCACTGAACACGATTCAAGGGGTTAAAGCAGGCCGCTGAATGGGGATCGTTCTTCAGAAATCGAAGCTTGAATAGCCACGATTGTGCCCGCGATTACGAATTGCATGGTATTTGCAGCACGATGCGCGTTTTGGTGCTTTTTTCCTTCAATGGCATCTCAAATGCGATTCTGCCACGATGGTCATGCGCCAACCACAGCAAACCATGCCTTTAAAAAAATCGTGTGAAGCTTGTTGCCTGAAAAGGAACAGGAGCCTCTTTTTGGGTGACAATGCGCATAGGGAAGCACATTCACTATGCAACATGCAGAACTGTGTGAAAATCGCACTGTCAAAATTGTGTAGCGGGTGAACTAATTCCCACTATGCGATAATGTGAATGGAGCCTAAGTGTGCCCATGGAACACTTGCTCATAGGCCAGTGTGTGCACATACCAGCAGGGGGGTTTGGAGAGGGGCAACATAACATGGGCGTGGTTGCGTTTTTACTGCGCCCCATTTTGTGTGTACCCTTCAAATTGAAGCCAAAACATCAACATTCTCCTGCTCTACAAGACTCTGGTCCGGCCTCACCTAGCGTATTCTGTCCAGTTCTGGGCACCAGTCCTCAGGAAGCATGTACTGGAAATGGAGCGAGTACAAAGAAGGGCAACAAAGCTAATAAAGGGTCTGGAGGATATTAGTTATGAGGAAAGGTTGTGAGCACTGAACTTATTCTCTCTGGAGAAGAGACGCTTGAGAGGGGATATGATTTCAATATACAAATACCGTACTGGTGACCCCACAATAGGGATAAAACTGTTTTGCGGAAGGGAGTTTAACAAGACTCGTGGCCACTCATTACAATTAGAAGAAAAGAGGTTTAACCCTAAACTACGTAGAGGGTTCTTTACTGTAAGAGCGGCAAGGATGTGGAATTCCCTTCCACAGGCGGTGGTCTCAGCAGGGAGCATCGATAGCTTCAAGAAACTATTAGATAAGCACCTGAACGACTGCAACATACAGGGATATACAATGTAATACTAACATTTATAATCACACACAAAGGTTGGACTTGATGGACTTGTGTCTTTTTTCGACCTCACCTACTATGTAACATGACAGCCAAGCAACTAGCATTGTCAAAAGTCAGCACTTTTATATCATGAATGCTGTTTTTATAAAAAAAAAGGCAGTTACTTTTTGTCAAATCCTAACCCCCTGAGAGAGGTTTCTCCATTGAAGGATAGCGGCCAAAGCCATGCACAACGTTCCTCAACCTCGTGAAAAGTTGACAAGCCTCCGAGGTGAAAGAGTCCTTTTTTTTTTATCATCTCACATTTCTCCTACGACTGTTAACGTGAGAAGAGGGGCCTCTTGAAGAGCCTGAACGCTTCCTCTGGCACACACACACAGGTCGGTGTTTTCTTTGGCCTTGGAAGGTACACATGATAATCGCTGTCCAGAGAAAACAAATGACTTGGACAAAACACCTGTTCCGAGCAGATCAGCGCGTTTTACAACCGGCCATGTGGCACCAGATCTTCTGAACCCCCCCCCCCCCTGCAGTGCTGAGAAGTGTTGTAAGGACAATGGTGTGTGACTCACCCACAGGACACCACTTCCCGTAGTATTAACCCCTTGGAAGCTTCTTATATACCCTCCGGCGGTGTGATTAAGATTAGTGGCAGTCTAGTTTTTCTCTGACTCACACTTGGCCTTCTCTCGTCCTCAGTAGCATTAACCCCCGAAGAGACTACGATGATATCTCTGCAGTAATTCAACACTTCTCGGTGAACCTGTTCGGTGTTGGCCAGCGTTTCGGTTCAGTAGAAAACCTCAGCAGTGCAGCGTTTCAGGCACTTTTCCCGTGTGAGACAAGGATGCATCTCTCTGTGCCTCGGGAAAAGTCTGAAATTTACATTTTTGTCACATTTCACATCAACAGGCCTTAAGGTGACATTAAAAGTTTATTCAAAGACTTTGCATGCTGCTTCTGCTTTTTAAAAGGGCTTTTTTACCCCCCTCGATTGGGCTGCCCTTTCCATTCTAAGGTGGCTCCCCTTCCCGGTAGGCAACAGTCAAAAAGAGTCGGCAACTCGAAAATATTAAAAAATCCAATCTTCTTTATTGAAAAAGATTTTGTGGTAAAAACCCAGGAATAAAACAGTTGACGTGTTTCCGCCCATGCAGGCCTTAGTCAAAACCAACTATGACTAAGGCCTGTTGATGCGTTTCAGCTTATGTAGGCCTTGGTCTTGGTTAACAAGCCTTAGTCTGAGATGGTTATGACTAAGGCCTACATAAGCTGAAACGTGTAAACAGGCCTTAGTCTTGGATGGTTATGACTAAGTCCTGAATAGGCTGAATCGTGTCAACAGGCCTTCGTCTTGGTTATGGATAAGGTCTGCATAGGCTGAAATCTGTCAACAGGCCTTAGTCTTAGATGGTTATGACTAAGGCCTGAATAGGCTGAACCGTGTCAACTGGCCTTCATCTTGGTTATGGATAAGGTCTGCATAGGCTGAAATATGTCAACAGGCCTTAGTCTTAGATGGTTATTACTGTATGATTATATTGGTTATGATTGTGATGGTGTCATTTGTCGGGGGGGGGGGATTATGGTGTGGGGTTGTTTTTCAGGGGTTGGGCTTGGCCCCTTAGTTCCAGCGAAGGGAACTCTTAAGGTGTCAGCATACCAAGACATTTTGGAGAATTGCAAGCTCCCAACTTTGTGGGAACAGTTTGGGGATGGCCCCCTCCTGTTCCAACATGACTGCGCACCAGTGCACAAAGCAAGGTCCATAAAGGCATGGATAAGCGAGTTTGGGGGTGGAGGAACTTGGCTGGCCTGCACAGAGTCCTGACCTCAACCCCATAGACACACTCCTAAACCTTGTGGACAGCCTTCCCCAGAAGAGTTGAAGCTGTTATAGCTACAAAGGGTGGGCCAACTCAATACTGAACCCTACGGACTAAGACGCCATTAAAGTTCATGTGCCTGTAAAGGCAGGTGTCCCAAAACTTTTGACAATATAGTGTAGACGTGGATGATTGCCTACCAACAGAAACGCATAAATAAAAAAAAATTGTGACGTTTTAATTCAACCCTTGAAATTCCTGTAGCTTTTTCTTTCCACGTGTACAATGGGGATCACCGTTCAGGCTTCCCCTGTGTTCGGTGTCTATTCTGAGCCTGGGCCTCCTCTGACATATCTTCTTTGCGCTAATTTACTGTCCTAGTCCTGGTGATGGTTAAAGCCCTGGGACTGCAGCGGATGAGCCTTGGGGGCCCCGTCTTCAGCTTCCTGCCTCGGAATGGACTGTTGCCATGGTAGAAAACAGACTTCTACATAAATACACGGAGAAATCTTTGTTTATCTGCGTATGTGCAGGTCGGTTGCTCTGAGAATGTTCCCTCAAGAAGGTAAAAAAGCATTTTATCCCTGCCGAGATGCTTATATAGTGGAAAAGGTCATGTGTATAGGTCAGGGGGCTCGCTTACATTTAAGGAACTCTCTGCTTCATTCATATCCCCATGACTCACAGCCTATTATAGGCACAAAGCTATATATAACTGTTAATAGCTATGGGCGCTGGAAGGGTAGTGGAGTCGCTCAGCAGTCGCCCAGCAGAGGTAGTATCTGCAGTTTGGATGAAGCTAAGACGGTTCAGTTCTGATATTGGAAAACCGAGAGAGAGAGAGAGAGAGAGAGAATATGAATGAATGAGAATTTTTTTTCTTATTAAATTCTGTGATTTCCCTTTTAAAGCCCAACTCTGGGCCAAAAAAAAGAAAAGTCAACTACTCGTTTTCTGTCTAGGGCAGTGGTCCCCAAACTGTGGCGTGTGGACCAGATGTTGCCCTCTGCTTGCCTTTATCCAGCCTTGCACTGACACCAACAGTGGGGCAATAGTCCTATTGACATCAATGTTGGGGCGCTATGCCTCCCACTGACGCCAGGGTTGGGGCGCTATGCCTCCCACTGACGCCAGGGTTGGGGCGCTATGCCTCCCACTGACGCCAGGGTTGGGGCGCTATGCCTCCCACTGACGCCAGGGTTGGGGCGCTATGCCTCCCACTGACGCCAGGGTTGGGGCGCTATGCCTCCCACTGACGCCAGGGTTGGGGCGCTATGCCTCCCACTGACGCCAGGGTTGGGGCGCTATGCCTCCCACTGACGCCAGGGTTGGGGCGCTATGCCTCCCACTGACGCCAGGGTTGGGGCGCTATGCCTCCCACTGACGCCAGGGTTGGGGGCGCTATGCCTCCCACTGACGCCAGGGTTGGGGGCGCTATGCCTCCCACTGACGCCAGGGTTGGGGGCGCTATGCCTCCCACTGACGCCAGGGTTGGGGGCGCTATGCCTCCCACTGACGCCAGGGTTGGGGGCGCTATGCCTCCCACTGACGCCAGGGTTGGGGGCGCTATGCCTCCCACTGACGCCAGGGTTGGGGCGCTATGCCTCCCACTGACGCCAGGGTTGGGGCGCTATGCCTCCCACTGACGCCAGGGTTGGGGCGCTATGCCTCCCACTGACGCCAGGGTTGGGGGCGCTATGCCTCCCACTGACGCCAGGGTTGGGGGCGCTATGCCTCCCACTGACGCCAGGGTTGGGGGCGCTATGCCTCCCACTGACGCCACGGTTGGGGCGCTATGCCTCCCACTGACGCCAGGGTTGGGGGCGCTATGCCTCCCACTGACGCCAGGGTTGGGGCGCTATGCCTCCCACTGACGCCAGGGTTGGGGCGCTATGCCTCCCACTGACGCCAGGGTTGGGGCGCTATGCCTCCCACTGACGCCAGGGTTGGGGCGCTATGCCTCCCACTGACGCCAGGGTTGGGGCGCTATGCCTCCCACTGACGCCAGGGTTGGGGCGCTATGCCTCCCACTGACGCCAGGGTTGGGGCGCTATGCCTTCCACTGACGCCAGGGTTGGGGCGCTATGCCTCCCACTGACGCCAGGGTTGGGGCGCTATGCCTCCCACTGACGCCAGGGTTGGGGGCGCTATGCCTCCCACTGACGCCAGGGTTGGGGGCGCTATGCCTCCCACTGACGCCAGGGTTGGGGCGCTATGCCTCCCACTGACGCCAGGGTTGGGGGCGCTATGCCTCCCACTGACGCCAGGGTTGGGGCGCTATGCCTCCCACTGACGCCAGGGTTGGGGCGCTATGCCTCCCACTGACGCCAGGGTTGGGGCGCTATGCCTCCCACTGACGCCAGGGTTGGGGCGCTATGCCTCCCACTGACGCCAGGGTTGGGGCGCTATGCCTCCCACTGACGCCAGGGTTGGGGCGCTATGCCTCCCACTGACGCCAGGGTTGGGGCGCTATGCCTCCCACTGACGCCAGGGTTGGGGGCGCTATGCCTCCCACTGACGCCAGGGTTGGGGGCGCTATGCCTCCCACTGACGCCAGGGTTGGGGGCGCTATGCCTCCCACTGACGCCAGGGTTGGGGCGCTATGCCTCCCACTGACGCCAGGGTTGGGGGCGCTATGCCTCCCACTGACGCCAGGGTTGGGGGCGCTATGCCTCCCACTGACGCCAGGGTTGGGGCGCTATGCCTCCCACTGACGCCAGGGTTGGGGCGCTATGCCTCCCACTGACGCCACGGTTGGGGCGCTATGCCTCCCACTGACGCCAGGGTTGGGGCGCTATGCCTCCCACTGACGCCAGGGTTGGGGCGCCATGCCTCCCACTGACGCCAGGGTTGGGGCGCCATGCCTCCCACTGACGCCAGGGTTGGGGCGCTATGCCTCCCACTGACGCCAGGGTTGGGGCGCTATGCCTCCCACTGACGCCAGGGTTGGGGCGCTATGCCTCCCACTGACGCCAGGGTTGGGGGCGCTATGCCTCCCACTGACGCCAGGGTTGGGGGCGCTATGCCTCCCACTGACGCCAGGGTTGGGGGCGCTATGCCTCCCACTGACGCCAGGGTTGGGGGCGCTATGCCTCCCACTGACGCCAGGGTTGGGGGCGCTATGCCTCCCACTGACGCCAGGGTTGGGGGCGCTATGCCTCCCACTGACGCCAGGGTTGGGGCGCTATGCCTCCCACTGACGCCAGGGTTGGGGCGCTATGCCTCCCACTGACGCCAGGGTTGGGGCGCTATGCCTCCCACTGACGCCAGGGTTGGGGGCGCTATGCCTCCCACTGACGCCAGGGTTGGGGGCGCTATGCCTCCCACTGACGCCAGGGTTGGGGGCGCTATGCCTCCCACTGACGCCACGGTTGGGGCGCTATGCCTCCCACTGACGCCAGGGTTGGGGGCGCTATGCCTCCCACTGACGCCAGGGTTGGGGCGCTATGCCTCCCACTGACGCCAGGGTTGGGGCGCTATGCCTCCCACTGACGCCAGGGTTGGGGCGCTATGCCTCCCACTGACGCCAGGGTTGGGGCGCTATGCCTCCCACTGACGCCAGGGTTGGGGCGCTATGCCTTCCACTGACGCCAGGGTTGGGGCGCTATGCCTCCCACTGACGCCAGGGTTGGGGCGCTATGCCTCCCACTGACGCCAGGGTTGGGGGCGCTATGCCTCCCACTGACGCCAGGGTTGGGGGCGCTATGCCTCCCACTGACGCCAGGGTTGGGGCGCTATGCCTCCCACTGACGCCAGGGTTGGGGGCGCTATGCCTCCCACTGACGCCAGGGTTGGGGCGCTATGCCTCCCACTGACGCCAGGGTTGGGGCGCTATGCCTCCCACTGACGCCAGGGTTGGGGCGCTATGCCTCCCACTGACGCCAGGGTTGGGGCGCTATGCCTCCCACTGACGCCAGGGTTGGGGCGCTATGCCTCCCACTGACGCCAGGGTTGGGGCGCTATGCCTCCCACTGACGCCAGGGTTGGGGCGCTATGCCTCCCACTGACGCCAGGGTTGGGGGCGCTATGCCTCCCACTGACGCCAGGGTTGGGGGCGCTATGCCTCCCACTGACGCCAGGGTTGGGGGCGCTATGCCTCCCACTGACGCCAGGGTTGGGGCGCTATGCCTCCCACTGACGCCAGGGTTGGGGGCGCTATGCCTCCCACTGACGCCAGGGTTGGGGGCGCTATGCCTCCCACTGACGCCAGGGTTGGGGCGCTATGCCTCCCACTGACGCCAGGGTTGGGGCGCTATGCCTCCCACTGACGCCACGGTTGGGGCGCTATGCCTCCCACTGACGCCAGGGTTGGGGCGCTATGCCTCCCACTGACGCCAGGGTTGGGGCGCCATGCCTCCCACTGACGCCAGGGTTGGGGCGCCATGCCTCCCACTGACGCCAGGGTTGGGGCGCTATGCCTCCCACTGACGCCAGGGTTGGGGCGCTATGCCTCCCACTGACGCCAGGGTTGGGGCGCCATGCCTCCCCCCCCCCCCCCCCTAAAGTCTGAAAGACTGTAAACTGGCCCTTTTTGTTTTGAATGTTTGGAGACCCCTGATCTATGGGATTGGAGAATAGAGATGATCCTCCCTGCACAAGACCTGTGGCTCCTGCTGCCCACCCACCCCCCCCCCCCCCGCCTCATCATCTTTGGGCGTCATCACACCCATAGACCTGCTCTTGACGTAAGGATGTCCGGAACAGTGGACCGCTTGAGTGTGGGGATCGCCGTTTTTTGGTGAAGTGGAGGATCGGGTGAGTAGACAGCTTTCTCCTCTCCCCTGGACAAAACAAGCAGGTGACCCGTTAAGTGTCGGCACAGCCCCACTTTACAGATACTGGTACAGCCATTAATTTACGCAAACTCCAGGCAGGTAGTGCCATGGTTGGGATTTGAACCGACAACCCTAGTACTACCAGGTGGAAGTGCTTAAACACTAAGCCACTGTAACCTCATCCACGCCGGTGGTGTATACCCACATTCTGTAAAGTGATCTGCCCTGGGTTGCTTTTCAGAGGTGGTTGAATAGTGATTAGGCTTTCAGGAGGTAATGCCACCTCCAGAATGCCTTTTTTTTTTTCCCCTCTATCCGCACCCCTACATGTTACAGTGTGTGGTGCCATTGTCTCCAGTGGGCGTGTCGGGCAAGCATTGTAGCTACGCATCATACTGCCCCCACCTAACGCATGTCAGTGGATGTGCGTTCTACAGAGTTTAACGTGCGCCTTCTGGTGTGAATGAGACCCCCTTAGACCTTCCAGGTCGCGGTAAATGGACCCTCCCCAATTTTTGCGGCATGCACGTTTTTGCACTTTTTTGACATGTTTTGGTGGAGAGGTTGGAGAGAAGTGACGGTCTCTTCCCCTTTCTGGAGGCCCGTGTTCTTTCTTAACATGCTGTTGCAGGGCCCTCCGGAGAGGCATGCAGCTGAGGCACCGCGTAAGGGGGGAACGTTTTCACCTCTGTGTGCTGGAATTTGTGGGGAGGAGTGGGCATGGGGGGGGGGGGGGGGACTGTGATGGAGTCTATGTACTGTACAAAGGCAGCATGGACACGGAGAGGGTGGTGGGCTTAGGCTATAAACATCCTTATATAAAAAAATAAATACATCTAGTGATAGATATATATATAAAATATATGACATGATAACATCACGCAGTTGCTACAGATTTGTCAGCTGCACGTCCATGATGCGAATCTCCCGTTCCACCACATCCCAAAGGTGCTCTATTGGATGAGATGTGGTGAGTGTGGAGACCATTGGAGGACAGGGACCTCATTGTCCAGTGGTGAGATGATTGGAGCTTTGTGACATGGTGCATTATCCTGCTGGAAGGAGCCATCAGAAGATGGGGACACTGTAGTCATAAAGGGATGGACATATGTGTTTTTTTGAGCTTTTTTTTTATAGCTCTTTTGAGCATATTTTTTTTTCTATAGCTCTTTTGAGCATATTTGTTTTGCTATAGCTCTTTTGTGCGCTTTTTTTTTTTTTTTATAGCTCTTTGGGACACTAGCTCCTCTCAAAAAACACGAGTTTGGTGGGGGGTTTTCCTGCCTGTAGTAGCATATGCCTGAAATCGCCTGGAAAAAGCCATAGTGTGCATGGACACATTGGCCAATATGGAGGGGAGTTTCTAGGCAGAAAAAAAAAAAAGAGCTCAAAAACCCGTAAGCAGCCGCTTCTTTGAGCTGCAGTGTGCAGGAGCCCTTACTGGCTGGATCACCAGGTGAAAAAGAAACAAAAACAGGAAAAAAGCTTAAAGAAAACTAATGCAGCCATCACCTGTAATAATGGGTAAGCTTGCTCTTGGGTTTAATACGACTTTAATGGACAGAGCCTCATTTAATCTGTTATTGTGAGATTTAAGTAGTTTTTGACGGTCACCTCATTAGGTTTGTGCTGCGCATCCAGATTTTTTTATTTTATTTTTTTGCAGGTAAATTTGTGCTGCAGAAAATGACTTGCCATTAATTGCCAGGAATAGCACCTGACTGCAAAGCAGATGGAACAAATATCTCCCTATAGAATAAGCTACATGTTAAAATAGAGAGAACATTTATAATTGCCGTACAGATCGTTCTGTGATTTAATATTGCAAACAACCTTTCTAGTTCAGCAAACTGTCGGTGAGTTCAATAATGACGCCCGGTTGTCGGGGAGTTCAATAATATCATTGAGCTCTGGGCTACGATTGGCCGGAGGGAACTTGTTTACCACTATTAAAGTTATACTAAACACACTACGTTGTCCCTTCTATTTCTGTATATGGATGATGGCACTGTAATTATTTTGTTTAAAAAAAAAAAAAAAAGAAAAACCCTAAGTACCTTTTTTCCTAATTGATATACAAATGTCACATGACTCAGATCTCTCCCAGCCTGTCTGCAGGGAAACAGTGGCAGGAGGAGCTTCTAGTCCTCTGCTGCTGGTCACATGTTTATATATATATATATATATATATATATATATATATATATATATATATATATATATATATATATATATAAAAAACAGCCTTTGGAATACAGAGTAAAAATAATTAATATCAATAAACTGTTTTTTAAATTGTTATAAAAATATATATTTAAAACGGAGTTCCAAGCTCCTTAAAAAAAGAAAAAAAAATAATTTCAAAGTCAGCAGCTACAAATAATGTAGTTGTTGACTTTTAATAAAAGGACACTTACCTGTCCAGGGATCCCGCAATATCTCCCCCCCCCGACCAAACAGGTCCCAGAAGGCAGCGGGGGGGGGCATTCTGAATGGCGCTGTCGTCTTCTGGGACAAAACAGGTCCCAGAAGGCAGCAGGGGGGCTTTCTGAATGGCCCTGTCGTCTTCTGGGACGAAACAGGTCCCAGAAGGCAGCGTGGTGGGGGGGGGGAAGAGTGGGCAGATGCAGAAATGACATAACGCGTCAGCCTTAGAAGTACGCATTTGTACTCTTCAAAAGGTATAAAAACAAACGGAAAAAATAAATATCCAAAAACGGTGGGGGTGGGATGGGGTGGTATTTTGTTTAAGACCTAGTTGTATTTTTGGCTGGAATGCCCCTTTAAAAGAAAATCTTTTATTATTTTTTGCCAATAACATGGTGTGGGCCGATTTCCGCCACTCACAGGCTGTGTCGCGCCCCTCCAGCCTGTGTCTTGGCATAAGAGGGTGGTAACGCCTCCATCAATCTACATGGAATATGCCGCACCCATGGTGTTAGCTGGTTGGTGGGCATGGAGGAGGAGGCAGGGATGGGGAGTTGTCATTTATCCCTGTGTATACGCCCCACATGTGTGACTCTATAGTCACATGGGCTGCTCAGATGTGATAGGAAATGCTCAGCATAGAAGCTCACTGAGAACTGAGCATGTGCAGAGCTGCCACCACAACGGCAAAATCCCTAGCTGAATTGGGGATATGGACAGAAGGGGGGGGATAGAGAGCAGCAGAATACAGAAAAGGAATCTCATAGTGATTGAGTATGAACAGCATGTAATACACCATTTATTGATAGTTTTTTTATGATGTGGGTTTAGTGGCACTTTTAAGATGCTCGCTTTATTCAAAAACAGTGCCATGTGTGTTTTTTGTTTTTTATGTTTTTATTGCTTTGTAACATCTGCAGAAGATTTTGCTGCCACTCCATATGTGAAGCTGTTCCAGGGACATGTTGAGTGTGCTGAGCGCACCTTTCCCCCTGTGGTTCTGGTCTACATTTTTGTGGCAAAGGGAACAAGATATTGGGATATAAGACGGGAGATCCTGTGTGTGGGTGGCAGGGGACGGGTTTAATTGTCGGAAGGATGTAATTCAGTTGTTGGCTGCTGGCAGCTGTTCTTACTTTTTTATGTGCGGGGAAAAAAAAAGTACAACATTTTCCATACTGCGTATGTCTTTGTAACCCTCTGCTCTGCGCCCGCTCTGCTCGGCGCCCCCCTCTGCTCGGCGCCCCCCTCTGCTCGGCGCCCCCCTCTGCTCGGCGCCCCCTCTGCTCGGCGCCCCCCTCTGCTCGGCGCCCCCCTCTGCTCGGCGCCCCCCTCTGCTCGGCGCCCCCCTCTGCTCGGCGCCCCCCTCTGCTCGGCGCCCCCCTCTGCTCGGCGCCCCCTCTGCTCGGCGCCCCCCTGCACCGCGCACCCTCTGCTCCAGATCTGTACCATTGCCTCTAGAGTCGTACTGATACCATATTTGAGTACAAAATGAATGGTCTCAAATCGCACTGCAAAGAATCACATGCGATTCGGACAGGAATGCATAGTTACATAGTTACATAGTTAGTAAGGTTGAATAAAGACACCAGTCCATCCAGTTTAACCAGAGTGAGTGTGGGTGCGTGTCTACAATCATCCCTATTTATTTAAGGTACCCATATAGCACTGCCAATTCACGCAGCACTCCGCACATACATCGTACACCCACATTGGTCCCTACCCTCAAGGAGCCCACAATCCAAAGTCCCCAACTTGCATTCATATACTAGGGCCAATTTTTTTT
>JBBHAA010002445.1:85000-228999 GCA_037953035.1 Aquarana catesbeiana
TTGTCCCACTCCTCTATGCAGATCCTCTCCAAGTCATTAAGGTTTCGAGGCTGACGTTTGGTAACTCGAACCTTCAGCTCCCTCCACATATTTTCTATGGGATTAAGGTCTGGAGACTGGCTAGGCCACTCCAGGACCTTAATGTGCTTCTTGAGCCACCCCTTTGTTGCCTTGGCCGTGTGTTTTGGGTCATTGTCATGCTGGAATACCCATCCATGACCCATTTTCAATTCCCTGACTGAGGGAAGGAGGTTCTCACCCAAGATTTGACAGTACATCGTCCCTGTAATGCGGTGAAGTTGTCCTGTCCCCTTAGCAGAAAAACACCCTCAAAGCATAATGTTTCCTCCTCCATGTTTGACGGTGGGGATGGTGTTCTTGGGGTCATAGGCACCATTCCTCCTCCTCCTCCAAACACGGCAAGTTGAGTTGATGCCAAAGAGATCGATTTTGGTCTCATCTGATGACAACACTTTCACCCAGTTCTCCTCTGAATCATTCAGATGTTCATTCGCAAACTTCAGACAGGACCTGTACATGTGCTTTCTTGAGCAGGGGGACCTTGCAGGTGCTGCAGGATTTCAGTCCTTCATGGCGTAGTGTGTTACCAAAACCAAAAACCAAAAAAAAAAAAACACTTTTAGGAGTGAAATGCGTCTAAATCAGCCTGCAGTGAGGTCCAGGACCTGGCTGTGTTGTCTAGCAGGGGGTTACCTGGATCACACAACTGTCTCAATAGAATTGGAAATCCATTGTAATGTAAAACCATAGATGTGTTCCACGTGTGTATTTAGGTGTTTTCATGGAGTTTAGCAAAGTTAAACGTCTGCATATTAGACCTTGGGCAAATGAGCTGAAAATACGACTGTCCTGAACTGCCCTCATTAAAGTCAGTTTAGCCCTGCGTGGTGCAAAACATGATCCTCGCTGGGTGGGGCCCGCCTGTCCGCGCCGCTCGCTGTCTGCTTCTTTACTACCATTGTATAGTAGTACAGTGTACATGAATGGCACTGTGCAAATAGTCTTCCATACATATACAATTACAAAAACAAATTTTAGGATGGTAGTCCCTGCCAGCTGAAATTCCAGTCTAGTGTATTTATAAAACCCGTCCGCTGAGTATTTATTTATTTTTTTTTGTGCCTGCATAATATTAAAGGAGAAACACCCTCCTAAATTTTTTTTTTTTTTTTCCATTGATGTGCAATGTTTTATTTGCTGTATTTTCCTTTTTAGTTGTTTTTGTTTGTTTGTTTTTTTTTTTTTTGGTGATGTTTGTTTCTCATTAGGGAGAATTATGTTTTGTCTTAGGCAGTGTGTCCCATATGGGACGCTCTATTCGTGGTTTTTTTTTTTCAGTCCTGGGGACATAAATCAATAGGACAAATACAGAGGGTGAAAACACCCCACTGGGGGACCCAGGCAATAAAAACTTCATAGAGGATCTTGACCTTCCCTACATTAGCACCCCCCTCCTCCAAACAAAAATTATTTTTAAAGTACTATTCATCTCCAGTTTGTAAATGTTGAACACAGATCCTAATTCGAGTGCTGATTGCCACTTTAAACAAGCTGCTAGCAGTCTTCAGAAGTTTTTTAGGAATGGCCTGGTCAAGTCAGACATGGAGAAGCTGACGTTCTACGCTCTATCAGCCCCCGGAGAAGCTGGAGCGGATTGGGGCTTACTTATCTAAACGACTAAGTCGCGATGTGGCCAGGCACCGCTATGGGTAAGGATTTTATGGAGTGTTACTTATCCTGAACACTGTGATAGACTTGCCTGCCGAACACGGAAAACCCAATTTTCGATGGCCCAAATTTCGGTGCATCTCTATATAATAATTTTTTTTTTTTGTTTTTTTTTTTTTTGTATTTTTATTATTTATTTATTTTTTTTGTTTACGTTTTTTTTGGGTGCTTGTCTTTTTTGTCTTGGTTTCTTTTTTTTTTTTTTTTTTTTTAGGGGGGGCTTTTTTTTTTTAAATTCTTAAGATTTTTTAATTTTTTTACATTTTTTGTTATTGTTTGTCCCGAGCATGTTTTGAAGCCACTTTACTGTTGACTGACTCACTACTACCTATGCTCTTCTTTCAGTGTGAGTCCATTTGTCATTTTATTGCAAAATGTAGACTTCTTAAAAAAAAAAAATTAAAAAATAAAACAATACCTGAAATTGTCTTTTGAAATCACATTAAAATACGAAAGCTTATCATGAAGGCTTAGCGATTACATTTCAAACAATGGACCTCCTGAGGAGTCGTGTGAATGGGGCTATCAACCACCTAGGAAGGTCTTATTCCTTTGTTTACATGAGCAGGGAATGGTCTTGAAGCAAAATCTGAAGATCTAAAAATTACTATTACTATTACTATTTTTAGGTTGTTGATTAGATCGTGAACCGGAGGACAGGATCAGCTTTAGTGGTTGCACATTTCCGAGCCAGGAGAAGGGTTAAATAAATCTGCTCCGTAGAAGAGCCTGTTTTCTTAGGAGCTCAGGTTAGTTAATGCAGCCGGAGGAGGTGCCAGCATCCATTGCAGGGAGGGGAGGAGGTGCAGGAAGAATGGCTTTAGTAAATGTACCTTTCTGTCGAAAAAAAAAAAAAAAAAAAAAATCCCACCCCTTCTGTTTCTCCCCACAAATCCCCACTTGTGTTTTGCTGCTGAATTTCACTAGCAGCCATTTTATGATTGAGGCACCAATGAAGGGAGGGGGAGGCTCGGGGGCAGATTTGTATGGGTGATGCACAATAGGCATCAGCTGATGTTTGTAGGTTCCACGCGCCTGCCCTTACTACAACCTGCTGGGAAATGTCCCTAGATTGTTTTCCACCAGCTTGTTTGCCTTGTGTGTCCTGGTGACCTTCCTTACTGGATTAGTCCCTGACAAACACGTGCATTCTGTCCCTTGGTGGAAAGTCCCGGGAGCTAGGAAGTTGCAGGCTCCTGAATTTTTTCCCTTCTGGCTCCTGTTGAGTGTATTCGATGTTTTGTCCAGTTAAGGCAAGACCCTTATTTGTTTTAGGATTACGGGAGATGTGTGAGACACACCAGCCCTTGTACTGGAGGTCTAAGCAATGTAGGAGAGGTCCAAGACGTCTGATATTGCTAGTCCCACCGTTGTAGATTGTGTGGCCTGGCTTTATATAAAACGGATTAGTTAGGAGGAAAAAAAAAAATGTTCTATGCAAGTACTGAGTTCCCCCTTCAGTCCATATTCATATGAATTTTCAGATTCAGAATTTTACGGCATGGAATTAAGGGTGTAGTACAAGGTTTCTCAACCAGGGTTCCATGGCACCCCTAGGGCAGGGCTTGACAAATTTGCTTTGAATTTAGGAGCCAGCTAAAAAATGTTAGGAGCTAGTTTTTTTTTTTTTTTTTTTTTTTAATTAGTTGTGACTCCGTAACGAGCCAGCTCCGGGAAACTGTCAGATTCAACGTCTGTGGTCATTTATTGTCCTTGTGGAGGGGCAGGTGGTGGCAACAGGCAGACGGTGACGCGTTTCAAGGTGTGGGCACCTTCTTTCTCAAGCCTACCCTGAATCCGTACCGTACAATATATGCAAAGGGCTGCAAGACACGGGGCTTACATTACATTGACGGTATCCACTTCCTGGCCACACAAGGAAAAATAAAGTATGCAGTAAAAAGTCTGGCTCAGTATGCCTACTATGGGAAAATAGAGAATACGATAAGGCAGGAAAAAATGATAAAACAGAGATTTCTGCATCCTGTTGATAAAAAAAAAAACAAAAAAAACTATTTTGCTGTGTGCAGTGTGTGCCCGGGCCGGACATGCCGGCAGGCAGGGGATTACCTCTTCACACTCCTCCCGGCCGCTGGCCTAGCTCTCCAGCATTTCTATGAACTGCTCTCGGCTCAGCCACTCCTCCAGCCAGAGGAGCAGGGCGCTCTGGTGCCAGGAAACCACTGACTCCAGCGCCCTCATGTCTCTCAGCCGGGTCTCTGCCTCTCTCAGCCGGGCTACCCTGCGGGAGGGCGACAGCAGTAACATTGGGGATGATAGGCTGCTGGGGATCCCCAGCTGGACTGCACTCTGCCGGCCGCCGTGTCAGCAGCTGCCGCATCGCTCTCTTCCTGCTCCATGCCCACTGCTGCCACTAATTGCGTTCCCTAATGATGGCGCTGCCGAGCAGTTCTCTGTGTCCAGGGGGCCTGCGGGGCTCGGGCCGCCTCCACCTTCCCGGCCAAGACCCTGCAGCCCGCCCTGTAATAGCAGCTGACGTGCCAGGACACAATTTCTGGTCGCCATGGTGCCTTGGATTTGTTGAGCCCTGCCCTAGGGTTCCTCCAGAGGTTCCTAGGGGTTCCTTGAGCAATGAGCAAATTCTGCCTCTCGGATAAGTTCCCATTGACCCCATTGATAGCCATCTGTAGGGGGATAATCCTTCCCAGTGACCACAAGTGTAAGGAACATTCTTCCCACTGACCATCACATTAATGTATCATGAGTTGTGGATATAGTCATTTTTAGCAGGGAGTCACCGAGACCAGAAAGTTTTTTTTCAAGGGTTCCTCTGTGTTGAAAAGGCTGAGAGAGGCTGATGTGCATCGCAGTTCCATTTATTTTACTAGCACCCAAATGCACCTTGCCAGCCCACCACAGGTGTCAACCATCTGTATGATTTGGTACGTTGGGAAGAATGGCGCAAGTCCAATGGAAACTTTTGTTGTAATGCATTGGTATCCCAGCCAAAAGGAATGGGCTATCTTAAAATAGTACTGAAGTCTGGAGTCCCTCTTCTCCAAAAAATGCTCCATACCAAATCATATGGTTTGTGTAGGATTTCCAATAACAAATAATGGCACTGCTGCGTGTCTGCTAAATGATACGTGTAGATGTGAACTTCTTAGCTTTACATTGGCCCAGCTTGGACCAATGTAACTATGCACGTGGTGTATTTGACCTATTATCCTGGAAGCTGGGAATCGCTAGTAGGCACCACTGCTCCTGTGATCTCCATCAGCTTCTGGAACCCATGCCAAGCGGCTGCCCTACCGTGTACTGAACATAGGAGATGGGCCGCTAAGCATGGGCTCCAGTCAGAAAACGCTTTGCATTTTCTCAATGGATGCCAAGTGTTCATTGGTTGGATGAGGTGGGAATTGTGACATCACCGCCCCCACTTCGTCAAATCAGGGAAGGCTTGCATTGATTGAGAAAATGAAAGGTATTCTTTTGAATGTTGTCTGTGCCAAGCAGGTGACCTCCTGTGTTCAATAAGCAACAGAGCAGATGCTCGACACAAGACCCGAGACTTCCAGGGGAATCAGCCAGGTATGGTATATGGCATTGGTTCAAGAAGCAGCAGACGCTGAAGGCAGTGGAGCAATGCTGCCATCAGTCAAATTGCAGGGAGCAAGGGCGTGGTGTCCATAAACGGCTTTCTAAGGAGATGTACACAAACGGAGGGGTAGAGACAGCGGCCTTGGAACCTCCAGGAACAGGAGCAAAGGTCCAGTTTAAAAGAAGAGGACTATACACAATAGGCATGTGTGGACTTCCTATTCTGATATTAAAAAAGGTTTAATATCAATGTGGTGCCAATGTGCAAAATAAGACCACAGACATCCGAACGTGGCCTTTGAACTTTCCAGCTACCGGCTGGCTCGCCAGTAAATCGCCTTGTGCCGTGTGCCTGGTTGTCTCCAGTGGTCCTTTCCGTGGTCAGTTACTAAACCAATACGTTATTGTTGGACTCTTGGATCATTTGTTTTGAGCTTTTAATTTCTGGTGCAACTATACACTCGCCGGCCACTTTGGAAGGTACACCTGTTCAGTTGCTTGGTAACACAAATTCCTAATCAGTTAATCAGAAGTCAGCAACTCAATGCATTTAGGCTTCTAGACATGGTGAAGACAACTTAAAGTTCAAATCGAGAATCAGAATGGGGAAGAAAGGGGATTTAAGTGACTTTGACTGTGGCATAGTTGTTGGTGCCAGATGGACTGGTCTGAGCAATTAAAAAAACTGCTGATCTACCGGCATTTTCACGCACATCCATCTCTCGGGTTTACAGAGAATGGTGGGAAAAAGAGAAAATATCCAGTGAGCGACAGTTGTGTGGAGGAAAATGCCTGGTTGATGTCAGAGGAGAATGGGCAGACTGGTTCGAGATGATAGAAAGGCAACAGTAACTCAAATAACCACTCGTTACATTCAAGGTATGCAGAATACTATCTCTGAATGCACAGCACATCGAACCATGAAGCAGAAGGGGCTACAGCAGCAGAAGACCACACCGGGTGCCACTCCTGTCAGTTCAGAACAGGAAACTGAGGCTACAATTCTCACAGGCTCACCAAAATTGGACAATAAAAGATTGGAAAAACGTTGCCTGGTCTGATGAGACTCAATATTCAGCTGCGACATTCAGATGGTTGGGTCAGAATTTGGCATAAAACAACATGAAAGCATGGATCCATCCTGCCTTGTATCAACGGTTCAGGGTGGTGGTGTAATGTGTGGGGGATATTTTCTTGGCACACTTTGGGCCCCTTAGTACCAATTGATCATTGTTTAAACCCCACGGCCTACCTGAGTATTGTTGCTGACCATGTCCATCCCTTTATGACTACAGTGTCCCCATCTTCTGATGGCTCCTTCCAGCAGGATAATGCACCATGTCACAAAGCTCCAATCATCTCACCACTGGACAATGAGGTCCCTGTACTCCAATGGCCTCCACAGTCACCAGATCCCAATCCAATAGAGCACCTTTGAGATGTGGTGGATGTGCATCCGACAAATCTGCATCAACTGTGTGATGCCATCATGTCACTATGGACCAAAATCTCTCTGAGGAACATTTCCAACACCTTGTTGAATCTATGCCACGAAGAATGAAGGCAAAAGGGGGTCCAACCCGGTACTAGCAAGGTGTACCTAAATAAAGTGGCCGGTGAGTATATATAGGCTTCTCAGTTTGAGCGAACAATATTTTTGAAGCCCCCCCCCCCCCTTATTTTGCAGAAAACCACCGAGACTCAAGCCATCTGGCTTCTCTAAGGACGTAGTTTCTGTTGGTAGAGGATCCATGTACCCAGCGCCTCACCACCCCCACCTCATTTTGGAATTCTGTTGTCTTGGAGGACCCAGATGTATAATGTCTCCTGAAATAGTTTATAATGTTGCTACGTAACGGGCAAAAAAGATAAAATTGATTAATTTTACTTTTTGTATTTGTAGGATTCTAAAAGCTAGGAATGCATTTAAAGCCGAAAAAAAATTCTTGTCCTATCACAGATTGCTGAAATGTGTGGTGTCAGAAGTTGCCTGGTGAAGGATGGTAAATGTTTACATTGAGTGCGAGCGTTAACTTCTTCCCTCCCTTCTGATGTGTCCCCATAGAGAGTTTTGTGTGTGAGTGTCATTAATATTCATTCATGTGTGTTTGTCTACGCACATGACTAGCAGTGTACTTATCTGCAGGGAGATTGTTCTATATTTAGTGCAAGGAAGTATCATCTTCTGGATGAATAGTCCTATTTTTATCAGGAGACTATATTGTCATTTCAGCAAATCTACATTTTCATGGGTTGGTTTGTTTGTTGTTTTTTTTTTTTTTTTTTTTTTTTTTTTTTTTTCAGAAACATTTACTTGAAAAGTAATTTCTGATATTCCTACTTGCTTTTCCGTGATTTGACTATTATACAACGGCTGTGCCGAAAAATAAATAAATGGAAAAGGGGGCGTAACTTTTAATAGCCTTCATAGATTTGTTCAAATGTCATCATGTTGGTAGAGTAACTCTTCCTCTATAATAACTCTCTTCTTTTTCATTGCTGGTAAATAATGAATTCCAAGGAGAAGCATTGCGCTGTTATTGAGTTCTTGATGAAGGACGGGTGCAGAATGACATCCACAGAAGGTTACAGAATGTTTTCGGAGATGATACCGTTTACGGGAACATCAGTGACTCTTGTGAATGGTGTCATCTCCATAAACATTCAAGAACTCAATAACTGTACGTAGCTTCTGCTTGGAATCCATTATTTACCTGTTATGAAAAAGAAGAAGCGTTAGGGGGCAACAAACTTTCTAAACAATGGTCCAGTTTACTGTCCTTCAGACTTTAGGAGACCAGTGGGAAGTAGATCATGTTCTGGCATCAATGGGAATAGACCAGTGATGGCGAACCTTGGCATCCCAGATGTTTTGGAACTGCATATCCCATGATGCTCATGCACTCTGCAGTGTAGTTGAGCATCATGGGAAATGTAGTTCAAAAACATCTGGGGTGCCAAGGTTCGCCATCGCTGGAGTTTGGTGGTCAGTGGGATTACAGAGCACCTATGCCCAGTAGGTGGAGGAATAGTGCCCTTCTATTGGCAGTAGAAGGAATAGTGCCCCATCATTGGTTGCAGTGGGAGGAGTGGTCCCCCTTAGCGGTTGCAGTGGAAGGAGTGGGCCCCCTTAGCGGCTGCAGTGGGAGGGGTGGTGCCCCCTTAGCGGCTGCAGTGGGAGGGGTGGTGCCCCCTTAGCGGCTGCAGTGGGAGGGGTGGTGCCCCCTTAGCGGCTGCAGTGGGAGGGGTGGTGCCCCCTTAGCGGCTGCAGTGGGAGGGGTGGTGCCCCCTTAGCGGCTGCAGTGGGAGGGGTGGTGCCCCCTTAGCGGCTGCAGTGGGAGGGGTGGTGCCCCCTTAGCGGCTGCAGTGGGAGGGGTGGTGCCCCCTTAGCGGCTGCAGTGGGAGGGGTGGTGCCGCCTTAGCGGTTGCAGTGGGAGGAGTGGTGCCGCCTTAGCGGTTGCAGTGGGAGGAGTGCTGCCCCACTGTTGGTGTCAGTGGGAGGAACGGTGCCTCATCAATGGTGTCAGTGGGAGGAATAGTGCCCTGAAACCTGGATAAAAGCAAAGGGCTTACATATTCTTGTATAGTGATTTATAAATACTGCCTCAAATTTTTTACTTTAATAGTTGTGATTATCCTTCCCTTCAGAAGGCATTGATTTGTAGGAATTAATAGAAAGATCTGGTGAGTGCAATGTGTTTCTTTCTCATATCTTGTATGTCTAGACGTCACCAATATTTAACCTTGAACATCCCTCTTCCTGTTTAGCGCGTTAGGCCTCTTTGACGTCAGTGCCCAGTGCCCTCTGAAAAGAAATCCACCTGCCTGCCAGATGTTCAGAATTTAATTCTGCCGCCTCCCTGAGTGTCTTTGTCTTTTTTTTTTTTTTTTTTTTATCCCAAGGGGGATTTTGTATTAAAATACCACATCGTTCCTTCAAGACAAACATTTGGCTCGCTCCCATTGACCTCAGTGGGCAAGTCTCTGTTTGTCCTGCTTACTATCATCGCCGAACGGTGAAAGAATTCCCAAATTTTGGCTTGTCACTAAAACAGGAATAGAAGAGAAATCTTTCAATGGGGACACTAGTTCCCAGGGATTTCCTCTCACTTCCTGTTTTGGCCGTGAGACAGGAAGTGAAGGAAAATCTTCCCAATGGGGGCACAGATGGTAAAAAAAACAAAACCTGGTGGGTTCTAACCCTCATTTACCCTTTCCAAAATTAAAAAAAAAAAGTTTGCTTTTAGTTCTACTTTAGAGCCTTTTCACACTGCCAGCGCCCAGGCGTCGACGGTAGAGCGTTGCTAGTTTTAACAGCGCTTTACCGCTGTTTTCGCTTTGTAGGCGATTCGGCGCCACTGCCGAGGCGCTTTGCAGGCGATTCAGCGCCGCTGCCCATTGATTTTAATGGCCAGGGGCGCTTTAGGAGCAGTGTATTTACCGCTCCTTAAGCGCTGCTAAGAAGCTGGCTTGCAGGACTTCGTTTGACGTCCTGGCACGCAGCGCCCCAGGAGTTATTTTTAGTACTAAAGCCCCCCGAAAAACGCCTCCAGTGTGAAAGGGGTCTTGGGCTGACCATGCACCAGTTGAATTTCTTTCCAATTTTGGAAAGAAATTCTGAAATATCATTCATTGGAGCAATTGATCCTGCCATCATTGAGTCAGCTCATTTTGTTTGAAAGCTCCTAAAATTTTGCCCAGACCGATCTTAAGCCAAGCCTTTCCTGAACCTGACTTCTCCCAAACCAAGCCTCTCCTGAGCCAAGCCTCTCCCGAACCAAGCCTCTCCTGAGCCAAGCCTCTCCCGAACCGGTCCTCTCCTGAGCCAAGCCTCTCCCGAACTGGTCCTCTCCTGAGCCAAGCCTCTCCCGAACCGGTCCTCTCCCGAGCCAAGCCTCTCCCGAACCGGTCCTCTCCCGAACCGGTCCTCTCCTGAGCCAAGCCTCTCCCGAACCGATCCTCTCCCGAGCCAAGCCTCTCCCGAACCGGTCCTCTCCCGAGCCAAGCCTCTCCCGAGCCAAGCCTCTCCCGAACCGGTCCTCTCCTGAGCCAAGCCTCTCCCGAACTGGTCCTCTCCTGAGCCAAGCCTCTCCCGAACTGGTCCTCTCCTGAGCCAAGCCTCTCCCGAACCGGTCCTCTCCCGAGCCAAGCCTCTCCCGAGCCGGTCCTCTCCCGAGCCGGTCCTCTCCCGAGCCGGTCCTCTCCCGAGCCGGTCCTCTCCCGAGCCGGTCCTCTCCCGAGCCAAGCCTCTCCCGAACCGGTCCTCTCCCGAGGCAAGCCTCTCCCGAACCGGTCCTCTCACGAGGCAAGCCTCTCCCGAGCCGGTCCTCTCACGAGGCAAGCCTCTCCCGAGCCAGTCCTCTCCCGAGCCGGTCCTCTCCCGAGCATTACCTTTTTAAAACCAGACCTCTCCTTAACCAGGCCTGTCCCGAACCCATCCTGGAGCAGCCCTCTCCCCGAAGCAGCCCCACATTCACAGTTAGAGCTATTTCAGTTGGGCGTTCAGGAGGCGATAAATATAGTTGCCTGAACCCCAGTTTTACCACTCCCCAGCCGCTGACCTAAGTTGTAACAATACAGCTGGACAAGGCTTTACACATTGATGCGGCTCTGATGCTTTGCTCTTTCGCCGCCATTTTTAACTCGGGATGCAGAGTTTGACCATATTGTGATGGATCGCCATTTCTTCACCATAATTCCGATAAACGTTTTAGGACTTTCTGTATATATTGGAACTTCTTATGTTGATCTATCTAGAGGAATGCTTTGGCCTCGCAGTAATTGATTCCTTTTTTTTTTTTGGTATTTATTTATTTATTTAGTTATTTATTTATTTTACATTGTAGCACTGGAGAAGCTCTGTCCTCCGGGAACACAACCACCACCATAAAGAAGAGTGCACTAGACGTTCTGAGAACCTGTTGGGTTCAATCCATTCTGTTAATTACCGCATCAAGCTTTTAATCACCTTTGGGACATTAGTGATTGGATTGATTGATTGGCTGGTGGTCCGGCACTATCCCTCTACTACTGCCATTAGTATTACAGCTGCCTTGAAACTAAACGTTTAAAAGTCAGCAGCTGCAAATACTGAAGGTACTGAAGTGTCCTGCAGCCTCCTGGGACGTGTCCCGGGAGAGGAGGGGACGTGGCAAGGAGATGTCTTCCTTGCCTAGAAAAAAAAAATATTTACTATAGTGCCTCATGCACACTGGGCGTTTTTACAGCTGCTGTTTTTGGCGTCAGATGTTTTTTTTTCTACAGTCAATAAACTCCCCATCATGTTATCCGATGTATCCGTGCACACACAGGCTGTTATCAGCTGTTTTTGGCTGGGGTGTTTTTTGGGCTGTAAACATCCCCCACCCCCCAAACTAGTGTGTTCTAAGAGGAGTTTTTCAGCTGTAAAAACGCTCCAACGTCAAAAAACACAGATAAACGCTTAAAAACGTGGCTTCCCGGTGTTTAATGTTTTTGATCCCATTGATTTAAAAAAGGAAAAAAAAAAAAACGCTGAAAAACTCACTGCAAAGCTACTGGCGTTTTTATAACGTTAATATAACGTCCAGTGCGCATAAGGCCTAAAAGGTATTTACTATAAAAAAAAAAAAAAAAAGGGGGAAAAAAAAAGTATTTACTACAAAAAAAAGGTGTTTACTGTAAAATAAAAAAAAAAAAAAAAAGTATTAGTAAAAAAAAAAAAAATATTGGTGTTTACTATTAAAAAAAAAAAAAAAATTCTAGTAAAGTAAAAAAAGTATTGGTATTTACTTAAAAAAGAAATAAATAAGAATTAATTTATTTTAGGTACTTGTGTAGCGCCGTCAATTTATACAGCGCTTTACATATACATGTATTTACTACAAAAAAAAGGTGTTTACTGTAAGATTAAAAAAAAAAAAGTATTTACTAGTAAAAAAAAAAAAAAAGTTGGTCCACTTTTAAAAAAAAGGGAAAAAAAATAAAGGGTTTTCTAGTAAAAAAAAAAGGTATTGGTATTTACGTTTGAAAAAAAAAAAAGGATTTACTAGTAAAATTGAAAAATATTGGTATTTACTATTAAAAAAAGGTTTTTCTAGTAAAGTAAAAAAAGGTATTGGTATTTACTTAAAAAGAAAAAAAAAAAAAAATAGGATTTATTTTAGGTACTTATATAGCGCCGTCAATTTATACAGCGCTTTACATATACATTGAACATTCACATCAGTCCCTGCTTACAATCCAAGGTCCCTAACTGAAATTTATACATACTAGGGCCAATTTAGACAGGATCCTATTAACCTACCAGCATGTCTTTTAGAGTGTGGGAGTACCTGGAGGAGACCCATGCAAACTCCAGGCAGATGATGATGTGGTCAGGATTCGAACCAGTGACCCTTTTTGCTGCTAGGTAAAAGTGTTTACTTTTTAAAAAAAAAAAAAATATTGGTATTCACTATTAAGAAAAAAAAAAAAAGGAAAAAAGTATTTACGAATAAAAAAAATTAAATTTTTTTTTTTTTTTTGGTATTTACTATTTTTTTTTTTTTTTTTTTAAATAGTAAATACCAAAAATGTCTATTTTATTTATCTATTTATTTTTATTCGTAAATACTTTTCCTTTTTTTTTTTTTTTTTTTAATGGTTAATACCAATAGTTTACTATTTTAAAAGTATTGGTATTAACCATTAAAAAAAAAAAAAAAAACGGGAAAAAGTACCTACGAATAAATTTTTTTTTTTTTTTTTGGTATTTACTATTTTTTTAAATAGTAAATACCAAAAAAAAATATTTTTTTTTATTCGTAAATACTTTTTTCCTTTTTTTTTTGTTTTGTTTTTTATGGTTAATCCCAATACTTTTTTTTTTTTTTTTTTTTATATTTACTATAAAAGGGAAAAAGAAGAAGGTATTTACTATTAAAAAAAAAAAAAAAAAAAAAGGGGCATTTACTATTAAAGAAGTTGGGGGGCATGCTATGGTATTGTGCAGCAGTATGGTAAACATTGGAAGCTCTTCCAGAAGAATGTGTGTTAGCACTTTATTTTTCGTGTGGACGGACTGATGAAGGGAATATTCGGTGAATGTGACCGAGAAGCACATAGGAGGGGAAGAGTGAGAATTCTGTATGGGGGGGGGGGAGGGGGACATTGCACACGTTATTTGGAAGCTGCGGAGTGGTAACATTAGTAAAGGTTATGTGGGTGTGCAGGGTGTCGTTTCCACCATGGCTGGGATTTTGGGAATCTAGCACACGATTGGTGGACAGAATTCCCGATGACCCCCACCCACCCCGCTGTTGTTTGTCTATACCAAGTTGCTGTGTTAAGCCTCCGATGTGAAGTGGCGGGGATTGGTCCGTGGTGACTTCATTTGTGTCTGTGCTCAGGACTTGGTGTGTATGTTTTCAGCTTTTCCCCCCTCGCTGGGACCTCCGGCCAAACCAATCCACAGGACAGAGGCATCAACAACACCCCCCCCCCCCCCACCCCCACCCACAAGAGACACACGGCCCACCGCACTGGGCTAATGTACAGCCTGACCACAAACACACCGAGAGGACGGGGGGGCCAATCCACCCACAACTCTCCTCTATAGAATGTCCAGAGATCCCATCATTCCTAACACGTTGTCTGTCCCTCCAAAGCTGACCACACATCGGTAGAGTAATTACTTAGAACAAGTTCGCTTTTCTAATGGTTGGTCGGGATCAGATCAGAGACCGTTTTCAATTAGAAAATTCGAAGGTGCAGGGTGGAAATTTTTTTAGAACAAGATTCGAACTGCGAATGTTTTGTAGATCTTGTACTGTGCGTGTTCTGGGCTCCAAAGAAACCTTTTTAATACGTTGGGGGGTGGGGGTAGTTCCGTTCAAGTTGCGCAGTGGTCCCCAACCTTTTTGGCACAGAGGACCGGCATGGGGGGGGGGGGCGTTATGCTGTATTTCGCAGGCAATTTGTCGAGGAAATGGCTGGTGTTAGCACTTAATCATCACGTCACCATGGTTGATATGGTGTCAGGATGATTGAAGCACATTATTTATATTACATTTTAATATAAAATGAAATAGTTCAACACACCCTAATGCAGAATCTGCCACCAGATGCAGAGTGTCGCTTGCCATGTCGCCTGCCACCAGATGTGGATTGCCACCAGATGCGGTTTGTCACTTGCCATGTCGCCTGCCACCAGATGTGGATTGCCACCAGCCATGTTGCCTGGCACCAGATGTGGTTTGTCACTTGCCGTGTTGCCTGCCACCAGACGTGGTTTGTCACTTGCCTTGTCGCCTGCCACCAGGCATGTTTTGTCACTTGCTGTGTCGCCTGCCACCAGATGCGTTTTGTCACTTGCTGTGTCACCTGCCACCAGATGCGTTTTGTCGCCATGTCGCCTGCCACCAGAAGTGGTTTGTTTGCCGTGTCGCCTGCCACCAGATGTGGTTTGTCGCCTGCCACCAGATGTGGTTTGTCGCTTGCCATGTCGCCTGCCACCCTATGTGGTTTGTCACTTGCAATGTCGCCTGCCACCAGATGTTGATTGCCATCAGCCATGTTGCCTGTCACCAGATGTGATTTGTCGCCTGCCACCAGATGCATTTTGTCACTTGCCGTGTCGCCTGCCACCAGATGCGTTTTGTCACTTGCCGTGTCGCCTGCCGCCAGATGCGTTTTGTCACTTGCCGTGTCGCCTGCCGCCAGATGCGTTTTGTCACTTGCCGTGTCGCCTGCCGCCAGATGCGTTTTGTCACTTGCTGTGTCGCCTGCCACCAGATGCGTTTTGTCACTTGGTGTGTCACCTGCCACCAGATGTGGTTTGTCACTCGCCAAGCAACCAGATGTTGATTGCCACTAGCCATGTCCCCTGCCACCCGATGTGGTTTGTCGCCTTCCACCCGATGTGGTTTGTCACTTGCCGTGTCGCCTGCCACCGGATGCTTTTTGTCACTTGCCGTGTCGCCTGCCACCAGATGCTTTTTGTCACTTGCCGTGTCGCCTGCCACCAGATGCTTTTTGTCACTTGCCGTGTCGCCTGCCACCAGATGCGTTTTGTCACTTGCCGTGTCGCCTGCCACCAGATGCGTTTTGTCACTTGCCGTGTCGCCTGCCACCAGATGCGTTTTGTCACTTACCATGTCGCCTGCCACCAGACGTGGTTTGTCACTTGCCATGTCGCCTGCCACCAGATGTGGTTTGTTGCTTGCCACCAGATGTGGTTTGTCACTTGCCGTGTCGCCTGCCACCAGATGCGTTTTGTCACGTCGCCTGCCACCAGTTGTTGATTGCCACCAGCCATGTCGCCTGCCACCCGATGTGGTTTGTCGCCTGCCACCCGATGTGGTTTGTCGCCTGCCACCCGATGTGGTTTGTCGCCTGCCACCCGATGTGGTTTGTCGCCTGCCACCCGATGTGGTTTGTCGCCTGCCACCCGATGTGGTTTGTCGCCTGCCACCCGATGTGGTTTGTCGCCTGCCACCCGATGCGTTTTGTCACTTGCCACGTCGCCTGCCACCCGATGCGTTTTGTCACTTGCCACGTCGCCTGCCACCAGATGCGTTTTGTCACTTGCCACGTCGCCTGCCACCAGATGCGTTTTGTCACTTGCCACGTCGCCTGCCACCAGATGCGTTTTGTCACTTGCCACGTCGCCTCCCACCAGATGCGTTTTGTCACTTGCCACGTCGCCTCCCACCAGATGCGTTTTGTCACTTGCCACGTCGCCTCCCACCAGATGCGTTTTGTCACTTGCCACGTCGCCTCCCACCAGATGCGTTTTGTCACTTGCCACGTCGCCTGCCACCAGATGCGTTTTGTCACTTGCCACGTCGCCTGCCACCAGATGCGTTTTGTCACTTGCCACGTCGCCTGCCACCAGATGCGTTTTGTCACTTGCCACGTCGCCTGCCACCAGATGCGTTTTGTCACTTGCCACGTCGCCTGCCACCACACGTGGTTTATCACTTGCCGTGTCGCCTGCCACCAGACGTGGTTTGTCACTTGCCGTGTCGCCTGCCACCAGACGTGGTTTGTCACTTGCCGTGTCGCCTGCCACCAGATGTGGTTTGTCGCTTGCCACCAGATGTGGTTTGTCGCTTGCCACCAGATGTGGTTTGTCGCTTGACGTGTCGCCTGTCACCAGATGTGGTTTGTCGCTTGACGTGTCGCCTGTCACCAGATGGGGTTTGTCGCTTGACGTGTCGCCTGCCACCAGATGGGGTTTGTCGCTTGACGTGTCGCCTGCCACCAGATGGGGTTTGTCGCTTGCCATGTCGCCTGCCACCAGATGGGGTTTGTCACTTGCCATGTCGCCTGCCACCAGATGCGTTTTGTCACTTGCCACGTCGCCTGCCACCAGATGCGTTTTGTCACTTGCCACGTCGCCTGCCACCAGATGCGTTTTGTCACTTGCCACGTCGCCTGCCACCACACGTGGTTTATCACTTGCCGTGTCGCCTGCCACCAGACGTGGTTTGTCACTTGCCGTGTCGCCTGCCACCAGACGTGGTTTGTCACTTGCCGTGTCGCTTGCCACCAGATGTGGTTTGTCGCTTGCCACCAGATGTGGTTTGTCGCTTGCCACCAGATGTGGTTTGTTGCTTGCCGTGTCGCCTGTCACCAGATGTGGTTTGTCGCTTGACGTGTCGCCTGTCACCAGATGTGGTTTGTCGCTTGACGTGTCGCCTGTCACCAGATGGGGTTTGTCGCTTGACGTGTCGCCTGCCACCAGATGGGGTTTGTCGCTTGACGTGTCGCCTGCCACCAGATGGGGTTTGTCGCTTGCCATGTCGCCTGCCACCAGATGGGGTTTGTCACTTGCCATGTCGCCTGCCACCAGATGCGTTTTGTCACTTGCCATGTCGCCTGCCACCAGATGTTGATTGCCACCAGCCATGTCGCCTGCCACCCGATGTGGTATGTCGCCTGCCACCCGATGTGGTTTGTCGCCTGCCACCAGACGTGGTTTGTCACTTGCCGTGTCACCTGCCACCAGATGTGGTTTGTCGCTTGACGTGTCGCCTGTCACCAGATGTGGTTTGTCGCTTTCCATGTCGCCTGCCACCAGATGTGGTTTGTCACCTGTCCCCATTCTGTCTCTCTGCCTCATGATCAGTGGGTGCTGGAGGACATTGGGTACCGTGCACCCGTGGATCTGCTTCCATTGCGTGTTATCACAGTGGAAGCGAGCCACCGGTGGAGGGCATGCGCGCCCCCTACCTGGAAGAGTCGGATCACGTTTGTGTGTGTGTGTATGTATCTCTCTCTCTCTCTCTCTCTCTCTCTCTCTCTCTCTAATAAAAATATATATATATATATATTTATTATATGATCTGGCGCACAGGTGCCACCCTGTAGAATTAAAACTGCTATAGGGCAGACCTGGAGCAATAAAGATAAATGGGCCAATACTAGCAGCCCGAACATGTCTTTCATGGTGGGGTCCCTTCTTTAAATACATTTGCTCTCCACTCTCAGTTCATCAGACGCATTAAGGCTACTTTCACACTGAGGCGCTATAACGCCTGTAAGGAGCCTCTCCTGTGTCTCCAATGTGAGAGCCCGGGGGCTTTCACACTGGGGTGGTGCGCTTGCAGGACGGTAAAAAAAAGTCCTGCAAGCCGCATCTTTGCAGCGCTGTAGGAGCGGTGTATATACACTGCTCCTAAAGCGACCCTGCCCATTGAAATCCATGGGGCAGCGCCACCAAACAGCAGCGCTTTGCCGGTGGTTTTAACCCCTTTTTTGGCTGTTAGCAGGGGTTAAAAGCGCCCCACTAGAAATAGCGGCGCTTTACCGCCAACGCCCGCCCCAGTGTGAAAGTAGCCTTAGAATGATTTGAATTTCTGGCACTTAACCTGTGAAAAAAAAATAAAAACATGTTTTGTTCTATGGAAATATCCGGAGCACATGCACAGAAATAATTCATGAACATGTTGAAAACCCGGGTCTTTCCAAGAGGGATTAATAATAGTCGATTCAAAATAACCTCTAGCTCCCTAAACGAATGCATGGCACACAACGAAGACTACAGGCTGCATTGTGCTCGCTGAAAATATTTACAAAACCCTTTTCCTGTGTTTGAATACCAAGAACAAGAAAACAATGCCATTATTTAGTCGATGGCCGGAAGCTTCCCATGAAACAAACAGGGACTCAGAAAAAGCCAAAATGGTTCTGGTGGTCTGACTTTTCAAGGAGAACGGCCATGGCAACCCTCTGAAGAGCAAGAAACTTGATATTATTTGGTGAATATGTAAATGTAAAAATAAAATAATTTCAGCTTCAGTCAGCTAAAAGCGCTACTGAATCATCGGAGCATGCTGACAGTATGCGGGAAGTGTTTGCTATGTGTGGGAAGGGGGACTCTACAGTGGGAAGCTGGGGCTGGTGTTGTACAGGTTATTTTTTCCATTTGCATTGCTGTTGTGGGCGAAATGCTTTACAAAATGGGTTCTTCCACTGGAAAACCAGGCAGGAGTCAGTCACTTCCCAAACAAAAGGGGTTTCCTCTACTTTGCAAAGATAATTATGGCCTAAAAATGCTTAGTATTTGAGAATGCAGAAAACTCAACTTCTCCCCTTCATAGATCGCATAGTGACAGTGCTTCTTGATAGTCCACTCTCCCAGCAAGGTATGCTCTCCGGTCTTCCCTCTCCAGTCCGGGCTCTCCGGTCTTCCCTCTCCAGTCCAGGCTCTCCGGTCTTCCCTCTCCAGTCCGGGCTCTCCGGTCTTCCCTCTCCAGTCCAGGCTCTCCGGTCTTCCCTCTCCAGTCCAGGCTCTCCGGTCTTCCCTCTCCAGTCCAAGCTCTCCTGTCTTCCCTCTCCAGTCCGGGCTCTCCGGTCTTCCCTCTCCAGTTCAAGCTCTCCGGTCTTCCCTCTCCAGTGTGGGCTCTCCGGTCTTCCCTCTCCAGTCCGGGCTCTCCGGTCTTCCCTCTCCAGTCCGGGCTCTCCGGTCTTCCCTCTCCAGTTCAAGCTCTCCGGTCTTCCCTCTCCAGTGTGGGCTCTCCGGTCTTCCCTCTCCAGTCCGGGCTCTCCGGTCTTCCCTCTCCAGTCCGGGCTCTCCGGTCTTCCCTCTCCAGTCCGGGCTCTCCAGTCTTCCCTCTCCAGTCCGGGCTCTCCAGTCTTCCCTCTCCAGTCCGGGCTCTCCAGTCTTCCCTCTCCAGTCCGGGCTCTCCAGTCTTCCCTCTCCAGTCCGGGCTCTCCAGTCTTCCCTCTCCAGTCCGGGCTCTCCAGTCTTCCCTCTCCAGTCCGGGCTCTCCGGTCTTCCCTCTCCAGTTCAAGCTCTCCGGTCCAAGCTCTCCGGTCTTCCCTCTCCAGTCCGGGCTCTCCGGTCTTCCCTCTCCAGTTCAAGCTCTTCGGTCTTCCCTCTCCAGTCCGGACTCTCCGGTCTTCCCTCTCCAGTCCGGGCTCTCCAGTCTTCCCTCTCCAGTCCGGGCTCTCCGGTCTTCCCTCTCCAGTCCAAGCTCTCCGGTCTTCCCTCTCCAGTCCAAGCTCTCCGGTCTTCCCTCTCCAGTCCGGGCTCTCCGGTCTTCCCTCTCCAGTCCGGGCTCTCCGGTCTTCCCTCTCCAGTCCGGGCTCTCCGGTCTTCCCTCTCCAGTCCGGGCTCTCCGGTCTTCCCTCTCCAGTCCGGGCTCTCCGGTCTTCCCTCTCCAGTCCAAGCTCTCCGGTCTTCCCTCTCCAGTCCAAGCTCTCCGGTCTTCCCTCTGCAGTCCGGGCTCTCCGGTCTTCCCTCTGCAGTCCGGGCTCTCCGGTCTTCCCTCTGCAGTCCGGGCTCTCCGGTCTTCCCTCTGCAGTCCGGGCTCTCCGGTCTTCCCTCTGCAGTCCGGGCTCTCCGGTCTTCCCTCTGCAGTCTGGGCTCTCCGGTCTTCCCTCTGCAGTCTGGGCTCTCCGGTCTTCCCTCTGCAGTCCGGGCTCTCCGGTCTTCCCTCTGCAGTCCGGGCTCTCCGGTCTTCCCTCTGCAGTCCGGGCTCTCCGGTCTTCCCTCTGCAGTCCGGGCTCTCCGGTCTTCCCTCTGCAGTCCGGGCTCTCCGGTCTTCCCTCTGCAGTCCGGGCTCTCCGGTCTTCCCTCTGCAGTCCGGGCTCTCCGGTCTTCCCTCTGCAGTCCGGGCTCTCCGGTCTTCCCTCTGCAGTCCGGGCTCTCCGGTCTTCCCTCTGCAGTCCGGGCTCTCCGGTCTTCCCTCTGCAGTCCGGGCTCTCCGGTCTTCCCTCTGCAGTCCGGGCTCTCCGGTCTTCCCTCTCCAGTCCGGGCTCTCCGGTCTTCCCTCTCCAGTTCGGGCTCTCCGGTCTTCCCTCTCCAGTTCGGGCTCTCCGGTCTTCCCTCTCCAGTTCGGGCTCTCCGGTCTTCCCTCTCCAGTTCGGGCTCTCCGGTCTTCCCTCTCCAGTCCGGGCTCTCCGGTCTTCCCTCTCCAGTTCGGGCTCTCCGGTCTTCCCTCTCCAGTTCGGGCTCTCCGGTCTTCCCTCTCCAGTTCGGGCTCTCCGGTCTTCCCTCTCCAGTTCGGGCTCTCCGGTCTTCCCTCTCCAGTCCGGGCTCTCCGGTCTTCCCTCTCCAGTTCGGGCTCTCCGGTCTTCCCTCTCCAGTTCGGGCTCTCCGGTCTTCCCTCTCCAGTTCGGGCTCTCCGGTCTTCCCTCTCCAGTTCGGGCTCTCCGGTCTTCCCTCTCCAGTTCGGGCTCTCTGGTCTTCCCTCTCCAGTCCGGGCTCTCTGGTCTTCCCTCTCCAGTTCGGGCTCTCTGGTCTTCCCTCTGCAGTCCGGGCTCTCCGGTCTTCCCTCTGCAGTCCGGGCTCTCCGGTCTTCCCTCTGCAGTCCGGGCTCTCCGGTCTTCCCTCTGCAGTCCGGGCTCTCCGGTCTTCCCTCTGCAGTCCGGGCTCTCCGGTCTTCCCTCTGCAGTCCGGGCTCTCCGGTCTTCCCTCTCCAGTCCGGGCTCTCCGGTCTTCCCTCTCCAGTCCGGGCTCTCCGGTCTTCCCTCTCCAGTTCGGGCTCTCCGGTCTTCCCTCTCCAGTTCGGGCTCTCCGGTCTTCCCTCTCCAGTTCGGGCTCTCCGGTCTTCCCTCTCCAGTTCGGGCTCTCCGGTCTTCCCTCTCCAGTCCGGGCTCTCCGGTCTTCCCTCTCCAGTTCGGGCTCTCCGGTCTTCCCTCTCCAGTTCGGGCTCTCCGGTCTTCCCTCTCCAGTTCGGGCTCTCCGGTCTTCCCTCTCCAGTTCGGGCTCTCTGGTCTTCCCTCTCCAGTCCGGGCTCTCTGGTCTTCCCTCTCCAGTTCGGGCTCTCTGGTCTTCCCTCTGCAGTCCGGGCTCTCCGGTCTTCCCTCTGCAGTCCGGGCTCTCCGGTCTTCCCTCTGCAGTCCGGGCTCTCCGGTCTTCCCTCTGCAGTCCGGGCTCTCCGGTCTTCCCTCTGCAGTCCGGGCTCTCCGGTCTTCCCTCTGCAGTCCGGGCTCTCCGGTCTTCCCTCTGCAGTCCGGGCTCTCCGGTCTTCCCTCTCCAGTCCGGGCTCTCCGGTCTTCCCTCTCCAGTTCGGGCTCTCCGGTCTTCCCTCTCCAGTTCGGGCTCTCCGGTCTTCCCTCTCCAGTTCGGGCTCTCCGGTCTTCCCTCTCCAGTTCGGGCTCTCCGGTCTTCCCTCTCCAGTCCGGGCTCTCCGGTCTTCCCTCTCCAGTTCGGGCTCTCCGGTCTTCCCTCTCCAGTTCGGGCTCTCCGGTCTTCCCTCTCCAGTTCGGGCTCTCCGGTCTTCCCTCTCCAGTTCGGGCTCTCTGGTCTTCCCTCTCCAGTCCGGGCTCTCCGGTCTTCCCTCTCCAGTCCGGGCTCTGCAGTCCAAGCTCTCTGGTCCATACTTTTTTTTTTTTTTTTTAATACCGCTTTTAATTTGGAACCACTGATCAATATTAGAGCAGGCGTTGCCTATGTATAGAATTTCCAAGGCAGTGTTCACAAATCATTCCCTTCTGGTTCCAATCCCTTAGCATCCTCCTAATGCAGAAGGACTTAACAAAGGGCCAGTTTACTGTTCATACATAAGGGTGGCCTGGGTGTGCCCAGTGGGAGTAGAAAATGTCCTGGAGTCAGTGGGAGGAATGGTGCCCCATCATTGGTGTCAGTGGGAGGAATTTTGCCCCATCATTGGTATCAGTGGGAGGCATAGTGCCCCATTGGTGTCAGTGGGAGGAATTTTGCCCCATCATTGGTATCAGTGGGAGGCATAGTGCCCCATCGGTGTCAGTGGGAGGAATAGTGCCCCATCGTTTGTGTCAGTGGGAGGAATAGTGTCCCATCATTGGTATCAGTGGGAGGCATAGTGCCCCATCGGTGTCAGTGGGAGGGATAGTGCCCCATCGTTTGTGTCAGTGCCCTATTGTTTGTGTCAGTGGGAGGAATAGTGTCCCATCCTTGGTGTCAGTAGGAGGAATAGTGTCCCATCCTTGGTGTCAGTGGCCGGAACTTTGCCCCACTGTTGCTGACAAAGGGCTGCATCCGGGCCCCAAGGCGACAGTTTGGAGACCACTGTCCTAATGGAAAGACAACAATTTCCCGATTTAAAAAAACAAAAAATAATACATTTGGATATTTTTATAGAAAAGGGAAGTTCTTGTGTCTCTTTAATTTAAACGGACATCCATTGGAGTCCTATTCCGGTAGTGAAATCCGAATGCTGACTCCTGTTTGTAGATTATTAGCCGGGTTTTTTTTTTTTCTCTGGATGGTGTTACAGAAGTATGTAGGATTGCTTTTCCATGAAAATTGGGAAATGGAATGCTGCTTAATAGTCTAACTGTTTTCTAAAGAGGAAATTGTAAAAAGAAGACATCTGTTACATAATTACTGAGCCTGCCACTTTCTGAGCCCGGATCACAAATATGCGTGTGTGGAATCTCACTGCTGACACCACGTTCCTTGTCCAATGTGTTCTTCATTCCATATTCCTCTTCATTGTATAACATTCACTATAAAAAGGAAGGTTCGTCTTTCACGTGGTACTTGTGCACCTCCATAGTTACCAATATTTACAAAGTACGATATCTGGAGTAAAGCGATATTTAACTCAAAGCCAAAAATGTAATATATTGCAGCTTACTGATCATTAGATGTGGTGACTGCATTCGTTTCCTTTTTTTTAAGGTTTTTTTTCCCCCTGGTGATCTGGCCAGTAAAACACACCTCCTGTATTAGAGCGCCCCCACT
Organism: Aquarana catesbeiana; assembly: GCA_037953035.1. Taxonomy (NCBI): domain Eukaryota; kingdom Metazoa; phylum Chordata; class Amphibia; order Anura; family Ranidae; genus Aquarana; species Aquarana catesbeiana. The sequence goes on from JBBHAA010002445.1 coordinate 108,450, forward strand.
CTGGAGGAATGAGCACAGGAAGCACAGCAGCATTGTCGTTCTGGGGGAGGGTAGTATTAAATTTGCATACCTCGATGGATGCTGCATCGGTCCCCCGGCGCCTCTGCACTGAGAACGGAGCGATCGGACCCCGCCGATCATGTGGTTCTCGCAGCTCTCTGCTCTGCTCCCTCCACACTCACTGGAGTGCTGGGCTGTGGAGGGGGCGGGGCAGCCGTCTCAGGCTCTCAACGGCTCGCTGAGAGGCTGAGACGGGTGTCGGTCCAGGCATCTGGCGGATCCAGACTTTATTGTCGAGATGACGTGGTACCTGGACTGAAATCCATGATGTCAGCAGAGAGCAGGACTTCAGACCGAACAGGGGTGCAGAACTCTCCTGTGATCCATAGGAGAAGCCCAGCCAAACAAGCTCAGGCTGGACTTCTCCTTTAAATGTATTAGCAGATTTAGAGACTAGGGATGCACCAATACCATTTTTTTTTTTTTCTTTTTCTTTTTCTTTTTTTTTTTTTAAACCTCCTACTTATGTTTCTCTGCAGACAGGCTGGGAAAGAGCTGGGTCATGTGACCAGCAGCAGAGGACTGGAAGCTCCTCCTACTTATGTTTCCCTGTAGACAGACTGGAAACGAGCTGGGTTTAAATTTAATGAGCTGGGTTATGTTACAGCAGCAGAGAACTAGGAGCTCCACCTACTTATGTTTCCCTGCAGACAGGCTGGGAAAGAGCGGGATCATGTGACCAGCTGTAGAGGCCTAGAAGCTCCTCCTACTTGTGCTTCCCTGCAGACAGGCTGGGAAAGAGCCGGGTCATGTGTAGGGTTGCACCGATACTAGTATCGGTGCTGATACCGAGTATTTGCACAAGTATCGGTACTCATGCAAATGCACCGATACTTTCAGGCTCAATTGGAGCTGTCAAAAAAAAAAAAGCAGCCGGCAATGTTTATTAACAACATTGCTCAGCCCTGAAACACTAAAAGATTCAAAAAGAAACAATGTTTCTTTATTTCTGTTTCCTTATCTGCAGATCAAAGGGATGAACAAATGTTCCTCTGTTTAACCCCTTATAAACCCTTAATTTACTCCAATACGCCTTAATTAACTCCCTATTCTCCTCCATTTAATTATTATTATTATTATTATTAATTAAGAAGAAAAAAAGATGGTATCCGTGCATCCTTAGTCATGTGACAAGCTACAGAGGCATAGAAGCTCCTCCTACTTATGTTTCCCTGCGGACAGGCTGGGAAAGAGCTGGGTCACGTGATAAGAGTATATTGATTAGTGAAAAGGTGTGTGTTTTTTTTTGTTTTTTTCTTTTTTTTTTTTGTTTTGTTTTTTTTTTTTAATTAAAATAATTACAGCGCCATCATCCACATACAGAAATAGAAGGGACAATGTCAATTAAACAAAGTGTGTTTTAGTATCACTTTAAGGACCACCTTTTAGCTGTACATTTAGTAAAAACATTCATTGCACCACTGAGGTCCCTAGTTTGGATCCCAACAAGAACACTACTTGCATGGAGTTTGCATGTTCTCCCTGTGTCTGTGTGGGTTTCCTCCGGGTACTCCGGTTTCCTCCCACACTCCAAAGACATGCTGGGAGGTTAAATTGGTTCCTGTCTAAATTGGCCCCAGTATGTGTATGTACTATGAGTGTAAGATGGGGACCTTAGATTGTAAACTCCTTGAGTCCAGGGATTATCCTGGGATAATATGATTATGTTGTAGTAATTCTGCTCTATATTGTGTGTAATACGAGGCAGACATATTTGTCAATTACATAGAAAGGCTCTGCTTCCTACCTGCCCTATACTGCCCAATGATTGGACTCGATCGCTCCTCTCTGTTACGGGTCAGATCTGAACGAACTCAGAATAACGCACTCTGTATAAGATTAACTGAGCTTATCTCGGCAGTCATTAGGCGGGGCGGTTAATCACATTTCTGATATACGGATGACCGCTGGAAGAAGCGCTCGCTTCTTCTTAAATAATCAAAATCATTTTATGTAACTGTGGAGCTGCAAGCAAATAAAAACAGGAAAACCCAAATAAATGTCACACAATACCATAAAATGTGAGATAGAAGAATTCCAGGTTTGGATATTTTTAGTTGCATTGGTCCAGCTTGGAACGATGTTTGTATGTACCATACCTGGCCAATGCCCCTGGAAGCTGGAAACCTATAGTCCGCATCAGTACATGGTATAGGAACTCGTGGCACAATTCGTTTTTGGTAGAGCAGCAGGTCGGCGTCATTTCTGGTATTGTGTTTCCGCACGCTCTGCACACATGCAGACTGGCGGAACACGATGACTTCATTTCTACATGCGCGGTGACGTCACTCCCGGGACCATCTTGGCGCGTGGTTGGTAACGGGTCCTGCGGGGTCTGATTATCCACATGACCTCTGGAATATTCCCCCCCCCCCCCCCCTTTCTTGCCTAGGCCATTTTTTTGCTATACAGCACTGCGTTACTTTAACTGACAATTGCGTGGTCATGCAACATTGTACTCAAATGACAGTTATATCACTTTTTTCCCACAAATAGAGCTTTCTTTTGGTGGTATTTGATCACCGCTGGGTGTTTTATTTTTTGTGCTATAAACAAAAAGGACAGGAGATTTTGTAAAAAAAAAAAAACTAAAACAAACTATTTTATACTTTCGGCTCTAAGACATATCCAATAAAATTTTACAAATCAAAATCAAATTTCTTCATAAATTTAGGCCAATATATAGTCTGCTACAGATTTTTGGGAAACAAAAAAATTGGTTTACGCAAAAGTTTAGTGTCTACAACTATGGTGTGTGTGTAAAATAAAAAATAAAAAAATATATTGTGTATGTGTGTATATATATAATATAATGTGTGTGTATGTATGTATGTGTGTGTGTGTGTATATATATATATATATATATATATATATATATATATATATATATATATATATATATATTATGCTTTTTTTTTATACTAGTAATGTCTGCGATCAGCGCCTTATAGTGAGACTGCGATAGTGTTGCGGGCAATCTGACACTTTGTGGGAACCAGTGTAACTGATACAGTGATCAGTGCTAAAATTATGCACTGTCACTGTACTATTGACACTGACTGGGAAGGTGTTTAAACATCTAGGGCGATCAAAGGGTTAAATGTGTGCCTAGCCAGTGTTTGTGTGTTCAGGTGTGGTGCTTTTACTAAGGGATGTGCTTTGCAGGGAACCAAAATCCAGCACATCCCCCGCTGACAGGACAGAGCTCTGCGTTGTATTCTTCTACAAAAAAAAATCGCAATAATCGTATATTTTTTAGTTTGCGCAAAAGTTATAGTGGCTACAAAATAGGGGATAGATTTATGGCATTTTTCTTATTTATGTTTTTCCTAGTAATGGCGGCGATCTGCGATATTTATCCTGACTGCGACATTGCGGCGGACACATCGGACACTTTTTTTGGGACCAGTGACATTTATACAGCGATCAGAGCTAAAAATAGCCAATGATTACTGTATAAATGTCACTGGCAGGGAAGGGGTTAACACTAGGGCAGGGGTCTTAAACTGGCAGCTCTCCAGCTGCCGCGGAACTACAAGTCCCATCATGCCTCTGTCTGTGGGAGTCATGCTTGTAACTGTCAGCCTTGCAATGCCTCATGGGACTTGTAGTTTCGCAGCAGCTGGAGGGCCACCAGTTTGAGACCCCTGCACTAGGGGGTGATCAAGGGGTTAAGTATTCCCTGGAAGGTGTTTCTAACTGTGGGGGGAGGGGACTGACTGGAGGAGGAGAGAGATCGCTGTTCCTGATCACTAGGAACAGCAGATCTCTCTCTACTCCCCTGTCAGAACGAGGATCTGTTTGTTTACATTGACAGATCCCCGTTCTGGCTCTCTGTGGAGCGATCGCGGGTGGCCGGCCGACGTCGCGGCTGCCGGGCCACGCGCATCGGCCCTGGCATCGTGCGGTGGGCGCGCGCCCCCTAAAGCTTTTAACGTATGAGCGTCCAACGTACAATAACGGCGATTCGCGCAGCCGTGCCAACCTGACGCAGTAAAACTGCGGCAGCTGGTCGGCAAGTAGTTTAAAAAAAAAAAAAAAAAATAGATTTAATTTTGTAAAATAATTTTTCAATGCTTTGTACCATTGCTGACAGCTGAAGTGTAAACAAATAAGTTGCGGTAGGTATCGGTAATTGGTATCTGCGAGTACTAAAAAGAAAAGTATCTTTACTGTTAGTAAAAAATAAAAATGATTTTGCTATAAAGTAACGTTTTGTGTTCCCGTTTTGTTGGTTGGTCTTCTCTTCGTCTTTTTCCTGTTGTGTTGGAAGGGATCCAGTCTTGTGAAAACTCGGTGTCCTCTGATCTAATCTGAAATCAGATAAATGATTTAGTTGCCTCCAGCAAACGTCAGTCGGCAACTCGCAGCATGTGATGTGAAGGAAGCGTTCCCACCGTCACACGTTGGTGATGAGAGATCGGCACATGTTGTCAGGTCCGCGGTGTGCCCAAGATAGCCGCACGTTAATGAGGCCGGGCTGATAGCGAGACGACGGCCGCTTTGGACAAAATAGCTTCGGATATTTACAGCATTTCTTATAAAGGACTTGGATGGTGTGGTCCAATGGTGGGCGAGGGTTCATTCTCCTATGCTTTTGCCGTCTAAATCACAGAATAATACGGCAGTTGCTATTTTTGCCTAAATGTAAAGATCTGTCCCTGAAAGTGGCCTTCTCTTTCCCAATACGGACTCTGCACATGGACAACCACCTTTTCCTGCATGTTGTATTTACTGCTTAAAGTATGACTCCGGGGAAAGCAAAATACTTTGCAATAGGACTCCCCTGCACTACAAGGGCAAAATGTTTGTCGAAGTGGTTGTAAAACTCTAACATTAAAAAATGAACAAAGCATAGCCCTCTATAGCAGGGGTCTCCAAACTTTCTAAGCAAAGGCCAGTTTACTGTCCTTCAGGCAATAGAGGGGCCGGACTGTGCCCATCAAGAGTATAAAATGTCCAGCCATCAGTGAGAGTAAACAATGCCCCATTTTTGGTGTCTGTGAGAGGAATTGTGAACTATCATTGGTGTCACTGGAAATAATTGTGCCTCATCAGTGGTGTCATTGGGCCCCATTGTTGGTATCATTGGAAGGAACTGTGCCCCATCAATGATGTCAATAGGCCTCCTTGATGGTGTCCTTGTAAGGAACTGTGCCCCATCAATGGTGTCAATAGGCCTCCTTGTTGGTGTCATTGGAAGGAACTGTGCCCCATCAATGGTGTCAATAGGCCTCCTTGTTGGTGTCATTGGAAGGAACTGTGCCCCATCAATGGTGTCAATGGACCTCCTTGTTGGTGTCCTTGGAAGGAACTGTGCCTCATAAATGATGTCAATAGGCCTCCTTGTTGGTGCCATTGGAAGGAACTGTGCCCCATCAATGATGTCAATAAGCCTCCATGATGGTGTCCTTGTAAGGAACTGTGCCCCATCAATGGTGTCAATAGGCCTCCTTGATGGTGTCCTTGGAAGGAACTGTGCCCCATCAGTGATGTCAATAGGCCTCCTTGTTGGTGCCCTTGGAAGGAACTGTGCCCCATCAATGATGTCAATAGGCCTCCTTGTTGGTGTCATTGTAAGGAACTGTGCCCCATCAGTGGTGTCAATAGGCCTCCTTGTTGGTGCCCTTGGAAGGAACTGTGCCCCATCAATGATGTCAATAGGCCTCCTTGTTGATGCCCTTGGAAGGAACTGTGCCCCATCAATGATGTCAATAGGCCTCCTTGTTGGTGTCCTTGGAAGGAACCGTGCCCCATCGTCTGTGTCATTTTTAGAAATTGCGCCCCATCGTTGGAGTCATTGGGAGGAACTGTGCCCCTTCGTTGGTGTCAGTGGATGAAATGGTGATTTTACGATCAGCTGTTGAGACGGCGCCTGTGCACAATAGCCAACGGAAGACATTTTTGTGTCAGATTGTGCCCTGCGCTGCCGAGGCGTTTTCATGTCGGTGTGGGGCGGATTTGTACACGATGGGGGCGGATTTTTAAATGAAACACATTTTTCTGATAGAAAAACCTGCCCTTCAGCTGGCTAAACACGCCCCGCAAGCGTCCAGGAAGAATAGCAGAAAGATATGTGTGTTGCAGCATTGCCCATCATGTACTAATTCGCCCCTCACCGACATGAACACGCCTCGCCAGCACGGGGCACAATTTGACACACAAATTTCTTCCGTCGGCTATTGTGCGCAGGCGCCGTCTCACCATCACAACAGCTGATTGTTAAATCAGCTGTTGTGCTGCGCATGCGCCGTTCGTCCCGGGCACTTCTCGATAGCCACTTAGGTAAGTGTGATTAAAAAATATATATATCTATTCCCATGCATCTCTTTTAACTATGCAGATTGTTGCCCTGAAACGCGGCACATGAGAACGCACAGCAAAGAACGCACTTGAACGCACCGCCTGGTGTGAACGAGACCTTTAGGCAGCTGCAGTATTTACATTCGCAGTGTGCAAATTTGCTATTTGTACTTTTTAGCTTATTTTTATTTTTTATTAACTAAAGTGTGTATATATATATATATATATATATATATATATATATATATATATATATATATATATAATTATATAATTGTGCTTCTAGGCTGTGTGCAGCTTCATCATTCAGGACGTACTTTTACCACCCACGATGTGATGATGAACGGTTTGTGTATACAAGCCGTATTTCCCTGCTTCTTGTATGGGATGGGGGTGGGGGGAGGGGCGCTCCTGCCCGTTGGAAAGGATGGCACACACTCTGTACACCTGGCATAGTGTTCACAGGCCGTGCATTTTTGTTTACTTGAAATAATACCATAGTGAGCACACTTTAACCAACCTGTCAGCTGGATTTGGCAAACTTGTTCCTTGGCGCGGTGAACGGGGGAGCTCTTTCTATGGCAGTATGATGCCAGATGGCTAATGCTGGTGCCCGTCACATTCAGACTGAGCGATGCCAGCAATCAGTTATTCTTGATTAACGCTGTGTCTGCCAAATGTCACATCATGGAGGGAAAGGAGCCAAATATATCACCTTCATAAACTGCTCCCGACTTTCGGGAAATGGAATCATCCCTTCATTGGGAAGGACAGTTGCAGCGCCGGGGACATCTTCTGTGCTTTACTCCGATCTGTTGATGGATTTGTGGGTTCAGAGAATACCTTGTGAGTGGTGCCAATTCTGTGACGGTACCTTGTTATTTCACATGTAATCATCAATAGTATTTAGGCAGACAGAGCAAATGGCTTTAGGAAGTCATCTGTAAACAAGTGGATTGGTTGGGAATTTTTTAAAAAATTACTTACGTTGGTTCCGACCTTTGACCCTTCAAGGAGGCACTGGAGACGTCACTATGCAGGGATGGCGGGTTCCTCATTGACTTGGGCACCAGTAAAATACAGCATTGTTATCTCTTACTCAGCTCAGACTTCTAACACTTCTGGGAGGTACTGGTGATGCCACCATGCCTTCCTACAGAGCTGGTGGCTTCTGATGATTCTGGGTGGCACTGGTGGCATCACTATACCTTCCTACAGAGATGGAGGCCTCTGATGATTCTGGGTGGCACTGGTGACATTGTTACACCTTCTTGCAGAAATGGAGGCCTCTGATGATTCTGGGAGGCACGCGTGTCGTAGCCATGCCTTATTACAGAACTGGAGGCATCTGATTCTGGGTGGCACTGGTGATGTTGTTACACCTTCTTGCTGAACTGGAGGTCTCTGATGATTCTGGGAGGCACGGGTATCGTAGCCATGCCTTCTTACATAACTGGAGGCATCTGATGATTCTGGGAAGCACTGGTAATGTCACCATTCCTTCTTACAGAACTTGAGGCCTCTGATTGTGGGAGGCACTGGTGACGTCACCACGCCTTCTTACAGAACTGGAGGCCTATGATGATTCTGAGAGGCACTGGTGACGTCACCACGCCTTCTTACAGAACTGGAGGCCTCTGATGATTGTGGGAGGCACTGGTGACATTACCCCGCCTTCTTACAGGACTGGAGGCCTCTGATGATAATGGGAGGGACTGGTGATGTTGCCACGCCTTCTTACAGAACTGGAGGCCTCTCATTGTGGGAGGCACTGGTGACGTCACCATGCCTTCCTACAGAGCTGGAGACCTCTGATTCTGGGAGGCACTGGTGACGTCGCCATGCTTACCTACAGAGCTGGAGGCCTCTGATTCTGGGAGGCACCGGTGACTTCACCATGATTTCCTACAGAGCTGGAGGCTCAAAATCCTGAGCAAATGCACTCCAGCTCAATGTAAGATAGAATTCTTGTGGGATTTCGAGTGCCCAGCTATTCCAGGAGGCAGGAGCGGTGCTGCCCCCCCCCCCTGCCTCCTGGTTGCATGACGTGGACAAGGTACTTTATTTGTTTATTTTTTGCTGGATGATCGGTTCGTTCGCAAAAGGTTTCTTAAAGCCATTTGACTTTGGTAATGGGTGGGAGGCAATGGGGACCTCATTCACATCAGTAGAGTGCCACAGTAGAATATGGCATTGGTGTCACTTTCTCAGCCCTGACCTCTGAAGATTCTGGGAGGCCCTGGTGACGTCACCACTGGGGGCTCAGGGTCCTGCAAGCATGCACTCTAGTCCACTGCAGGAGAGCATTCTCGTGGAATTTCAAATGCCCAGTTATTCAAGGAGAGCTGCCAAAAAAAAAACTGTCATTTTATTGCATCCTTTCTGCCGGATTTAACCTTGTAATGGCGCACAATAGCTGCGACGCAGCCCCATTGAACTCCTCGCGGTTCTGCTTGTCAAACTTGGCACCCCAAGTTTAAAAATACCACAAAGCCAAGGCATCTGTATTGTTTGGGTGGGCGGCTGGGGGTGGTATACTACAGTATAGCCACCCTGTTATTACTGCCCCCCCCCAACCACCCATCTAAACGAGCTGGAAAAAAAAAAAGCTGTAAAAAACATGCGTTTTTGACTCGTTTTTCAATGTGTTTTTAGTGCATTTTCGTTTCCTGACTGTCGGGATACACCTCTGAAATGTTGACGTGTGTTTCTAATGCGTTTTTCTTTCATTTCAATGCAGAGGTGTGTTTGTGGTGCACTTTTTGGGCCGGTTCACACCAAGAATCGCACAGGAAAACTTGCGTTCATGTGTGATTTTTAGTGCAGTGCATTTTCAGCCTATTCATTTAAATGGGCTGAAATCGCACCGCACCAAAAGTAGTGCATGCGAAAAAAAGAAAAGTGCACTGATCTGTATGAGACTTCTATGGGGATTCAGCTATGTATAGCCGGAGGAGACATCTCCGTCCTGGTGAGGGATGTATTGTACTCCGGGAAGGTGAGGACATGTGAAGAAGTTCCTCTGGTCTACTTGCTGTCACGTTTTAACTCTTCCTGAACATCCGACAGAACAGATAATCCCGGGATGTGAACTCCGTGTTCTTCTCTTCTCAGCCTTAGGGCTAACAATACCTGTTGTGTTGGTCTCCAGGTGTAGGGGGAGGAGGGGGGTCCTCCAGGTGTATGGGTGTGTGTGTGGGGGGGTCTATTCCAGGGGAGTTTTTTCCAAGCCTGTCATTATGTGGATTATCATGAGTGTAGCCGGAAGAATTAGACGGCTGTTTATGTCTTCTCTCATCACTCATGTGAAGGATGGAGGCCTCTCTGGGTTGGGATGCCGCGGCCGCCATGTGTACGGAGGGACATCCTTGTCACTGTGCAAAGGAGAATGGGCAGGGTGCCGTAACTCACATCACCCAATCAGAATTCAGCTTTCTCTCAGTCTGCAGTATGATGGTCTTTGTACCACCTTTATAAGCAAACCTTATTGGCCTTACCTGGCTATTCTACACAATTACATAACATGTTCCTGAGATTGTAAAGGTTCACATGTTATACTTACCTGCTCTGTGTAATGGTTTTGCACCAAAGAGCCCCGATCCTCCTCTTCTGGTGTCCTCCGCCGGGACTCCTGGCTAGTTGTAGTGGGAGTTGGTGGTGGTGTAGGTGTAGAAGGAGTAGTTAGTTGTAGGTGTTGTAGGGGCAGCAGTTGTGGTAGTTGGAGTAGTTGTTGTTGTTGTAATAAGAGTAGATGTTGTAATAAAAGTAGCTGTTGTAGAAATACTTGTTGTAGTAGGGTAGTGGGAGAAGTTGTTGTAGTAGGAGTAGTTCTAGTTGTTGTAGCTGTTGTAGTAGGGTAGTGGGAGAAGTTGTTGTTGTTGTTGTAGGATAGTGGAAGAAGTTGCTGTTGTAGTGGGAGAAGTTGTTGTTGTACGGTAGTGGAAGAAGTTGTTGTTGTAGGAGAAGTTGTAGTAGGGGAGGTTGTTGTAGGAGAAGAAGTTGTTGTTGTTGTAGCAGGAGAAGAAGAAGAAGTTGTTGTAGCAGGAGAAGAAGTTGTTGTTGTAGCAGGAGAAGAAGTTGTTGTAGCAGGAGAAGAAGTTGTTGTTGTAGCAGGAGAAGAAGTTGTTGTTGTAGCAGGAGAAGAAGAAGTTGTTGTTGTAGCAGGAGAAGAAGAAGAAGTTGTAGCAGGAGAAGAAGAAGAAGTTGTTGTAGCAGGAGAAGAAGAAGAAGTTGTAGCAGGAGAAGAAGAAGAAGTTGTTGTAGCAGGAGAAGAAGAAGAAGTTGTTGTTGTAGCAGAAGAAGAAGAAGAAGTTGTTGTAGCAGAAGAAGAAGAAGAAGTTGTTGTAGCAGAAGAAGAAGAAGAAGTTGTTGTAGCAGGAGAAGAAGAAGAAGTTGTTGTTGTAGCAGGAGAAGAAGAAGTTGTTGTTGTAGCAGGAGAAGAAGAAGAAGTTGTTGTTGTAGCAGGAGAAGAAGAAGAAGTTGTTGTTATAGCAGGAGAAGAAGAAGAAGTTGTTGTTGTTGTTGTAGCAGGAGAAGAAGAAGAAGTTGTTGTTGTAGCAGGAGAAGAAGAAGAAGTTGTTGTTGTAGCAGGAGAAGAAGAAGAAGTTGTTGTTGTAGCAGAAGAAGAAGAAGTTGTTGTTGTAGCAGGAGAAGAAGAAGTTGTTGTTGTAGCAGGAGAAGAAGAAGAAGTTGTTGTTGTTGTAGCAGGAGAAGAAGAAGAAGTTGTTGTTGTAGCAGAAGAAGAAGAAGTTGTTGTAGCAGGAGAAGAAGAAGAAGTTGTTGTTGTAGCAGGAGAAGAAGTTGTTGTTGTTGTAGCAGGAGAAGAAGAAGAAGTTGTTGTTGTTGTAGCAGGAGAAGAAGAAGAAGTTGTTGTTGTAGCAGGAGAAGAAGAAGAAGTTGTTGTTGTAGCAGGAGAAGAAGAAGTTGTTGTTGTAGCAGGAGAAGAAGAAGAAGTTGTTGTAGCAGGAGAAGAAGAAGAAGTTGTTGTTGTAGCAGGAGAAGAAGAATAAGTTGTTGTTGTTGTTGTTGTAGCAGGAGAAGAAGAAGAAGTTGTTGTTATAGCAGGAGAAGAAGAATAAGTTGTTGTTGTTGTTGTTGTAGCAGGAGAAGAAGAAGAAGTTGTTGTTGTAGCAGGAGAAGAAGAAGAAGTTGTTGTTGTAGCAGGAGAAGAAGAAGTTGTTGTTGTAGCAGGAGAAGAAGAAGAAGTTGTTGTTGTTGTAGCAGGAGAAGAAGAAGAAGTTGTTGTTGTTGTAGCAGGAGAAGAAGAAGAAGTTGTTGTTGTAGCAGGAGAAGAAGAAGAAGTTGTTGTTGTAGCAGGAGAAGAAGAAGAAGTTGTTGTTGTAGCAGGAGAAGAAGAAGAAGTTGTTGCTGTAGCAGGAGAAGAAGTTGTTGTTGTTGTAGCAGGAGAAGAAGAAGAAGTTGTTGTTGTAGCAGGAGAAGAAGAAGAAGTTGTTGTTGTAGCAGGAGAAGAAGAAGAAGTTGTTGTTGTAGCAGGAGAAGAAGAAGAAGTTGTTGTAGCAGGAGAAGAAGAAGAAGTTGTTGTTGTAGCAGGAGAAGAAGAAGAAGTTGTTGCTGTAGCAGGAGAAGAAGTTGTTGTTGCTGTAGCAGGAGAAGAAGAAGTTGTTGTTGTTGTAGCAGGAGAAGAAGAAGAAGTTGTTGTTGTAGCAGGAGAAGAAGAAGAAGTTGTTGTTGTAGCAGGAGAAGAAGAAGAAGTTGTTGTTGTAGCAGGAGAAGAAGTTGTTGTTGTAGCAGGAGAAGAAGTTGTTGTTGTAGCAGGAGAAGAAGTTGTTGTTGTAGCAGGAGAAGAAGAAGTTGTTGTAGCAGGAGAAGAAGAAGTTGTTGTTGTTGTAACAGGAGAAGAAGAAGTTGTTGTTGTAGCAGGAGAAGAAGAAGTTGTTGTTGTTGTAGCAGGAGAAGAAGTTGTAGCAGGAGAAGAAGAAGTTGTTGTTGTTGTAGCAGGAGAAGAAGAAGTTGTTGTTGTTGTAGCAGGAGAAGAAGAAGTTGTTGTTGTTGTAGCAGGAGAAGAAGAAGTTGTTGTTGTTGTAGCAGGAGAAGAAGAAGTTGTTGTTGTTGTAGCAGGAGAAGAAGAAGTTGTTGTTGTTGTAGCAGGAGAAGAAGAAGTTGTTGTTGTTGTAGCAGGAGAAGAAGAAGTTGTTGTTGTTGTAACAGGAGAAGAAGAAGTTGTTGTTGTTGTAGCAGGAGAAGAAGAAGTTGTTGTTGTTGTAGCAGGAGAAGAAGAAGTTGTTGTTGTTGTAGCAGGAGAAGAAGAAGTTGTTGTTGTTGTAGCAGGAGAAGAAGTTGTTGTTGTTGTTGTTGTTGTTGGAGAAGAAGAAGTTGTTGTAGCAGGAGAAGAAGAAGTTGTTGTTGGAGAAGAAGAAGTTGTAGCAGGAGGAGAAGTTGTTGTTGTTGTTGTTGTTGTTGTTGTAGCAGGAGAAGAAGTTGTTGTTGCAGCAGGAGAAGAAGAAGTTGTTGTTGTAGGAGAAGTTGTTGTTGTTTTAGCAGGAGGAGAAGTTGTTGTTGTTGTAGCAGGAGAAGAAGTTGTTGTTGTAGCAGGAGAAGAAGTTGTAGCAGGAGAAGAAGTTGCTGTTGTAGCAGGAGAAGAAGAAGTTGTTGTTGTTGTAGCAGGAGAAGAAGTTGTTGTAGGAGAAGAAGTTGTTGTAGGAGAAGAAGTTGTTGTTGTAGCAGGAGGAGAAGAAGTAGTTGTTGTTGTAGCAGGAGAAGAAGAAGTTGTTGTATTAGGAGAAGAAATTGTAGTAGGAGAAGAAGTTGTTGTTGTAGGAGAAGTAGTGGGAGAAGTTGTTGTAGTAGGGTAGTGGGAGTGGTTGTTGTAGCAGGATAGTAGAAGTAATGAGAATAGTTGTTGTAGTAGAAGTAGTTGTTCAGTTGTAGGTGTAGTAGGAGCAGCAGTTGTAGTAGTAGGGTAGTGGGAGTAGTTGTTGCAGTAGGGTAGTGGGAGAAGTTGTTGTAGTAGGATAGTAGAAGGAATGGGAGTAGTTGTAGTAGAAGTAGTTGTTCAGTTGTAGTAGTAGTAGTAGTAGGGATCCCAGAGATCAGCCAGGTATGGAATCTCTGTACCCGGAGTTGCACTTTAGCACACACTGAGTGGCGCAGATTTCTTCTCAGTGTGAAAGGAAAACAAACATCATGCGATGCATTTCCTTCCTTCCTTCCTTCCTTCCGTTTTTCCGACGTTCTATCCGGTTATTAATACAGCTTGTACTAAGGAATCGTAAAACCGGGTTTATTGACTATCTAGGGAGAGATCCGGATTTCACGAACGTTTTGACCCCAATGCTCTTCTAGTTCTGTTTTTGGTGATGAGTTCCTGGCCTTGTTAACCCCTTGGTGGCCTCCCTATCCGGTGCTCGTGCCTACCTCTAGTTGGCAATGAATTGGGTTTACCGGCATACCTGACGCTCCTCCAGCCTGGCTCTGTCCTGAGATGCCATTTGCTCTGCCTGTTCAACTCCGTGTTTAAATAGCCGGGGAGTGGAAAATCCTGCTGGCTTACGACGGTGATTTAAACAGGTTCATCAACGTGTAATAAAAATAATCTATATATATATATTCCCGTATGAGCCGCGGAGCGTGCAGGGGCAAGGGAATGCTTTACGTGTTCAGAAATGTGCGCGGCTCAGCTTCACCCTGCAGTGTGTTGGACCCTCTGGGGTCTTCTGCATACGTATATACAGTGTATATATGTGTGTGTGTGTGTATATGTGTGTGTGTATGTATATATATATATATATATATATATATATATATGTATATATATATATATATATATATATATATTGTCTGCACGATGTGTATGTACAGTGCCCTGAAAAAGTATTCACACCCCTTGAAATTTTCCACATTTTGTCATGGTACATCCAAAAACATAAATGTATTTTATTGGGATTTTATGTGATAGACCAACACAAAGTGGCACATAATTGTGAAGTGGAAGGAAAATGATAAATGGTTTTTAAATAAATATGTGAAAAGTGTGGATGGTATTTGTATGGCGCCCCCCGGAGTGAATACTTTGTAGAACTGCCTTTCACTGCAACTACAGCTGCAAGTCTTTTTGGGAATTTCTCTACCAGCTTTGCACATCTAGTGAGGGACATTTTTGCCCATTCTTCTTTGCAAAATAGCTCAAGATCTGTCAGATTGGATGGAGAATGTCTGTGAACAGCAATTTTCAAGTCTTGCCACAGATTCTCAATTGGATTTAGGGTGGACTTTGACTGGGCCATTCTAACACATGAATATGCTTTGATCTAAACCATTCCATTGTAGCTCTGGCTGTATGTTTAGGGTCGTTGTCCTGCTGGAAGGTGAACCTCCGCCCCAGTCTCAAGTCTTTTGTAGACTCCAACAGGTTTTCTTCTAAGATTGCCATGTATTTGGCTCCATCCATCTTCCCATCAACTCTGACCAGCTTCCCTGTCCCTGCTGAAGAAAAGCATCTCCACAACATGATACTGCCACCACCATGTTTTTTTTTTTAAATCAAAAGGCTTTTATTGTGACAAAAGCAAGAGGCACTTCCAATACAGATAAGCATATATACAGTCCATACAAGAAACAGAAACATCTTTACATATACAGGGAGTATTCATTTTGACTTTATACTGTATCTTATATAAATTCACAATATATCTTCCATATTGCCTTTTGCAGAAACTTCAAAAAAGAAAAAAACAAAACAAAAGGAAAAGCATTTCAACCTGACTGTACCAGTGTACCAGTGTACTTCTGATTATATATGACCCTATAGCTATATACCTTCTGCCACCACCATGTTTCACAGTAGGGATGGTGTGTTCAGCGTGATGTGAAGTGTTCGTTTTCCTCCACACATAGCGTTTTGCTTTTAGGCCAAAAAGTTCAATTTTGGTCTCATCTGACCAGAGCACCTTCTTCCACATGTTTGCTGTGTCCCCCACATGGCTTCTCACAAACTGCAAACAGGACTTCTTATGGCTTTCTCTCAACAATGTCTTTCTTCTTGCCACTCTTCCATAAAGGTCAGATTTGTGGAGAACACGACTAATAGTTGTCCTGTGGACAGATTCTCCCGCCTGAGCTGTGGATCTCTGCAGCTCCTCCAGAGTTACCATGGGCCTCTTGGCTCTTCTCTGATGAATGTTCTCCTTGCCCGGCCTGTCAGTTTAGGTGGACGGCCATGTCTTGGTAGGTTTGCAGTTGTGCCATACTCTTCATTTTCGGATGATGGATTGAAGAGAGCTCCGTGAGATGTACAAAGCTTGGGATATTTTTTTTTAATACCCTAACCCTGCTTTATACTTAATATAAGATATCTTCCTAGCTTTACTAGATTTACTATTGCTCACAGCATAAGGATTTCCGCATGTCCTATGTAGGGAGGCTCATTTCATTGGACTGTCTTACATTCGAGAAATGCGAAAAAGTACCTGACTCTTAACAACTTCAGCCCTGGAAGATTTACCCCCCTTCATGACCAGGGCATTTTTTTTTTTTTAATACGGCACTGCGTTACTTTAACCAACATTTGCGCGGTTGTGCGACGCTGTACCCGAATAAAATTGATGTCCTTTATTTCCCCACAAATAGAGCTTACTTTTGGTGGCATTTGATCACCTCTGTGGTTTTTTTGTTTGTCTGTTTTTTTTGCGCTTGAAACAAAAAAAGACGATTTTGAAAAAAAGCCAAAATGTTTTACTTTCTGCTATAAAACAATATCCAATAAAAAAAAAAAAAAAAATTTGAAAAAAAAAATCAAATTCCTGAATCATTTTAGGTCAATATTTATTCTACGTATTTTTGGTTTAAAAAAAAAAACCCCAGTAAGCGTATTTTGATTGGTTTGCGCAAAAGTTATAGCGTCTACAAACTATGAGATATTTTTATGGTATTTATTTATTTATTTTTACTAGTAATGGCGGCAATCAGCAATTTTATTTATTTATTTTATTTATTTATTTTTTTAGTGGGACTGTGACATTGCGGTGGACAAATTGGACAGGACACGCTGATTTGGCTCCTGCTGTGTCCAATCACACGCACCCCAGACCCGGTGCACTAAATCGCGTACCTGTACGTGGTTTCGCGCAGGTGGGACCCTTAATGACCAGGCCATTTTTTGCGATACGGCACTGCGTCGCTTTACCTGACAATTGCGTGGTCGTAAAAATGTGACCTTTTTTTCCCCACCAATAGAGCTTTTTACTGGTGGTATTTGATCACCTCCACGGTTTTTATTTTTTGCGCTATAAACAAAAAGAGCAACAATTTTTTTTTTGGGGGGGGGGGGGGGAGAAACAATATTTTTTAATTTTTGCTGTAATAAATCCCCCCCCCCCAGAAAAAAAAAATCTTCATCAGTTTAGGCCAATATTTGTATTCTTCTACATATTTTTGGTAAAAAACAAACAATATTTTTTTTTTAATTATTGTTATAATAAATTTCCCAAAAAAGAAAAAAAAAATTCTTCATCAGTCCAATATTTATTCTTCTACATATTTTTTTCTTCTACACAAAAAACAATATTTTAAAATGTTTGCTAAAATAAATTTCCCCCAAAAAATAAATAAATGTATTCATCAGTTTAGGCCAATATTTATTCTTCTACATATTTTTTTGGTCAAAAAAAAAAACAATATTTTAAAATTTTTGCTAAAATAAATTTCCCCCAAAAAATAAATGTCTTCATCAGTTTAGGCCAATATTTATTCTTCTACATATTTTTGGTAAAAAAAAAAAAAAAAAAACCGCAATAAGCGTATATTGATTGGTTTACACGCCTGACGTACAGTGGCGTCGATTCGTGCAGCCGCACGAATGCGGCGGCTGGTCGGCAAGTAGCTAAGTGGTTAAAAACCGCGCGGGTTTGCATCTCCGTGGGGGTTCCCTTAACAAACGTCACCGCTGTGCGTCTGCTACACGGCAGCGCGTTTCCGTCCGCGTGGGGGAGAGCGTGCAATTTTGCGCTTGTAGCGCGAGCCGAGGCCTTTAGATAAATATCTCATCTTTTTGTTTGCTCTTGTAGTGGGAGATCCTCGGACACCCGGCAGGATGTGTACCGACACCGAGGACCTGTAGATAAGGCACATTGCTCCTGTCCATGGTGACACCGATGACCCCCCGCTGCGATTCTCTGTTATCTCATAGATAAGAGCGCACACATTCCCGCACACCGCCCCGCAGAACACTCTCTCTTTTTTGTCTCACAGATAATGGGGATGTTTGGCTTTGATTAAACATTAATCGGAAATCAATTTTGGGTTTTTTGCAGAGTGGCGATAGATTGGCGGCCTCCCGCCATCGCAAACACTGGCGTTTGTTAAACCTGAATAAATAAAAGTCTTGGCTGAGGACGAACGATAAACAGAGAGGCGGTGGAAGGGTCGGGACGTTGTTTGTTGAGTGATAATCACATAACACTTAAAAAAAATAATAATAATGTATTTATCAGAAGAACCTTCCTCGTGTCGGAGCAGAATCTGACCGCTTTGTGTGCGCAAATCTGATCTACATGGAAGACTTTCATCGAAGAGTTAATTACACTCACCGGCCACTTTATTAGGTACACCTCACTAGTCCCGGGTTGGACCCCCTTTTGCCTTCATTCTTGGTGGCATAGATACAACAAGGTGTTGGAAACGTTCCTCAGAGATTTTGCTCCATAGTGACATGATAACATCACACAGTTGCTGCAGATTTGTCGGCTGCACATCCATGATGCGAATCTCCCGTTCCACCACATCTCAAAGGTGCTCTATTGGATGAGATGTGGTGACTGTGGAGGACATTGGAGTACAGGGACCTCATTGTCCAGTGGTGAGATGATTGGAGCTTTGTGACATGGTGCATTATCCTGCTGGAAGGAGCCATCAGAAGATGGGGACACTGTAGTCATAAAGGGATGGACATGGTCAGCAACAATACTCAGGGAGGCCGTGGGGTTTAAACCATGATCAATTGGTACTAAGGGGCCAAAGTGTGCCAAGAAAATACCCCCCCCCCCCACACCAATACATCACCACCAGTCTGAACCGGTGATACAAGGCAGGATGGATCCATGCGCCAAATTCTGACCCCACCATCTGAATGTCGCAGCTGAAATCCAGACTCATCAGACCAGGCAATGTTTTTCCAATCTTCTGTTGTCCAATTTTGGTGATCTGTGCGAATTGTAGCCTCAGTTTCCTGTTCTGAGCTGACAGAAGTGGCACCCTGTGGTTGGATGTGTTGTGCGTTCAGATATGGTATTCTGTATACCTTGGATGTAACAAGTGGTTATTTGAGTTTCTGCTGCCTTTCTATCATCTGCAACCAGTCTGCCCATTCTCCACTGACCTCAACAAGGAATTTTCCTCCACGCAACAGCCGCTTACTGGATATTTTCTCTTTTTCCCACCATTCTCTGTAAACCCCGAGAGATGGTTGTGTGTGAAAATCCCAGTAGATCAGCAGTTTTTAAAATACTCAGACCAGCCCATCTGTCACCAACAACCATGCGTTCAAAGTCACTTAAATCCCCTTTCCTCCCTATTCTGATGTTCGGTTTGAACTTCAGCAAGTCGTCTTCACCACATCTAGATGCCTAAAGGCATTGAGTTGCTGCCATGTGATTGGCTGATTAGCAATTTGTGTTACCAAGCAATTGAGCAGGTGTACCCCATACATTTATACACACACATATATAGTGCTGACATTATACATATATACTCTGTGTGTGTGTGTATATGTATATATTAATCGTTAAGAACCGTTATCACAAGTTTTTCCCCCGTTGCGATCTTGACAAAGTATTTCCAGATTCTTTCTATGCAGGGAACTCTCTCTGCTCTGCTGAAGCCGACAGCTGTCGAAAGAAAGAAAGAAAAACAATGGGCAGTCTGCCAAGAATCACAACATTCTTTAGCAGTGGAACTTAAGTATAAACATTGTAACAATTTGTCCTTTAGATGAAAGGGATACACTTTGGTGTGTAAATGAGGGAAGTTTAACCACTAAAACACTAAACCTTTTTCTGACATTTGTGTGTTTCAAGTTAAAATCATTTTTTTTTTTTTTTTTTGCTTGAAAATTACTTAGAACCCCAAAACATTATATATATATATATAATATATGTGTGTGTGTATGTATATGTGTGTGTGTGTGTGTGTGTGTGTGTGTGTGTATGTATATGTGTGTATATATATATATACACACACACACACACACTTTTTTTCATTTTTTTTATCAATTATTTATACATTATATATATATATATATATATATATATATATATATATATATATATATATATATATATATATTTATTATAAATTCTTTTTGGGATGTGTGGTGCGTTCTACACGTGGTGGTGTCCCGTTCCCCTGACGGAAGGAAGTCACAGATCAAAGTCTGTCCTCGTATTATGCAGAGAATCAAGGGCGGAACACAGAGACGACACCTCTATAGCGCTGGCACTCGCGTTGGACCCTTCCGATGATGTGGTCATGTGACTGTATTAGGAATCTGCTGAAATAATATTTTTGAGAAAGAAAAAAAATGTAGTCAGTTCTTCCGGATTGTTCAGATGTTTGCACTGAAAAGGCAGTTTAGTTTATAAAAACAACAAAAGTTACTTTTATATTCTTGAGTAAACACAATGTTTCCATATTATTATGGGATGTATCGGATTGTTTTGTACACATTTTGTAGAGCGGTGTGTGCCGGGTGTTTGGTGAGGAGCAGGAATAACCGCCGGGTACCTGGACACTGTTGCAGTCCGGGCTCGTTCACACCTGTGCGATTTCTGGTGCGTTTGGTGAAGCATGACGGTCCATGTAACCGCTGGGTGACGGAGGGTAAAACAAATGTTAATGCCTGAACTCAAATTTGACCTGTATTTGTAAAACTGTACATATCGCAACTCCTCAGTGTATCCAGGGGGATTATCCACTTCTGGACCGCCCACCGCATATATACTGCGGCAGGGTGGCCTGGCTGCGCAAAATCACGTACCCGTACGTCATTTTGTGCACGTGATCTGGGGGGGGGGGGGGGGAACGCTGCTCCTGCTGGGATTGGACACAGTGGTGGCCAATCAGCGGGTCCCGTTGATCGAAGGAAAGGCAGGCCGCCGATCTGACAGGGAGTATGGCTCTGTTTCCACTACTGTGAGTTGTTGTGCGACTTGACACATGCGAAGTTGCATAACAAGTCAAAACCCATGTATTTCAATGGTCCCCGTTCTAATTGGTGCGACTCAAGTCGCAGCAACTCCAAAAAAGGTTTTTGTACTACTTTGTTCCGACTTCGATGCGGCTTGTTTTCCCATGGTTCTCAGCAGTCGCATGACATCGCATCAAAAATTGCATTGCAAAGCCTCACTGTAAATCGCACGACTTTGGGGTCGCAATAGTGGAAACCGAGCCTTAAAGAGAGATCTTGTGTTTCAGCTAAGCTGAATCACGGATCTCTTTTCCTCCAGTGCATCCTCCCCCTCCCCCCCACAGTTAGAAAGCACTCCCTAAGCACACACTTAACCCCTTGATCGCTCCGGGCGTTAACCCCTTCCCCAGCAGTATCATTTATACAGTGACAGTGGTTTTTTTTTTTTTTTCTTTAAGCACTGATCACTGTATTGGTGTCACTGGTCCCCACAAAGTGTCACTTAGGGTCAGATTTGTACGCCGAAATGTCAAAGTCCCGCTAAACACCGCTGATCGCCACCATTACTAGTAAAAACAATAAAATAAAAAGTATCAATCTATCCCATAGTTTGTAGACGCTATAACTTTTGCGCAAACCAATCAATATACGCTTTTTGGAATTTTTTTTTTTTTTATCAAAAATATGTAGCAGAATACATATTGCCCTCAATTGATGAAGAAATTAGATTTTTTTTAAACTTTTTTTTTTTTTTTTTTTATTGGGAATGTTTTATAGCAGAAAGTAAAAAAATATTGTTTTTTCAAAAATGTCTGTCTTTTTGTTTATAGCACAAAAAATAAAAACTGCAGAGGTGATCAAATACCACCAAAAGAAAGCTCTATTTGTGGGGGGGGGGGAGAATGACATGAATTTTATTTGTGTACAGCGTCGCACGACCGCGCAATTGTCAGTAAAAGTAACGCAGAAAATGGTCCGGTCATTCCGGAGCTGAAGTGGTTAAACTGCATTTTTTCAGGACAAATTGGACTTTAATTTGCTGAGAAATGGTAAAAGATACCACCTCTCCGGAGGTTGGTTGTTTTTTTTTTTGGTTGTTTTTTTGGTTGTTTTTGTTTTTGTTTTGTTTTTATATCAGGAATACTGCCCCAAAACCTTTTTTTTATTTTTTTTTTATTTTATTGTAGCTGTACAGTTCTTGCTATTTTCATAACTTGTCACCAAAGAACAACCCAAAATAAATTCTCCTGCTCCTGAAGATCTCAGCCATACCACATATGTGGATGTTATGAGTTGTTTGTACCTGTAGTACAGCCCACAAACAAGTTTCTGTGTGCAGTTTGCTTTTTGATCCCACCTAAGGCCCCTTTCACACCGGCACCATCAGTTTAGCCACGTTAAAAACGTATCGGTTCTTATCCGTTGCTTCATCCGTCTTCATCCGTTCTGTTAATCTCCATTTTCATCCGTCTTCATCCGTTCCGTTAATCTCTGTTTTCATCTGTCTTCTGTTCCGTTAATATCCGTTTTCATCCGTTAATGTACACGTTTACATCCGTTTTTTCATCCGTTTTTGTATCCGTTTTCACCCATTTACAGCAGTTTCTTTGCATTTAAAGAAATTACCCAGAAAGCCTTGCTCCACCCATCCTACATTGCCATGCGTGAACAATTTGCCGACTACTTTCTATCTCCATCAGGAGAAGTTTCATGGCAGTACCTATATATATATATATATATATATATATATATATATATATATATATATAATTGCAGTGCAAATTTAAATTTATTCATTAATTTGGGTATTTCATTGTGTTTTGATAGCATAAAAAGACACAAAAGCACATGATATGTTCAAAACCGTTTTAGTTTTATTATTCTGCATAACCCTTTTAAAATAAAGTTTTTTTCACTTTGTTTTTTTATTTGTCAAAGTATGAACTTTGAATTATTTCTTCAAAACGGATCTTAACTGATTGGACGTTGACGGACATTGTCAGTTAACGTCAGTTAATATCCGTTTTGACGGATCTGGACGTAGCCTTGCACGTTAAAAAAAAACGGAAGCGGAGGTTAACTGATGGTAACGGATGGTCATCCGTTTGCCCATAGGAATGCATTGTCGTCCGTCGACGGATGGAAGGAAAACGGATAGGCGGTCCGTCTGTGTGAAAGGGGCCGAATACTGATACTAATTTAAAAGATGTTTTAAAAAAATAAAATAAAATCCTACTTAAAATACACTGACCTGCATCAAACTGTGATCTAGATTTTTTTTTTCTTTACTTTTTAAAACATTTTTACACACTTTTGTTTACATTTGTGTCTCCTGCAAGGAGAGGAAGATACAATGTATTATAGAATGGATCCTGTATATATACAATGTATTATAGAATGGATCCTGTGTATATACAATGTATTATAGAATGGATCCTGTGTATATACAATGTATTATAGAATGGATCCTGTATATATACAATGTATTATAGAATGGATCCTGTATATATACAATGTATTATAGAATGGATCCTGTATATATACAATGTATTATAGAATGGATCCTGTATATATACACAATGTATTATAGAATGGATCCTGTGTATATACAATGTTCTATAGAATGGATCCTGTGTGTATGTATATATATGTGTGTGTGTGTGTGTGTGTGTGTGTATATATGTGTATATATATATATATATATATATATATATATATATATATATATACACACAGTGTATTATATAATGGATCCTGTGTGTATACAATGTATTATAGAATGGATCCTGTATATATACAATGTATTATAGAATGGATCCTGTATATATACAATGTATTATAGAATGGATCCTGTATATATACAATGTATTATAGAATGGATCCGGTATGGATACAATGTATTATAGAATGGATCCGGTATGGATACAATGTATTATATAATGGATCCTGTATGTATACAATGTATTATAGAATGGATCCGGTATGGATACGTAATATTGCCACCACATCTAACGATTGATAAGTTGCATTATATTACAATATTTGGGTTTAATTCGGCTTTAAATGTTGCAAACGATAGAAATAATAAAGTCTGACCGCTCAGGATTAGTATTGGCGAGGACGGCGCTGTGTTGTTTCTGTACAGAGCGTTGTGCAGGATGAAGCTGCCTCTCTCTCTGTATAATCCTCCCCGGCAGTGAAGGAGTTAACCCCTCCCCCCTCCCCCCTCTCTTTCTACAATAAAGAGGTTGTTTACTCCTTTCTGCTCTGAATAACATATCAATCACGAAACCCCTCCTCCTCCTTCCCGATTGGCTGGGGTGAAATCCCTGCCCCGGCTGCCCCCACCATTGGCTGAGGGTTGCGTCTGTCGCTGTGGCGTCCTATAAAGGTGCAGCGTGGAGCAGACACCATCCATTCCCTCCAGGCTGGGACAGCGGAGGGCGATCTGTGTGCGTCTCGCCCCGGCTAGGATGGTGGGCTGAGCGGCTCCTCTGTGCCCTGGGCTCTGCGTCTGGTGCCCCCCCCCCCCTTATTCCTTCGCAGGGTGTGTGCCACCATTGCAGTGTACTGCTTGGAGCAGAGGGGGAAGGGGGGGGGATCACACACACTCCACTTCACACCCGTCTGCGGAGACTACAGACATGTGCCAATCGTCGTCTACTCCGAGCACATGGAGGGTGGGGGGACTGATGTATGAGATCCAATGGAGGTTGTATGAGATGGGGGGGGTGGGGGGTACGAGGACCTGAGCACACAGAATCTGGTGCAGCTGTGCATAGCAACCAATCAGCTTCTAGCTTCAGCTTGCTCAGTTAAATAAAGAAAAAAAAAATTGTTTCCAAACACTGAATGATCGGTATCACAGTTGCTTGTGTCCTCAACCGAAATGCCAAGCCATCAAACGGCTGGCATCATAGCTGATCACATGCAAATCACAGGTGAAGATGGCAGCTTCCTCCGCTATAAAGGACGGGAGGGTTCAATTCCACTTCAACTGCTGCCCAAAAAACAGTCACATCCAAGGCATGTCATAAATGATGTACAACAATATAGAGAAGCGCTGCTGTGCGTCCGAAAAAACGAACAGCAAATAACGTAAACCACTAGGATTGGTTCTACAAGAGATCCCACTGTGTGCTCTGTACCGGGATCCCGGCATCGTCCCGTGTGACCGCCAGAAGTCCTACCCATGTACCCAACGTCTCCAGTCCTCATTGTTGTGGGTGATCGGTGTAATCCAGGAAGATTGTGATATGTAAATGACATTGGATAACGAACCCTGAATGTTCGAGCCCCCCCCCCCCCACCCCAAAACGCACAGACAACACACACACATATATATATATATATATATATATATATATATATATATATATATATATACTGTAAACACACAACACACATACTGTATACACACACAACACACATATATATAATGTACACACAAAACACATGCATACAAAAGGCACAGACAACATATATATATATATATATATATATATATAAAACACACATACATGTATTCTGTGCATACTCACACACTCACAGACACGAACAAGACACATGCAACACCCACACATACATACATATATATGCACACACCACAACACACACGCCACAACACACACACATACATGTACACTGTGCATACTCACAGACACGTACAAGACATATGCAACACCCACACATGCATATATATATATATGCACACACCACAACGCAGACACACACCACAACACGACACACCACAACACACCACAACACAGACACACACCACAACACGACACGACACACCACAACGCAGACACACACCACAACACGACACACCACAATACGACACACCACAACACACCACAACGCAGACACACACCACAACACGACACACCACAACACGACACACCACAACGCAGACACACCACAACGCAGACACACAACACGACACACCACAACGCAGACACACACCACAACACGACACACCACAATACGACACAATACGACACACCACAACACACCACAACGCAGACACACACCACAACACGACACACCACGACACAACACGACACACCACAACGCAGACACACACCACAACACGACACACCACAATACGACACACCACAACACACCACAACGCAGACACACACCACAACACACCACAACGCAGACACACACCACAACACGCACGCCACAACACAAACACACACGCCACAATACACACCACACTCTACATACATTCATAAACATACATATGTAATGTGCATACTCATACACTCGAGGACACGTACACACACACACACACACACACACACACACACACACACACACACACACACACACACACACACACACACAGTATACATACACCCATACATGCACACAGATACAAACATACACACATGCACACACACACACACATACATGTTTGTACCTATACACCACCTCACTATTTGCAGTGACCTGAATTGGGATTGTATTCCAGCAGTGAAGACGGATTATATTGCTGGTGATAGAAGAGCGGCACATAAATTATTAGTGACAGAGGTGGATGGAAAATCCGGTGTGGGTTCAGTGTGGAGCTGACCCTGTATAGGCAGATCCCCCGGCCGTACAGACGTGTACTTTGTATCTCATGCTATTTATAGTGAATCTAGGACCAAGCGGAAGGATGGCGCTCCTGAGATGTCGCTGTGTGAACATTTACAATGCGTTTGTATTCAGAAATCTGCATTGTATTAGCGAGGGCTCGTTTACATTAATGATGCCCTCTGAAGACTGATCTGCGGTGGATTGCTTTTTAGAGGTAAGGTTTGACGGGTGGTGAGGAGGAGATTGAAGTATGTCACCTCTTCACTGACTGTTTTTAACGTAAAAGCCTGCACCCCCACGCTGCAACGCCTTGTATTGCACACGGTTGCGGCACAGCTCCTTGTGTTTGAATAGGTTGGTTTCCTCTGAGGGCTGTCAGAATACAAGGGCATCAGTGGGAGATCTGTCCATCTGTGCTGTTTGGTGGGGATGGAGAAATCTGGTCGATTTTTTTATTTTATTTTTTTCAATGTATGGGCAGCTTTATGGTGATTCATGATCCCAGGATTCCTTATGAGTCATTTCCTCATTAGTTTAATTATGAGGACTCCTCAACAATGACTAACATGTAATCCGATGTTCACAATGGGACTGTACCTTGACGTATGCACCCTGCAGCCGGGGTTCTATCTGTCCCTAATATCGGGGGGCGGGGGGGGGTGTATATAACAGAGATTATCATTAAAATCATTATACTGGACTTTAACCCCATCCAAAGGTTTTGGTTTTTTCAGTTTTGTGTTTTTTTTTTTTTTTTGCTTTTTTGGACGTATGTGTCCCCTAGGAGAGAATTACTTGGACTTCCTGTCCAGTTGGCACAATGGGAAGAAAAAGGAAGTGTCCCATTAGAAGATTTCTCCTCCATTCCTGTTCTTGTTAATGATGTCAAAGAAGAGAGCCGTGTGCTCAACCTGTCTAGATTGGCTGAGAGGAGCTCTATGTACACAATGTCTCTAGATTGGCTGAGAGGATGTCCATGTACTCAACTTAATCAATTCGATATTCCAGTCGCACACGTTCCCGGACAAATGGCAATAGAACATTAATGGGTGCTGTAGCGATTACCAGTTGGGTTCTGGAAGCATCAAACAGAAGTACATCTTTCGCCAGCACACCATGGATCAGCACACAAGATTGTCCAAAAAAGGTTTTTAATCGAAAACGGTCACATCACAAGGGAGGTGCAACGTTTTGGGGCCGCGCAGAACCCCTTCGTCAGGCAAGTGATGACATGTACTCAACCTGTCTAGATTGGATGAGAGGAGAGCTATGTACTCAACCTGTTTAGAATGTTGGAGACGAGAGCCATGTACGCAACCTGTCTAGAATGTTGGAGACGAGAGCCATGTACGCAACCTGTCTAGATTGGATGAGAGGAGAGCTATGTACTCAACCTGTTTAGAATGTCGGAGAAGAGAGCCATGTACTCAACCTGTCTAGATTGTCAGAGAAGAGAGCCATGTACTCAACCTGTCTAGAATGTCAGAGAAGAGAGCCATGTACTCAACCTGTCTATATTGTCAAAGAAGAGAGCCATGTACTCAACCTGTCTAGGTTGGCAGAGAAGAGAGCCGTGTACTCAACCTGTCTATATTGTCAAAGAAGAGAGCCATGTACTCAACCTGTCTAGAATGTCAGAGAAGAGAGCCGTGTACACAACCTGTCTAGAATGTCAGAGAAGAGAGCCGTGTACACAACCTGTCTAGAATGTCAGAGAAGAGAGCCGTGTACACAACCTGTCTAGAATGTCAGAGAAGAGAGCCATGTACTCAACCTGTCTAGATGGCTCAGAAAATGTGACTGACCCGATTCCTGTTAAATACTTCTTGACCGAATCCTTAAAATACTTCTTGTTGGCCTTCTATTTCTTTCTTGGGTTGTCAGCCAAGTGCTCTCGATTTTTTTTTTTTTAAAAAAAGCTCAAATCTCTAATGCCTTGCGACATTTTGATTTATGAGAGGATGTTTTGTCGGATTTCCCCGTGCTGTAAAGTGTAGTATTCACAACTCGCATTCCTTTCCATTCTCCGTTCCTTTATGACCCGGTTATTCAGGATGTCGAAGAGTTTTCTGGTTAAGCCTGAAGGCAAATAAAAAAGCTGAGCTTCTCCATCACACATTCCATGGTCTCCTACAGACCGGGACATGGAAATCGCATGTAAACACTACAAGTATATTTACTTATTGATTTCCTTCCCGAGGAGCCGGGCTCCGGGATAACAAGCCGAGGTTATTAACTGGAGCAAGACAGGTGGGCAGATGGAACTGCAAGGCCATGTGGTGGTCCTACATGACCAGTAATGGAGCCCATCAGGAATATGTACACAGCCCAGCAGTTGGAGACGGTCATTCGTTATCTTTTTATTTCAAGATAAAGCAAAAAAAAAAACAAACCAAAAATGGAATATATTGCAGGTTACCAGTCATTAGATGTGACTGCATTAGTTTTCTTTTTCTAAGGAATTTCCCCCTCTGTTTTCAGCTAGAGATCTGTCCAGTAACGCACCTCCTGGACTACATGCATTTTGTAAAATATATTTTAAATATATTAAAAGTATATTTATGTTAAAAAAAAAAAGTATAAAATTAAATTATATAAAGAAAAACCACCCCCCCCTGTCAGAACAGAGTTCTTCATTGTTTACCCAGCGACTGGCGGGTGCCGGCCAATGGGTGTCAATTGATTGACGAATCGCAGCAGAAGCGGCGCGCCCCCTACCCAGAAGAGCCAGATCA
Source organism: Aquarana catesbeiana (assembly GCA_037953035.1). Classification (NCBI taxonomy): domain Eukaryota; kingdom Metazoa; phylum Chordata; class Amphibia; order Anura; family Ranidae; genus Aquarana; species Aquarana catesbeiana. Next base: position 137,271 of record JBBHAA010002445.1, read on the forward strand.
GGTACCAGGTGTGCGATCTGGCACAGAAGAACCGCTTTGCCCGCCGTACATTCTCGTGATGCGGTCGGCAAGTGGTTAAACAGTTGAATGGAAAAAACGATCACAGGACCATTCATTGGTGGATGTGTATGGATTATTTTTGAAGAATACGGATACCGTTTACTGCCACTTTAACCACTTGCTGATCGCCTAAGCTGGGAATTTACGGCAAGCCCAGAAACCGATCTGATGCGGCCGATGGCTAAGCAGGAAGTCAACTGAGGGCGGCAGCATGGCCCCCAACTCAGGCTCTATGCCCTTGGAGGACCGGAGCGACCTCCGACGTCACTTCTGGTTCTCAGGCTTAAAGAGTTGATTTTTCTTTTTTTTTTTTTTTTTAAGTCAAAGTGTCAAAAATTGTATTTTTATTTATTTATTTTTTTGCTTTTAGGGGTAAATTTGGGATCTTTTTGACCCCAGATCTCTCAGTAAAGAGGACCTGTCATGCTTATTTCTATTACAAGGAATGTAAACATTTATTTTATTTTATTTTTTTACCACTTTTATTACGATTACAAGGCAGGTAAACCTGCCTTGTAATCGTAATAAAAGTGGTCAAAAAAACAAATTTAAGTAAAGGGACCATGTAAAAACAAAAAATTAAAAGAAATTAAAAAATTGAATGCACCCCGTCCCTTCGTGCGTGCACGCAGAAGCAAACTCATACATAAGTCACGCCCCGCATAAGTAAAAGGTGTTTAATCCACACGTGTGAGATATCGCCGTGATCGTTGGAGTGAGAGCAATAATTCTAGTGCAAGACCTCCTCTGTAACTCTAAACTGGTAACTTGTAAAAAAAAATTTTAAAGCGTTGCCTATGGAGAGTTTTTAAGTCTAGTTTTGTCGCCATTTCACGAGCGTGCGCAATTTTAAAGCGTGACGTGTTGGGTACCCGTTAGAGCTGCATGATTCTGGATAAAATGAGAATCGCCAATTCTTTGCATAGAATAAAGATCACAATTCTCTCACGAATCTCACGGCGTAACATCATCTTTCACATTATACAAACAAATTGGGCTAACTCTTACTATTTTTTTTTTTAATTCATTGAAGTGTATTTATTCCCTAATAATCGCATTTGAAAGACCGCTGTGGAAATACAGTGTGACATAAAATATTACAACAATCGCCATTTTATTCTCTAGGGTCTCTGTAAGAAAAAATAATAAAAATAAAAATATATACCGTATTTATGGGCATATAACACGCTCTTTTTTCCCCTGAAAATCAGGGGAAAATCGTGGGTGCGTGTTATAGGCCGATCCCCCCCCAATTGTGTGTGATCGGAGCGATCGCGGCAATTGCCGCGATCGCCGCCGACATACACAGCCGTGTGGAAATTCAAATACGGCGCCGAGACTGCAGGGACTCGGCGGAGCGGAGCTACACATAGCCGAGAGTCCTTGGGTTTTCTCGGCGTTGCTTACAGTCCCGCCCATAGGGCGGAACTGGGCGGGACTGTAAGCGGCGCCGAGAAAACCCGAGGACTCTCGGCTATGTGTATCAGCGCTCCGCCGAGTCCCTGCAGTCTCGGCGCCATATTTAAATTTACACAGGGCTGTGTATGACGGCAGGGATCGCGGCGATCCCACAAAGCTGCACGGGGGCAAGGCTGCACGGGGGGGCAAGGCTGCACTGGGGCAAGGCTGCACTGGAGAAAAGCTGCACTGACATGGCTGCACTGACATGGCTGCACTGACAAGGCTGCACTGACAAGGCTGCACTGGGGCAAAGCTGCACTGACAAGGCTGCAATGGACACTGGGGCAAGGCTGCACTGACACTGACAAGGCTGCAGATGGACACCGATAACGCTGCATTGATGGGCATTTTAATGTAAGTTTTTCTTCCTTAAACTTTACTCCTAAAAGTTTTTTTCCTTAAAATTCCCTCCTTAACTTGGGTGCGTGTTATACGCCGGCGCGTGTTATACGCCGATAAATACGGTATATTATGTGCGTTTGGGGGTTCTACGTAATTTTTTTTTTTTTTGTAAAAAATATAGATTTTTAACTTGTAAGCAACAAGTGTCAGAAAAAGGCTTAGTCTTTAACCGATTGCCGACCTGTCGCCATCATTATACTGCGGCAGGTTGGTACGGCTGCGCAAATCGCCATAGCTGTAGGTCGGCCGCTTTAAGAGCAATAGCGGGCGTGCGCCGCCGATGCCCGTTGCCGTGATGTCCTCTGACCACCCGCGATCGCTCCACAGAGAGCCAGAAAAGGGATCTGTCAATGTAAACACAGATCCCTCCGTTCTGACAGGCAGGTAGAAAGAGATCGTTTGTTCCTAGTGATCAGGAACAGCGATCTCTCTCTACTCCCTGTCAGTCCCCTCCCCCCACAGTTAGAAACATCTCCCTAGGGAACATTTAACCCCTTGATTGTTAACCTCTTCCCTGCCAGTGCCATTTATACAGTAATCAGTGGCTATTTTTAGCTCCGATTGCTGTGTAAATGTCACTGGTCCCAAAAAAGTGTCTAATCTGTCTTCCACAATGTCGCAGTCCCGCTAAAAATCACTGATCACCACCATTATTAGTAAAAAAAAAAAAAAAAAAAATAATACAAATGCCATAAATATATCCCCTATTTTGTGGATGCTATAACTTTTTGCGCAAACCAATCAATATACGCTTATTGCATTTTTTTTTTTTTCTACCAAAATTATGTAGAAGAATATATATTGGTGATAAACTGATGAAGACATTTTTTTTTCTTTTTTGATATTTATTATAGCAAAAAGTAAAAAAATATTTTTATATTTAATAATAATAATAAAAAATTAAAAATAATTTTTTTTTTTTGCCCCCAAAATTGTCGCTATTTTTTTTGTTTATAGCGCAAAAAATAAAAACCGCAGAGGTGATCAAATACCACTAAAAAAAAAAATCTCTATTTTTGGGGGAAAAAAAAGGACATCAATTTTGTTTGTGTACAACGTCACACGACCGCGCAATTGTCAGTTAAAGCGACGCAGTGCCGAATCGCAAAAAGTGCTCTGGTCAGGAAGGGGGTAAAATCTTCCGGGGCTGAAGTGGTTAAAGAGTGTTGTTTTTTTTAATTGCATTTAAAAGACAGCTGTGCAAATACATCGTGACATAAAATATCGCAACAACTGCCATTTTATTCTCTAGGGTCTCTGCTAAAAAAAAAATATATAATGTTTGGGGGTTCTAAGTAATTTTCTAGCAAAACGTACAGATTTTTATTTGTAAACAACAAATGTCAGAAAATGACCTGGTCTTTAAGTGGTCGGAAAGATTGATTACATTTGGAGAAATGAGCAAACCCGCCAAGCCCATGAAATCATCGTCATCTGATACTTTTTCCCCCCTCGTTTCCCCCCTAAAATATGAACATGCTTGGAGAGGCGCGCTGATCAATCCGCTGCACGTCGGCGGTGCGGGAAGGTGTCTGATGTCTGCAGAAAAACACAGCCGATCATGTGACGCCCCTCCAGACTCGGAGATGCACGTCACGTGGGAGCACATTGTGCCCAGGAGCTGCTATTCCCAGCCTCATCCATTGAGATCCGCGTCTGAGCACAGCAACAATACTTCATTCATGTCTCCTCCGATCCCCTCTGTTGTTCTCGGGATGCTTAGCGCGTGTCGTCCTTCTCCTCCCCGATTTCACCTTCTACCCGAAACCAGCGGAGCTTTCCTCCATTCCGGGGGGGATCTCGCTTCTCACCTTGGGAAAGTCCTTGAGAGATTCTCTGTGAATCGGCTCTTTCTAGGTTCCGGTAGACAGCCCCGGGTCCAGACGTGTTGATTTGGCCCGGGGCAGAATTCACCATAAAAATAAATAAAGGAAACCTAAAAGGGTAACTCCTACTTTCGTGCGAAAAAAAAAAAAATGTAGCAAATAAAACAAAACAATACAGTGAGGGGGAAAAAAAGTATTTGATCCCCCTGCTGATTTTGTATGTTTGCCCACCGACAAAGAAATTATCAGTCTGTAATTTTTATTGGTCGGATTATTTTAACAGCGAGAGACAGAATGACAACAAAAAATATCCAGAAAAACGCATTTCAAAAAAGTTATAATTGGATTTGCATTTTTAATGAGTGAAAAAAAGTATTTGATCCCCTATCAGTCAGCAAGATTTCTGGCTCCCGGGTGTCTTCTATCTTTTAAACGGAGTGCTCCTAATCTCAGCTTGTTACCGTGTATTATGTACGCTTTGCTTCATGTTAACTTGTCGGTTATCACTTAGTGTTACACTCTAATAAAATATATTTAATGGTCTCTCTTTCTGATGTAAGGAAGGACTCTGATGTGGACCCTATGTAAGGAGGGGACTCCTACAGGGGGGGGGGGGGGCAGGGCAATGTATAGGGGCAACTCCTATGGTGGGTGGCCTAGTGTAAGGAGGGGCACCTATGGGGGGGTGCCCAGTGTAAGGAGGGGCACCTATGGGGGGCCCAGTGTAAGCAGGGGCACCTATGGGGGGCCCAGTGTAAGCAGGGGCACCTATGGGGGGCCCAGTGTAAGCAGGGGCACCTATGGGGGGGCCCAGTGTAAGCAGGGGCACCTATGGGGGGGCCCAGTGTAAGGAGGGGCAGCTTATGGGGGGGCCCAGTGTAAGGAGGGGCAGCCTATGGGGGGGCCAGTGTAAGGAGGGGAAGCCTATGGGGGGGCAGTGTAAGGAGGGGAGACCTATGGGGGGGCCCAGTGTAAGGAGGAGAGACCTATGGGGGGGCCCAGTGTAAGGAGGGGCAACTCCTATGGGTGGCCCAATGTAAGGAGGGGCGACCTATGGGGGGCCCCAGTGTAAGGAGGGGCGACCTATGGGGGGCCCCAGTGTAAGGAGGGGCGACCTATGGGGGGCCCCAGTGTAAGGAGGGGCGACCTATGGGGGGCCCCAGTGTAAGGAGGGGCGACCTATGGGGGGGCCCAGTGTAAGGGGGGAGACCTATGGGTGGCCCAGTGTAAGGAGGGGCAACTCCTATGGGTGGCCCAGTGTAAGGAGGGGAGACCTATGGGGGGGCCCAGTGTAAGGAGAGGCGACCTATGGGGGGGCCCAGTGTAAGGCGGGGTGACCTATGGGGGGGCCCAGTGTAAGGCGGGGTGACCTATGGGGGGCCCAGTGTAAGGCGGGGTGACTTATGGGGGGCCCAGTGTAAGGCGGGTGACCTATGGGGGGCCCAGTGTAAGGCGGGGTGACCTATGGGGGGCCCAGTGTAAGGCGGGGTGACCTGTGGGGGGCCCAGTGTAAGGCGGGGTGACCTGTGGGGGGCCCAGTGTAAGGCGGGGTGACCTGTGGGGGGCCCAGTGTAAGGCGGGGTGACCTGTGGGGGGCCCAGTGTAAGGCGGGGTGACCTATGGGGGGCCCAGTGTAAGGCGGGGTGACCTATGGGGGGCCCAGTGTAAGGAGGGGCGACCTATGGGGGGCCCAGTGTAAGAGGGGACTCATAGGGGGCCCAATGTATAGGGGGAACTCCTATGGGGGGCCCAGTGTAAGGGGAACTCCTATGAGGGGACTCATAGGGGGCCCAATGTATAGGGGGAACTCCTATGGGGGGCCCAGTGTAAGGGGGGGCCCAATGTATAGGGGGAACTCCTATGGGGGGGCCCAATGTATAGGGGGAACTCCTATGGGGGGCCGAGTGTAAGGGGGGACCCAATGTATAGGGGGAACTCCTATGGGGGGCCCAGAGTAAGTGATGACACCTGTGGGGGCCCAATGTAAAGGGGGACAGGCTTATGGGGATTTTTTTTGGACCTGCAAACATTTGTAAAAATATAATGTGGCCCTCATACTGAACAGTTTGAATACCCCTGACCTAGACGCAAGAACTACAAGTCCCATCATGCCTCTGGGAGTCATGCTTGTAACTGTCAGTCTTGCAGTGCCTCATGGCACATGTAGCTCCACAACAGTTGGAGGTGACCGGAGTTGCCACCCCCTGACCTAGGGGCTTGAAAATCCAAGCGGCATACAATCTTACCTCTCTCTATACTGAAGAATCCCTATGGTCTTCTAGAATCTAACCTGTTACTATGGGTTGGTGCTCTTAGTAGTTGGCTCATAAATTGAAAGCCAAGGCTCTCCCATGAAGAGATGGTTGGTTAGTTGAATGCAGTTTGCAGTGAGTGCGTCTCTTATAGGGCATTCACGGTACTGCATATGAAATGCATGGAAGAGGTCCTATAACAAATGAGAACTGGTGACCTAATTGGGCCCATTGAGGGTTTTCTATGTAATTGTTCATCCTGAAGGCCTCACTTCAGGTGTCCCCAGTAGGTAGAATTGTATTTGTGTCCTCTCTCTAGGATGGAAGACCTCCTCCGTGCTTTTGCCCCCCCCAAGGCTAGAATGTTTTCTGCAGGATTGGCAGACCAGTCAGTGTGGATTGTCTGTGGCAGACGAGGACGCGGGGAGACGGTGCATGCTGGCAGTCTGGAACAATTGCTCCAGGATGCTTTGCTGAGCCTCAGAGAAATCCGTCATTTCAACTTCCCATCAACCACCCCCCATCCCCCCCCCCCACCATCCTGACTGCGTCCCGGAGTGAGCACGGACCGCGCTGTATGTGCAGCGTCCACCCCAATTCTGCTCTGTGTACGAGTTCTAGAGTCATCGACTACGACCCCCACTCTGCGTCCCAACTACAGACTTTCCATTCATTGGTGGTCTATGTATAGAGGGCACTTGGTTTATTTTTAGGCTTTTGGTATAATATACAATATTTTTGTGGTTTTATAGTCTATTTGTTGTCTTATGGGTGATAAGATGTATTGATAACGCACTAAAGTTGGATAATCACCTTGCTATAGGTATAGGCCATTTATGTACCTCCCGAAGCCTTACTGAAAAATCCCCAGGGATGCCATCCCGTCCTGCCCTGCTTCAAGGACATTTCTAAGACACTCCCAGCTGGTTCCAACCCCCCTTCTCGCTATAGGTTTAGGCCATTTAAGTACCTCCCTGAAGCCTAGCTGAAAACTCCCAGCAATGGCATCACCCCCTCCTGCCTTGTTGCTAGGACATTGCTAAGACACTCCCCAGCTGGTTCAAACCCCCGCTATAGTTGTAGGCCATTTATGTACCTCCCAAAGCCTTACTGAAAAATTTCCAGGTATGGCATCATCCCGCCCTGCCTTGTTGCTAGGGTATTTCTAAGACACTCCCAGCTGGTCCAAACCCCCGCTATAGGTGTAGGCCATTTTACGTACCTCCTCAAAGCTGCCTGAAAACTCCCAGCAATGGCATCATCCCGTCCTGCCTAGGACGTTGCTAAGACACTCCCAACCATTATTGCTCACCTCCACCATCACAGGAGCGAGTGCTTTCTCCAGTTTAAACCCCTATGCATGCGCTCTGTCTCCCCCTGTTACAATAGAAGACAGCGAACCCTGCATGTGTAGGGGTTTGAGAGCATGCTCCTTGTGATGGTGGGGGGGGGGAGGGGGTGAACAATAACAGCTGGGAGTGTCTTGGCAACATCCTAGCGACAAGACCGTACGGGATGCTGCCATCTCTGGGAGTTTTTTGACCAGGCTTTAAGAGAGTATGTAAATGGCCTACACCTATAGCGAGTTGTGTCGTGGTGGTTTGCAATGGAGGAGATAATGGACCACACGTGTGCAGGGTTTGAGAGCTCGCACCTTTGATGGTGTGAGTAAACCATAACAGCTGGGAGTGTCTTAGCAACGTCCTAGCAACGACACTTGATGCCATCTCTGGGAATTTTTCTACCAGGTTCAGGAGGTACATAAATGGCCTACACCTACAGCAAGTTGTGTCATGGTGGTCTGCAACGGAGGAGATAATGGACCACACCTGTGTGGGGTTTGAGTTCTTACTCCTGTCATGATGTGTGTAAACAGTAAAAGCTGGGAGTGTCTTGGCAACGACACAGGATATCATCTCTGGGAGCTTTTCTACCAGGCTTCAGGAGGTACATAAATGGCCTACACCTATAGCAAGGGCTTTATCCAACTTTAGTCAGAACTGCCACAGTTTGTTTTTATCTACAGGCAACTCTTTAGCTGCATAGGCAGTTTTTTGGTGAACCAACCCTTTAAGGGGACAACCTTTAGACTAAAGTGTTATTTTCTTTCTATTTTTTTTCTGTTCTTTTTCTTTTCTTTTTCTTCTGCCTTAAGTGACCCTGTGTCTAATATCGAGCTTTGGAAACATCTTGAGTCATTGTTATAACTGCAGACACACCCGGCCGTATTATTTTGGATTGTGTCTTTGTTATTCTGCCAGTTTTAGCCTTTTAGGAATTATTTACCAGCCTCTTGCTGCATTCCCCATCCACGGACTTGACTAACAAATTAAAGCTGAACTCCAAATAACACTTTATAAGCTCTTACAGCAACCGTCTATTTTGTTTCCTTTTGGGATAAAAGATTTTTTACATAAAGCTGATCATTGTAAGCCCCCCTGTCAGTGGTAAATGGTTTGTCTCAACCCTCTAACTGCCATCTTTGCTGGACAGCTTGGTCTGGTAAAGGAAGTTGAAAAATAACACGCTAAAAAAAAAAGAAAACCAATGCAGCCACCACATCTAAGGGTCGGTAAGCGGCATGTTTTTTTGAAAATTTAAACCGTTTTTATTTTTAAAATGAATCAAAAAACGAAACACAGGGAATTGGAAACCCCCAGTTTGGATGAGTACAAACTCAACAATCCTTTAAAAGTTAACAATATTTGTACAAAATAATTTTTCCCGTTTTGTTGTGAAACTAATTTTCTTGGTAAAGCTATCGCCTTGGTCCTCCTCTTTTCCATCCACTGCCTTTTCCCCCGTCCGCAGTCCTTTCCTCTTCTCTCATCCATGGCCTCTTCCTCTTCCTCGTCCCCATCCACGACCTCTTCCCCGTCCTCTGCCTCTTCCCCCGTCCTCTGCCTCTTCCCCCGTCCTCTGCCTCTTCCCCCGTCCTCTGCCTCTTCCCCCGTCCTCTGCCTCTTCCCCCGTCCTCTGCCTCTTCCCCCGTCTGCTTCCCTGTCCGCGTCCTCTTCCTCTTCCTGGTCGACCCCTCCCTCTTCCCCATCCGCGACCCCTTCCTCTTCCCCTACCCTGTCAGCGACCCCTTCCTCTTCCCCTTTCCCGTCCCCATCTACAGCCTGTACCCCATCCATGGCCTCTTCCGTCATCTTCCCTATCTACAGCTTGTACCCGTCCTCTTCCCTGTCCTCACCCTCTTCCTGGTCCGCTGACCCTTCCTCTTCTCCATTCCTGGCCTATCCCTGTTCTCCCCTACCCCATGCTCGTCCATGGCCTCTTCCCATACCCTGTGTCTGCAGCCCCTTTCTCTTTCTCGTCCGCGGCCCCTTTCTGTACCCTGTACCCGTCCTCATCCCGTCCGCGGCCTCTACCCCGTCCTCTACCCCGGCCTCTACCCGGTCTGCAGCCTCTACCATGTCCGCAGCTTCTACCCCGTCCTCTTCCCCCTCCTCTACCCTGGCCTCTACCCCGTCCTCTACCCCGTCCACGGCCTCTACCCCGTAATCTTTCCTGTCCGCGGCCTCTACCCCGTAATCTCTCCCGTCCGCGGCCTCTACCCCGTAATCTTCCCCGTCCGCGGCCTCTACCCCGTAATCTTCCCCGTCCGCGGCCTCTACCCCGTAATCTTCCCCGTCCGCGGCCTCTACCCCGTAATCTTCCCCGTCCGCGGCCTCTACCCCGTCCTCTTCCCCGTCCGCGGCCTCTACCCCGTCCTCTTCCCCGTCCGCGGCCTCTACCCCGTCCTCTTCCCCGTCCGCGGCCTCTACCCCGTCCTCTTCCCCGTCCGCGGCCTCTACCCCGTCCTCTTCCCCGTCCGCGGCCTCTACCCCGTAATCTTCCCCGTCCGCGGCCTCTACCCCGTCCTCTTCCCCGTCCGCGGCCTCTACCCCGTAATCTTCCCCGTCCGCGGCCTCTACCCCGTAATCTTCCCCGTCCGCGGCCTCTACCCCGTAATCTTCCCCGTCCGCGGCCTCTACCCCGTAATCTTCCCCGTCCGCGGCCTCTACCCCGCAATCTTCCCCGTCCGCGGCCTCTACCCCGTAATCTTCCCCGTCCGCGGCCTCTACCCCGTAATCTTCCCCGTCCGCGGCCTCTACCCCGTAATCTTCCCCGTCCGCGGCCTCTACCCCGTAATCTTCCCCGTCCGCGGCCTCTACCTCGTCCTCTTCCCCGTCCGCGGCCTCTACCCCGGCCTCTACCCCGTCCTCTTCCCCGTCCGCGGCCTCTACCCCGTCCTCTTCCCCGTCCGCGGCCTCTACCCCGTCCTCTACCCCGTCCGCGGCCTCTACCCCGTCCTCTACCCCGTCCTCTACCCCGTCCGCGGCCTCTACCCCGTCCTCTACCCCGTCCGCGGCCTCTACCCCGTCCTCTTCCCCGTCCGCGGCCTCTAACCCGTCCTCTTCCCCGCCCGCGGCCTCTAACCCATCCTCTTCCTCAGCCTGCAACAACTTCTCTTTTCTTAGGCTTGCTTCACATATGTAGGGGGCTGTGAGTGCAGGAATCGCAGCGTTACCCGCAACGACCTGCAGTGAAAACACACAGGGCTACCATTCATTCTGAATTGCACCCCCACACATGTAAAAACGCAGCGTGTTTGCGGATGCAGGAACTGCAGGGAAATCGATTGAGGATTTGCTAAAACTGGAGCACTCAGAGTCTGGTGCAGCCGTGTATGGCAGCCAATCCGCTTCTAACTTCAGCTTGTTCAATTAAACTTTCGCAGCCCCTCGTTGGCACTGGTGCGACCTGTCATGCGATTTGCCGCACCCATTAGAAATCACAAGTTGAAGTTCCTGCACTATTTTTTTTTTTTTTTTTTTTTTAAGCGATTTCGGCTGCAACCTTCATAGACATCTGTGCGTTAAGTCGCACAGATGTCAGCCAAGTCGCACTGACCTGCGGCTTTAAAAGCGTGCGGTTTCAAAGTCCGATTTGGGCTGGTAAACCTGGAAGCAGATTGGTCCTATGCAGAGCTGCACCAGATTTTGCACATTTCAGCATTTCAGCTAATCCCCCCCCCCAATGTGATGACTAACTCAAAAGGATACTAAATTGCCATTAGCCATCTTTTTTTGTTTTGTCTATTGTTTTTTTTTATTTTGTTTGTTTTAGTTCATACATCCCCCCTGAAAATGTTTTTTTTTTATATAACTAATGCATAAAGATAGTAAATTGCCATTAACCATCTTTTTTTTTTTTTTTGTTGGGGGGGGGGGGGGTTTCTGTTTTTTTTTTTTTTTTTTTTTTTGTTTCATTTTAGTTTCCTTTGTTTTGTTTTTAGTGGGTTTTTTTTTTTTTTTTTTTTTTTTAGTGTTTTGTTTTGTTTTTTTTTTATTTGTGGCAATAGATATTAAATACAAGTATAAATCTGTTTTGGCTTCTTTATGCCCTATTTTTATTCTATTAATAAATGTCCTTTCTTACTATGACTTGTGCCTGGGCACGGCAGCTTGCAATCTAAATATTACCTTTTATAGCTTGGGAATACTTTTGTGTGTTGTAAAGTCAAACCCCCCCCCTTCTTTTTTTTTTTTTTTTTGACGGTGCATTTTAGGCCACTCATGAATCACAAGGGTTTTTGAAAACATGTTTTTCTGGGTTTGCAATTTAGAGGAGTTGACATCCTGGGAACACAGAATCATTTCAGTTCTCCCGGGGAGACTGCGAGACACGTGAAATCCTGCGGCGTGCGCTACTGGAACCTCCCAATAACGAAAAAAAAAAAAACGCTTCCAAACCCCCGGTGCCTGCTGTGTGAGCTTTTGCCCACTGTGTCAGGAGCATTGATCCCCGCGCCCGACACCAGCTAGGCATGTAATTGCCCAAAAAAAAAATTAAATAATTTAAAAAAAAACTCCTAACCCAACGCCAGTTTTTTTTTTTTTTTTTTTCAGAATCGCTGCCAAAACCGCAAAGCAAGGGGGCCTCTCCACCCCCCCTGCCGAACTTTTTGGCCCTCTTTTTTTTTTTTTTTTTTTCTCTGCAGCCAGACAGCTTGAGGTTTGTTCCTGCGGGGGACACAGACCTGCCTTGTTAGGAAATCCATCCCCGCCGTGTAGGGAGCGTACAATGCTTCAAATAGCTGTGTGTATAGTAAGCAGGAGTGGAAATAGGCCATAAGCACCAGGCGAGGATGAGTGATAAATATAGAAGATTCTGCGCCCTCAATTCCACACATGTTAGTCATGGGAGCGCAGCGGCAGTTTTACACTTATAAGGTATATACAAGCAGCACGCCATCGCTATCGCCTCCGCTCCATACAAACAGCCCGCCATCGCCTCCGATTTTATCAAGTGCCAATCGTTTTTTGTGTGGGAAATGCCGCATTAAAGTGTTTTGTTTTTTTATTTTATGCTTGGCACACATGGCAGAGCGCTCAGAGGCTGGAAAACACCACGTGCGGTCCAGTGCGCTTTTTTTTTTTTTTTTTTTTTTTAATTATTTTATTATTATTTTTTTTTATCTTCATTAAAAAACGCATGGATAGTAGGTTACATGGATTTCAATGGCAAAGTTCACACCAAGTGCAGTGCGTTTCAGTACAGTCAACAAAAGTAGAACATGCTGCGTTTTTCTTTAATTTGTTTTTTTTGTGCAAGGAACTGCGCACAACGTATGAAAAACGCATTACAGCAAAAAAAAAATTTAAAAAAAAGAAAAACTTGGAGGGGAAAAAGGAAAAAAATGCACCGGAAAACACATTACAACAACAACAAAAAAAAAAATGTAGGAAAAGAAAAAACGCACCCAAATGCATTACAGCAAAATAATAAATAAAAATAAAACAAAACAAACTTTAGAAAAAAAAAACTCACAAGAACGCCTCATAAACACACTACAACCAAAAAAAAAAAAAAAAAAGGGAAAATTTTGAAAAAAAAGGAAAAAAACAGAAATGCATTACAGCAAAAAAAAAATGAAATTTGAAAAAATGCACTGGAAAACATTACAAAAAAAAAAAAGAAACTTAAAAAAAAAAAGGGAAAAAATGCACTGAAAAGCATCAAAAATGCACCAGACTCCATTACAGCAAATAAAAAAAAGACAAAAAAAACTTTTTTCCCCCCCTTTTTTTTTGTTTCCTTTTTTTCTTTTTTTCTTTTTTTTTTTTGCTTTAATGCGTTCCAGTGCGTGTTTCATGTGCTCCGGTTTGTTTATTTTGTTCTTTTTTTTTTTTTCTAAAGTTTTATTTTATTTTTTTGCTGTAATGCGTTCTGGTGCATTTTTGATGCATTTGTGTCTCCCCCCCCCTTTTTTTTTTAAATAAACAAAATAAATAAATCAAATAAATAAAAAACACACCAGAACTTATTACAGCACAAAAAAAAAAAGAAACGTAAGAAAAAAATGAACTAACCGGAGCGCATTAAACACACTGGAATGTATTACAGCAAAAATACCAAAAACGTTAGGAAAAAACACACTGAACAATGCATTGGAACGCATTACAGCAAAAAGAAGAAAAAACTACAAAAAAAGGGGGAAGAAAAACCCAGAATGCATCAAAAACACATTGGAACGCATTACAGCAAAACAAAAAACTAAAACTTTACAAAAAAAAGGGAAAAAAATTCACCAGAATGCATCAAAAACACACTGGAATGCATTACTGGCAAACAAATAAATAAAAATAAACAAACCTTAGAAGAAAAAAAAGAGAAAAAATACACTAGAACGCATTACAGCAAAAAAAAAAAAAAAAAAAAAAGGGGGGGGGGACCTGAACAAATTACAGCAAAAAAATGCACCAGAATGCATCAAAAACACACTGGAATGCATTACTGACGCAAAGAAAAACAAAAATAAACAAACTTTAGAAGAAAAAAGGGAAAAAACACGCAAAACACATTACGGCAAGAAAAGAGGATAAACGCATTGGAATGTTTCAAAAACTTGCCGACACGCATTTCAGCAAATAAAACCCAAAAAACACACACCCTGGATGCATTTCTGCATGCGTGTTTTTGATGTGTTTTTTTTATTCCAAGAGGTTTTTTTTTGTTTTGTTTTTTTTTTTTTTTTTTTGCTGTAATGCGTTCCAGTACAGTTCAGTACATAAAAAAAAAAATTAATGTTCTAAATTTTTTGATTGCACTGGAACGCACCGCACTGGTCTGAACTATGCCATTGAACCCCATATAGTGTGTACTTATCTCCGTCCAGAGCACTAAGTGCTATCTCTGTCTGCTGCCTCCTTCCTCTGCTATTAGCATGATTCGCTCCTGACAGCAAGAGAGGAAAGGTGACAGGGAAGGGATCTCCAACACACAGCCTGCGATTGACAGGCTCAGCTCTATCCCTGTCTGAAGAGGGGTGGGTTCATTCCCTCCCCTTCCCACCTCTTCAGAGTGTAACTCCATCTCCCCTCCCCCTGCTTTCTGATGGCTTAGGCAAGCTGTATAAATTCTGAAAGGGTTGACAACCACTTTAATGATCAGCCAAGGCAATCCGTGATTTGTGTGTTTTATATATTTTTTGTCCCAATCTTGTTTTCTTAAAATTTTTACAATACAAAAGCAATTTTATAATTTTTTTTTTTTTTTTTTTTTTTAATTTGGAAGACAAAGTTGCAACTATTTTATATTTCTTGAGTTGTTATTGGATAAATCTCCCCACACTGATGTAATGGATGGCGCGCTGGCACTGAATTTGCTGCTTCCTGCTGTGCCGTTCTGTGGCAAACAATTGTACTTTTTTTTTTTTTTTTTTTTTTTGTATCCTCTTGTTGTACGAGGTTCTTTCATTGCTTACAAACAGTATATGGAAGAGCAAATATTAGCAGTGCACAGTGTCCGTCCATTGATGCCCGGGCACAGGGCACGTGCAGGAACAGAGCGGCTCTGTTATCAAGACACAACACACTATGAGATGCCAGGGCGAGGCGCACCCATCCTGCGTGGGGGGGGGGGGGGTTGTTTTGTGTTCTGTCCATTGAAATCGGACGCTCGGGGCTGGAAAGAATGAATGGCAATTTGTGTCTGTTGGAGATGACAGCTGCACAGGAGTCACTGCAAGTTTTCCTCTGATGGCCTCTGGTGGCCCCGTCTTTGCTGCCAAATTGTTTCCCGGATTCCTAGAGTGATATACATAGCGAGTACACCTTTTATGTTGTGTTTTGTTTTTTTGTAATAGAGGAAGTACATAGCAGACATCAATCATCCAGAGCCCACAATCATTGATGGATGGAGTTAGCTGTCTACAGACTTCCGACAGCAGATTGCATGTCCGTTCATAACCCAGCCAGGGAACAATCCTTTACATCAGTGGTCTCCAAACTGCTGGGCGGGGGGCTGGATGTGGCCCTTTGCTTAAATTTATCTGGCCCTTGGGGCACTATTCCACCAACGGACAAAAATTATGGGGCCCCTACCCCCCTACTGATGCCATTAATGGGGCACCATTCCCCCTACTGATGCCATTAATGGGGCACCATCACCCCTATTGACGCCATTAACAGGGCACCATCCCCCCTACTGACGCCATTGATGGAGCACTATTCCCCCTACTGAGGCCATTAATGGGCACCATTCCCCCTACCGACACCATTGATGGGGCACCATTCCCCCTACTGACGCCATTGATGGGGCACCATTCCCCCTATTGGCGCCATTGATGGGGCACCATTCCCCCTACTGGCGCCATTGATGGGGCACCATTCCCCCTACTGGCGCCATTGATGGGGCACCATTCCCCCTACTGGCGCCATTGATGGGGCACCATTCCCCCTACTGGCGCCGTTGATGGGGCACCATTCCCTCTACTGGCGCCATTGATGGGGCACCATTCCCCCTACTGGCGCCATTGGTGGGGCACCATTCCCTCTACTGGCGCCATTGATGGGGCACCATTCCCTCTACTGGCGCCATTGGTGGGGCACCATTCCCCCTACTGGCGCCATTGGTGGGGCACCATTCCCCCTACTGGCGCCATTGGTGGGGCACCATTCCCCCTACTGGCGCCATTGATGGGGCACCATTCCCCCTACTGGCGCCATTGATGGGGCACCATTCCCCCTACTGGCGCCATTGATGGGGCACCATTCCCCCCTACTGGCGCCATTGATGGGGCACCATTCCCCCCTACTGGCGCCATTGATGGGGCACCATTCCCCCCTACTGGCGCCATTGATGGGGCACCATTCCCCCCTACTGGCGCCATTGATGGGGCACCATTCCCCCCTACTGGCGCCATTGATGGGGCACCATTCCCCCCTACTGGCGCCATTGATGGGGCACCATTCCCCCCTACTGGCGCCATTGATGGGGCACCATTCCCCCCTACTGGCGCCATTGATGGGGCACCATTCCCCCCTACTGGCGCCATTGATGGGGCACCATTCCCCCCTACTGGCGCCATTGATGGGGCACCATTCCCCCCTACTGGCGCCATTGATGGGGCACCATTCCCCCCTACTGGCGCCATTGATGGGGCACCATTCCCCCCTACTGGCGCCATTGATGGGGCACCATTCCCCCCTACTGGCGCCATTGATGGGGCACCATTCCCCCTACTGGCGCCATTGATGGGGCACCATTCCCCCTACTGGCGCCATTGATGGGGCACCATTCCCCCTACTGGCGCCATTGATGGGGCACCATTCCCCCTACTGGCGCCATTGATGGGGCACCATTCCCCCTACTGGCGCCATTGATGGGGCACCATTCCCCCTACTGGCGCCATTGATGGGGCACCATTCCCCCTACTGGCGCCATTGATGGGGCACCATTCCCCCTACTGGCGCCATTGATGGGGCACCATTCCCCCTACTGGCGCCATTGATGGGGCACCATTTCCCCTACTGACGCCATTAATGAAGGCTGTCCACAAGGTTTAGCAGTGTGTCTATGGGAATGTTTCACCATTCTTCCAGAAGTGCATTTGTGAGGTCAGGCACTGATGTTGGACGAGAAGGTCTGGCTCGCAGTCTCTGCTCTAATTCATTCCAAATGTGTTCTATCGGGATGAGGTCAGGACTCTGTGCAGGCCAGTCAAGTTCCTCCTCCTCAATCTTGCTCATCCATGTCTTTATGGACCTTGCTTTGTACACTGGTGCGCAGTCATGTTGGAACAGGAAGGGGCCATCCCCAAACTGTTCCCACAAAGTTGGGAGCATGAAATTGTCCAAAATGTCTTGGTATGCTGACGCCTTAAGAGTTCCCTTCACTGGAACTAAGGGGCCAAACCCCACCCCTGAAAAGCAATCCCCAAACTCGCTCATCCATGTCTTTATGGACCTTGCAATGTGCACTGGTCCAAATCATTAGGTGGAGGGGGGATTATGGTGTGGGGTTGTTTTGTAGGGGTTGGGTTTGGCCCCTTAGTTCCAGTGAAGGGAACTCTTAAGGTGTCAGCATTCCAAGACATTTTGGACAATTTCATGCTCCCAACTTTGTGGGAACAGTTTGGGGATGGCCCCTTCCTGTTCCAACATGACTGATCACCAGTGCACAAAGCAAGGTCCATAAAGACAGATGAGCGAGTTTGGGGTGGAGGAACTTGACTGCCCTTTGACTGCCCTGAGTCCTTACTTCAACCCGATAGAACACCTTTTTTGATGAATTAGAGCGGAGACTGCAAGCCAGGCCTTTTCATCCAACATCAGTGCCCGACCTCACAAATGTACTTCCGGAAGAATGATCAAACATTCCCACAGACACACTCCTAAACCTTGTGAACAGCCTTCCCAGAAGAGTTGAAGCTGTTATAGCTGCAAAGGGCGGAGCCAACTCAATATTGAACCCTACGGACTAAGACTGGGAGGCCATTAAAGTTCATGTGCAGGCGTCCCGATACTTTTGGTAATATGGTGTATATGTCATGCTTATGATTGGTTATATTATAATTTTGGTGAAAGGACAGTTGCAATGGCAATGATAAATATGCAGGTGGGCTTAAATAACGCTACTTTGATGTTTTTGGACATGTGGATTTGGTGGGTGTGGCGGGGGGGGGGGGGGGGGTCATGAAAGAATGACCAGGTTTTTTTGATCAGTAACAGATTTGCAAGGGATGGGCATTTTAATTTGTTCTGCGTTTTTGTTGAAGAATCCCTTACACATGTTTGGAAATTGCTCTTTGAATAATTCTGGATTTAGAAATCGTTCTCTGTGTATACGAGCGGATGCGATCGGTAACCCTGACCCCTCCGGTAAAGCTTGGAGCATCAGCAGCGGAAATGGCCGGCTGCACAGCCATGCGTATGGCAATCCTTTGCCTTTTCACTGTTCTGCTGCCTGTTGAGTAGGAAGGATTATGTAAAATTTTACAAGAGGAGCATTTTTCTCTTTAAAGGGATTCCTCCGGCTCCTGGCAGTTACAGGTTTGCCCGTCGGGCTCTCTGCCACGTTTTTTTTTTTTGGAGAATAGCAAACAGACATGCCAGGAGCCTTCCCTCACTGGCTGATTATCTCTGTTTGGGCTGTTTGTACACCTGGCAGGGCGTTCTGCAATGATTCCAGGGCTGCAGAAACTCTGCATTTTGATGTACTTGTGTCTTGCGGATCCTCGCTATGTGTTGATATATTAGCTACAAGTACAAGCTAGATAAGCTATGTCCACTTGCTGCAATAAATATCCTGTTGGTTTGCCTTAAGGGGGCATGCATGGGATAAGAGTGTTCAGTTCAGTCTTGCAACAAACTCAACCTGTATGGAAAGCTGAACTCCAAGTTGATCTTTGTATCACACTTGCATTGGGAAGTATCTCATACCTGGTGGACCACTTAGGAAGCTGACAATTGCTCTAGTAGGTGGCACTACTAAAGTAATAGCAGCTATATTCTGGGTCCTGTGCCAAGCAGTGCCCCCTAGTGCACCAAGATCCGAGGGGGGGGGGGTTCACTTGCTTGGCAGTGCTGCCATTTACAGAATGTCTTGAATGAATACAAGATGGCCTATGAATGGGGGAGATGGCGATCATGGTGTTACCGCCCCTCATCTCTACCTGCTCCAATCATAAAAAGCCCTTATATTCATAAAAAATACAAGGCTTCTTTGGAATGGGATAAGAGTATTCAGTTTGGTCTTGCAACAATCTCAACCTGTTGCTGACCATCCATAGCCTTCGAAAGCCTTGCCATAGTGCAAAGTAATGGTTTGTGAAGGCTCCCAGTGTGCCCATATTGTACCACCATTGACACCATTGTAGTTTTGGAGTAAAGGTAACTTTATACAGACCAATTTTTCAGAAAGCATTATCACCTTGAATAGTCTGGCTCCTGAACACTGGAGGAACTTGGCCATCTCCTCACAATATGTTTCTGAGGGAAGCAAGAAGCAAGCCAAGGCTGGGTTGAAACCACACTGGGAAACAGCTACTTAACGAGTAGGACTGCCATTTATATTTTAAACGGCAGCAGCAAGAGGATCCAAAGTTTAGTTTTAGGTCTGATTTTAGTTTAATGAAGCAAGGATAAGCTCTGGAGTCTTCCCCTCCAAAACCATTTTTGTAGAGTCTGCTTCCATAATTTCTATCGTACATTGCAGAGCTGCTATTGCTTGCTTTGTATGTTGAGGTGGCTGGGTACTTTGCATCCTTCTTCTCAGCCTTGCCATAGTGGAAAGAAATTGTTTGTGAAGGCTCCCAGTGTGCCCATATTGTACGACCATTGTAGTTTTCTCATTTTTTAGGAAGGTATGTAGCCATGGGTTTTTGTTTTGTTTTTTTGTCCCTGTAATACTTTTAGTTGTGACGCACTCTCATCTGTCATTCATTATGTATAATTATGCTTGCATAAGGGAAGTAGAACAAACTTTGGGGTCATTTATACCATGTGTTCCACAGTGAATTTCATTTAACCCCTGGCTACTTGGTTTAATATATTCTATTGAGATTTGTCCTGTACTTACACAAAGAAGAATAAAGAAAAAAAAAAATTCCAAAACTGACCGTAGATGTTCTCCAAATGCTGACTGGGTTTTTCTTTCTAGTCTTCATAGTTGACCTCAAACCTCTGGTCAATGCTCCTTCATAGTGGTGCTTGCTTGAGCTCTAAACAGACAGGTATCTAGCACAGTCTTTATCAATCTTTTCAATGCAAAGGAACACTTGAAATCTCTTTCCGGTCTCAGGGAACCCATCTACATCTCATGATACATTAGTGTGATGGTCAGTGGAAAGAATGTGTCTTACACTTAGGGTGATTGGGAGGAATTACCCCTAACAGATCGCTAAAAAGATCAGTGGTGTCAGTGGGAACTTAGCTGAGAGGCACAAGTTGCTCATTGCTCAAGGAACCCCTAAGCAACCTCTGGAGGAACCCTAGGCTTCCATGGAACCCTGGTTGAGAAAACCTGATTTTGGGGTGGTCTGTGTGTTTAATACTTTTGTCAATAACCGCTATGGCTGCTCGTTTTCTAACACTTGCAGTATGTACCCCGTAGATACCAAATACAGGTTTTGTCAACAAGTGTTTGTGTCCATTAATATATATATTATAATTTTGGGGGTGGGTTGGAGATGGAGGTGTTTAGATGGACCTTTTTAGATGGCACTTGGATAGTGAATACAAGATCCAAATCTACGGTCCTATCACATTTACACTATATTGTCAAACGTATTGTGACGTCTGCCTTTACACACACATGGACTTTAATGGCGTCTTAGTCCGTAGGGTTCAATATTGCTTTGGCCCACCCTTTGCAGCTATAACCGCTTCAACTCTTCTGGGAAGGCTGTCCACGAGGTATAGGAGTGTGTCTGTGGGAATGTTTGACCATTCTTTCAGAAGCACATTTGTGAGGTCAGGCGCTGATGTTGGATGAGGAGGCCTGGCTCGCAGTCTGCGCTCTAATTCATTCTAAAGGTGCTCTATCGGGTTGAGGTGCAGGCCAGTCAAGTTCCTCCACCCCCAACTCGCTCATCCTTTTCTTTATGGACCTTGCTTTGTACACTGGTGTGTAATCATGTTGGAACAGGAAGGGGCCATCGCTAAACTGCTCCCATAAAGTTGGGAAAATGAAAATGTCCAAAATGTCTTGGTATGCTGACGCCTTAAGAGTTCCCTTTACTGGAACTAAGGGGCCAAGCCTAATCCTTGAAAAACAACCCAACACCATAATCCCCCCTCCACCAAATGATTTGAACCAGTGCATAAAGCAAGGTCCATAAAGACATGGATGAGCGAGTTTGGGGTGGAGGAACTTGACTGGCCTGCACGGAGTCCTAACCTCAACCCAATAGAACACCTTTGGCATGAATTGGAGCGGAGACTGCGAGCCAGGCCTTCTCGTTCAACATCAGTGCCTGACCTCACAAATGTGCTTCTGGAAGAATGGGCAAACATTCCCATAGACACACTCCTAAACCTTGTGGACAGCCTTCCCAGAAGAGTTGATGCTGTTATAGCTGCTAAGGGTGGGCCAACGCAATATTGAACCCTGCGAACTAAGATTGATCTGCCATTAAAGTTCACGTACCTTTAAAGGCAGGTGTCTCAATACTTTTGACAACATGGTGTATATGCTGATACGTGTGGCAGGGGTAACGTCTAGGTAACAGTAGCAATGAGTTAGTTAAGTCCAACCCAATTCCCCAACTTGTCCCCTTTTGAGATTGGCTGCCTGGGGTTGTTTGCCTACTCTGGAGTTATGTGCTTGTGGTGTTTGTTACCTGATAAAGTTTTGAATGGTGTTGGACTTTAATTCTTACCACGGAGGATCTTGGGATCTTGGGCATGCAGCCTAATAAAAAGGGATGCAAAGCTTTACTGTGGATGGAGCATGATGTCATTGTACGTGTGGCCCAAACCGCCATGGCACCAAAGTGTGATAATAGGAAGGAGTGCAGAGCAAGAGAAAAACCACAACACTCAACACAACACAACAATTTGCTTGAAATCCGTACAGAGATAAAAATCTAATACTGTATCTGGTATAAACATTTCCCTGCAGTAGACGAAACTTAATAAGGACATTTTTTTGGTTAAATCTTGAGCTGAACAATTCCGTTATATACTCCGGCTTTTAATGAGAGAGTTCTGTCTCTTAAGACTTGTTTTTTTATTTAATTTTTTTCTTTTTTGTTTGTCCCTGTAGTGTGCCCCAGCAAGTGTGAGAGACTCGCCTGTACGGACAAGGGCGAGTGCTGCCATCCCGAGTGCCTGGGAAGCTGTACCGCTGCAAACAACGACAGCGCCTGCGTGGCTTGTCAACACTTCTTCTACGATGGCAGATGTGTCCCAAGCTGTCCGGAGAACACCTACAGCTTTCAGGGGTGGCGCTGCATCACCTTGGAAGACTGTGCCAACATGCACACCATATACAACGACCCAACCCATTTCATCCTCCATAACGGGGAGTGTGTGGGCGACTGTCCATCAGGATATCGAGTCAATGACAGTCAAAGGTAATCGTGTCCATTTCTTTGTAATGACTAGGGCTTTTTTTTTTCAGCAGGAACGTGGTGGAACGCAGTTCCAGTACCTCCAGTACTGTATTGACTGGGGTGTACTGGAGGGTCTATCGTTGCTGGTTTCTAGGGGATCTATTGTCACTGGGGGGGGGTCTTTTGTTGCTGGAAGGGTTTTATGTTACCTGGGTGTCTGTTGTTGCTGGGCGGGATCTACTGTTGAGGGAGGGGTCTGCTGATGCCAGCTCCTGAGAGATATATTATTGCTGGCGGGGGGCTGTTGTTCCTGGGGTGGATCTATATTTGCTACGGGGTATGTTGTTGCTGCACAATCTATGGTTGCTGTGGTGGGGGGGAGTAAATTGCTAGCTGCAGGGAGTTTTATTTTTTTTTTACTTTTCTAGTTATTAAAGTGTTTGTAAAGGTTTCCCTTTTCCCTTTTTTTTTTAAATAAACATGTTATCCTTGCCTCCTCTGTGCAAGGGTTTTGCACAGAGCAGCCCCGATCCTCCTATTTTGGGGTGCTCCGGCAGCGCCCCTGACCCCTCCTTTTCATCGGGTGCCGCCATAGAGAGCCACTTTCCATGGGGGGCACCCGTGTGCTCCCGAGTCCTTCTGCTGTATCCATTGACACAGACAGCAGGACTCAGCTCCGCCCCCCAGCTCTGTTGTCACTAGATTTGATGGACAGCAGCAGGAGCCAATGGCTTCTGCTGCTATCAATCTATCCAATAAGGGCCTGCGACAGCGGCTGAAGCTGCTGTGCTCGTCCCTGTCGCTGGAACAATCGGGTTCAGGTAAGAAAAGGGGGGGGGGGGCTCTGGGGGCGGCAGCAGCACAGAAGGTTTTTCACCCTAATGCATACTTGCCTCAATCCAAAGCACCTGGTGTGATTCACGGCTGCTGTATCCTTCCTCTCTATCTGCAGGAGTCACTTCTGACCGTCTAGGTCAGTGATGGTGAACCTTGACACCCCAGATGTTTTGGAACTACATTTCCCATGATCCTCAACTACAATGCAGAGCGCATGAGCATCATGGAAAATGCAGTTCCAAAACATCTTAGGTGCCAAGGTTCGCCATCACTAATCTAGGCTGACACCAAGGGGATCACAGGGGACCCCCCAGCACACAGCAGGTGATTGGCAGCCTCAGCTGTGCCTCTTTCTATATGGCATTCAGATCCCATATTACACTTGGCTCCTCCATTCAGGTCTCAGATTACACTCCCTGCTCTATGCTATGTAGTGTGTGACATCAGTCGCCCCCAATCCCCCCCCCCCTTTGCTTGAAATGCTATGTAAATTCTGTACTTTGAATGCTATAGAGTAGAGATGGCAGCAAGTAGATGGGGTACATCTTATGTTTTATCTCTGTGTAACGCCTGAAGCCTGTCAATTCACTGGGTATATGTAAGGGTTTACAACTGCTTTAAACCAGGACTGTTAATATTGTTTTTAAATGCTCGTCAATTCCCCTAGGGGGCCTAGTGCAGGAAGCCTTTGGTTGCTGAGCACCACTCTCCGACCCCGCCCTTCCCCTCCACTACACACTCTGCAGAGCTCAGTGAGAGCTGATTGGAGAGAAGGGACACCCCACCACCCCCCTTCACACCGCACACAAGAACAGAGCTGAGGCTGTCAATCACAGGCTGTGTGATGGAGTTCCTACCCCTGTCACCTTTTCTTTTCTCTTGGTGTCAGGAAAACGTGTCAGAAGTACAGCCAGCAACAGTAGACCCCCCGCCCCCCCCCCCCCCCCGCTAGCAACAATAGACCCTCTCCAGCAGCTAGCAACAAAAGATCCCCCTCAACAGAAGATCCCCTATGCAACATAGGACCCCCCTCCCCAACAGCAATGGATCCACCAGCAGCAACAATTGATCTCTCTGGCAGCCAGCAATAGTAGATCCACTCCAGCAAAAATAGACCCCCACCAGCAACAGTAGACACCACCAGCCAAAATAGATCCCCACCAGCAACAGTAGACCACCCCAGCATAAGCAACAGTAGATCCCCCTCAACAGTAGATACCCCCCCTCCCCCAAGCAGCAATAGATCCAACAGAAACAATGGTTCTCCCCAGCTACACCCCCGCCAGCAACAATAGATCTCCGCAGCAGCCACCAACAGTAGACCCCCGCCAGCAAGACGTAGATAGACACTTAGATAATTTGGCAACAATAGATCCACCACTAGCAACCAACGATCTCTGGCAGCCAGCAACAATATACCCCCTAGCAACACCCGAACCCTTCCAGCAACATAATACACCCCCCCCAGCAAGAATAGGCCCACTGCCAGCAACACTACCCTCCCCAGCGGCAATAGATCCCCCAGCATCAGAAGACCCTCCAGCACCCCCTTCCCTGTACGGACATTCAGTGCTAGAGGCTCCGGAGCCGCAGACCACCGCCTTCCCACCGAAGAGGAGCCCTGATGAAGATCAGTCATAAAATGTGTGTCACTTGTGTGGCTCTGTAATCTTGATGATGAAGTTTTGCTTTTGTCTTGCAGTATGTTCTGCATTCCATGTGAGGGCCATTGTCCTAAAGTCTGCATCGAGGATAAGACCATTGACTCCGTCACCTCCGCCCAGATGTTGGAAGGATGTACAGTGCTGCAAGGAAACCTGCTGCTCAACATCCGCAAAGGCCGTAAGTAGCAAAAAAAAAAAAAAGACAATGGCTTGTGTGGTTTGTGGTGGACAATGAGCGGTCTTTGTAAGGCTTTTCTATGGGGTAGTAATGACCACATCAGACCATTGGGGAGAAGGTGAGCGGGTCCCAGCCATGTGCTGAATGATTTTCCGGACCCTGGACAGACATTTCTCTCATTTACAATACTACTTCTGTATCCTGCAGTTGTGGTTTCCATTCAACGATGGTTTTCTCATTACATTGGTTCATTTCTTTTTAGTAATTTTCATGATCAGATCTTGTTCTTCTGCTCAGGTAGATTTTTGCCTTCACTTTTCAGGAGGTTGAGGTTAGGGATCGACCAATTATCGGTGGCCGATATTCATTTTTTTAGAAGTATCGGTCAAAAAACTGATATTGCTTCAAGGGGTTTTACCGGGGTGCTGCCTGCAGCTGCAGACATCGCCCCGGGACCGTTCTTTAGAGCGGACGGTCAGCTTCATGGTACTAACAATCGATAAGGCTCAGCAGCCGCTCAGCTGTTGTTACAAGCAACGGGAGGGGACGCCCCCCCCACACCTTCCGTCGCTCGCCCGGACTCTCCGGGAGTCCCGGGCAACCGGCCGGCACGTCCGCCAGCTGGCCGAAGACCCGAACCAAGCCGATGCTTAGTTCGGGTTTTGGACCTAGTAACCCGGAAGCGATGTCACGACATCACTTCCCGGATTACCGGCATCTTAAAGGCCCCAGTTTTAAAAAAAATAGAACTTATTCAAAGATGAAAAGAAAAAAACTTTGAAGTGCAGAGGATGGGCTTGGGGTTTATAGACCCCCCCAATCTCTCCATAAAGAGTACCTGTCACTGCCTATTACTGTCACAAGGGATGTTTACAATACTTGTGACAGCAATAACAGTGATTTAAAAAAAAAAACAAAAACAGAAAAATGACAGTGTAAAAAAAATAATAAAATGTAAATGTAAAAAATTTCGGGGCATGAGAGGTGGCCAAAATATCTGTGAAATATCTGTATCGTATTGGCACCGAAAAAGCGATATCGGTCGATCCCTATTTGAGGTATAATTTCTATGTGTGATGAATACATGTGAAGAGCATTATATTTTATACATGCCGTGGTTGTTTCAGCTGGTTACACCACTGCTCGCTCCACCTACAATGTGTGGGTGGAAGTGATCATTAGAAAATGTCGTGTCATGCTGTTTTGACCCAAAAACATTGGGATACTTAAAGCGGCCTAAAAAAATTAAAAGTCAGCAGGTACAAACACTGTAGCTGCTGACTTTAAATAAGTACTTACCTGTCCTGGGTGCCCGCGATCTCGGCCGCCCGAGGCTGACATGTCCCTCGGGTCCCGGCACCGCCATCCTAGGTAAAGGAAACAGGCAGTGGAGCCTTGCGGCTTCACTGCCAGTTTCCTACTGCGCACGCGCGAGCGATCTGTGAATGGCCCCATGGTGTTCTGGGAACACACACAGTTCCCAGAAGACAACGGGGCCGCTCACCGAGGAGCAGAAGACGCCGTGGAAAAGGAAGAGGCAGATTATTTAGACCGCCTAGCAACAAGGGTTTAGGTAAGTTTAAAAATTTTTTTTTTTTTTTATCTTTTTTAGGATGTTTGGTGTCATTTTTTTTTTTTTTCAGGGTGGCCCTCCACTTTAAAGTGATTGTAAAGTCTCGTTTTTTTTCTCCTATAAAAATAACAAACGTTATCCTTGCTGGCTCTGTTGCAGTTGGTTTTGCACAGAGCAGCCCCGATCCTCCTCTTCTCGGGTCCCTCGTCTGTGCTCCTGGCCCCTCCCTCCTGTTGAGTGCCCCCCCCCCCCGCAGCAAGCAGCTTGCTATGGGGGGCACCCGAGCCGAGTCACAGCTTCCTGTGTCCATTCAGTCATGGAGCCCTGACCTGGCCCTGCCCCCTCTCTCCCCTCATTGGCTAGCTGGCTTTGATTGACAACAGTGGCAGCCAATGGCTGCGGGGGGGATCCTGTGCTTGCGCGGATGGTTGGCTCTCTCAGGACCTGAAGCAATGCAGCACATCTGCTCACGCGAAAACATTTGCTTATGTAGTTGGCCTGTCAGCCCTCCTCCTCCCGTTAGGAGCCCAATTGATGCTTCCACTGTGCAGGTGTTCTGACGCCCACCAATCAGCAAGAGGGAGATTCAGCCATCTGGGCTGTATAGCGTGCATGGAGGGACCTGATTTCTTTTTCGTTCAAGTAAAAAAAAAAAAAAAAAAGCGTACGGCCAGCTTTAGCATAACTTTTTAACTGGTGGGTCAGTTTAATCGCAAGCTCTTTGTCACAGGTTTGTATCGAGGTGCCCAAACACTTTGTATATCCATGTAAAGTAGAAAGATCTACTACTAGGTCCAGTTGCAGGCTACTCTGTCTATACTGTTACCATAATATAGAGCGTATCGGCAGATGTTTTACATTTGTTGGAAATAGTCTGTAAAACAAAGAGCGCCTTGTTCTTGCACCTTTATCGCACCTCATTTACCCCGCTTACCTCTTTGGCTGAATGATATAGCCTTGGTTGTTTGGCAGGGAGCGCAGCACCGAGTCGCAGGGGTTAGTGTAGAAGTCTGCAGATAGATTTGGACGAGGTTACAGATTGGGGGGGGGGGGGTATATCACAGCCGTGTGATTCTGGAGGAAGCTTCAATAATTCATGCGGCCCTTGACTGCAACTGCTGGCACAGCCCGTGCCAAGAGAGAGGCTGCTGAAAGCTCGGGACCTGTTACTGGCATCCACGTGGAGTATTCTTGGAAACGCGGGCAGATCCATAGAGGACTTATGAATGGGAGTTTAACAGCATCCTTTCCTGATTCTGTACCTGTCACTTCTCTAACGCTGAGGCTGGCGGGTGTTTAATCGCATGCATTTTTGCCGGATATTCTGATTTTAAAAAAGGCAAATCGGTGCCCAGAGCAAGAACTAGCCTTCTTGGAGGGGTTCCACTTTTTTTTTTTTTTTTCACTAATGAACTGAGGATGAAATTTCTTCACAATAATGCTGGGGGTTTTCTTTCTTCTCAAAGGATCGAAAAAAAAACTAAAACGCATAACGTGGAACTAAACTGCATCCGAGCCCCACAAACTGAAACCGCTATTTCGCTTAATTTTCAAAGCAAACTCCTCCGTCTATCCATGTCTCCGCCATGCTTTTATTTTGTTGCAGAATCCTTTTTGAAAAAGACCCCACCCTAACATTTCTAGCCGTGGTCATCTTAAACCAGGGCAGATAATTCATGTAATGCAGGGGTAGGCAACCTGGGGCTATCCAGCTGTTGCAGAACTACAAGTCCCATCATGCCTCTGGGAGTAATTGTAACTGCCAGCTTTGCAATGCCTCGTGGGGAAATTTAGTTCCACAACAGCTGGAAGGCCCCAGGTTGCCTACCCCTGATGTAGTGTTTACTACCTGGAATCCATCTTTCCTTAGCTCAGGCATGCAGGCAGGAGAGAAGGGTGTGCCCTTCCTCCCTTCCTCATCATGAAAGAAAAAAAAGACCCTTTGGATGCAGTGCCGGGACGAGGTCCTCCAGTTTCCAGAGCGAAGGTGCCCCGCCCTCAAAATGTATGAGCTTTATGTGTCAGCAAAAATCCCCTCCAAAACAAATTCTAGCACTAATCTTTACACTTACCTCTAAGCATAAATTCTCTTTTGCAGGGCAAAATTCTCCCCAAACAAAAAAAAATACCCCCTCTTCCAGTACAAACCCACCCTCCTAACTCAAATCCTCTCCCTCCCCATAATCACCCCTCCTAGTATAAATCCCCCCACACAAATCCCCCTCTCCCAGCACAAATACCCTCTCCTAGCACTAATCCCACCTCCCAAATTTCTCCTCCTAACACAAATCCCCCAATCATTCCTACTAGCACAAATCCATCCCCCTTCCTAACACAAATCCATCCTCCTAGTACAACGTCGCCCTTCTAAATCACCCGTTCTAATAATATCCCCACTGCGCCCAGGGCAGACGCCCCTCCTGCCCACACCTTGCCCTGGCTTTGCTTGGATGTATGACATCATTGTGGCCTAGGCCAGAAACCAGGAAGCACCATGAAGACTCCTGGAATGTATTACATAATTGTGGCCTAGCCTGAAACCAGGAAGCACCATGAAGTCTACTGAGATGTATGACATCATTGTGGCCAAGGCCTGAAACCAGGAATCGCCCTGAAGACTCCTGGGATGTAGGACATCATTGTTTCTTAGGCCTGAAACCAGGAAGCCCCCTGAAGACTCCTGGGATGTAGGACATCATTGTGACTTAGGCCTGAAACCAGGAAGCACCATGAAGACTCCTGGGATGTAGGACATCATTGTGACTTAGGCCTGAAACCAGGAAGCACCATGAAGACTTCTGGGATTTATGACATAATTTCAGAGACCAGGAAGCAGCTGAAATAATGTAAAAAAATTATGATTAAAGCGGCAGTAAACTGCTGCATGCTAGCACGTGAAATACCTTAGAAAGAAGCCCTCCCGCTGTCAATGATGACGGGGCTTCCATCTTCCTCCGGTCTTCCTTCTAGGTTCATGGTCCCTGGCTGTATGAGTGGCCGGGGCTGCAATGCCGGCATGGTATGCCCCACCTTCAGAGCTCATGGGCCGGTGACGTCACCGGCTGCATCCAGTGTGAATATCTCCTAAACACCGCAAGTTTAGGAGCTATTCCCTGTTACTACAGGTACGTCTATAATAAGACTATAAGTTAAACTACAGCTTTAAAACAAGTAAATATAATATACTGTACCTTCCTATCTATTTACTAAGGCTAGCAGCATAAGGAATAAAAATGGTCAATGTTGAATGAGTTTTTAGCTCTACTTATAGGAGCTACTAAAACCAAATATGTAAGTTTGTCATGCACATAAAGTTCTTTTTTATTTGTATTTCCTCTGAAGCACAGTACAGCCTGTATTTATTCCATTAATGCCAACAGCCATTTTAGGCTAAAGTAGACCTAGCAGAAATTGTCATGTCCCTGAGATCTGTTTTTTTTTTTTTGGTCCCACAAAATTTAATATATGCCAAAGGAGCCACTCGTGAAAAATGACATATCCTCCTCATCTAGTAGTAGCTGGTCGAATTCAACTGGACTTCTGTTCAGTGTTAGACGTTCCGTAGCTTACTCACTGACTACTTCTTCGGTACCTAGAACAGCCTTTCTCTACCAGATGGACAACTAAGCGGGGGAAATTGCCCCCTACATTGGGTGGTCAGTAAGAAGACTACCCTCGTTACAGTGGTGGTCAGAATGCCACCCTTACAGACTGCCATAAGAAATAGTTGGTATTGTGCTGTTGGCCCTGGAACTACCCAGGCACTATCAAATGGGAGGTCAATCATCCACAGCCCAAGGAACACCTGGAAACCTTTTAAAGAATCCTAGGGTTCCACAGAGTTTCGGGAAGAAGATGCCCAGAATTTATATCCCCAACCAGAACACCTTAATCTTTATATTGTAAGTTCACCTTCGGCAAGATATCCCCCCCCCCCCCCCATACGTTTCCATATCCTGTGAACAGTACATACTAAAGCCCCTCCCGTTTTGCATGGTGCGTGTTCTTCCATTACACATGCAGCTGTTGGTCTCCACAAAACATATCCACTTTCTAAATGTGAAGTATAACCTGGAAAATGTTTGAGGGTGAAATGTCTGAAGGGATGTAACCAGGTAGAGCAATGTCAGCACTTGGGGTGTAGTTACTTGGAGAGTACTGCTTGGACCAAGAAGGGAACACCCTGAAAGCTTGTCCTGGAGCTATATTACACAATTGTTTGGGTGGAATTGGAATAATGTTGTTTGTGTCTCACCCTGGTCTTGTCTTATTGCAGAAAACATTGCCGCAGAGCTGGAGAACTTTATGGGTCTCATAGAGACGGTGACCGGATACGTGAAAATCCGCCACTCCCATGCTCTGGTTTCGCTGTCCTTCCTGAAAAGTCTGCGTTACATCAACGGAGAGAACCTCACCGATGGGTCAGTCTACAGTCTCGTCTGTTACCATCAATTTTTTGTTGGGAACCAGATCTCCAGATGAGGAACATTTTGTAGTAGTTTGTGTATTTAGGGAAAGTTTTTATCATGCATATTATCATAGTAACATATAATAGGTAAACCCTAAAGTGTCAAATTGAATCGCTTGGGTGGCTTTAATGTTCACAATTAGACTTATCCAATAATCTGTTATACATGATATTGTCGAAAGTATTGGGACGCCTGCCTTTACACGCACATGCACTTTAATGACATCCAGTCTTAGTCCATAGGGTTCAATATTGAGTTGGCCCACCCTTAACAGCTTCAGCTCTTCTGGGAAGGCTGCCCACGAGGTTTAGTAGTGTGTCTATGGGAATGTTTGATCATTCTTCCAGCAGCGCATTTGTGAGGTCAGGCACTGATGTTGGACGAGAAGGCCTGGCTCGCAGTCTCTGGTCTTATTTATTCCAAAGGTTTTCCATCAGGCTGAGGTCAGGACTTTGTGCAGGCCAGTCAAGTTCCTCCACCCCCAAACTCGCTCATCCATGTCTTTATGAACCTTGCTTTGTGCACTGGTTCAAATCATTTGGTGGAGGGGGGATTATGGTGTTGGGTTGTTTTTCAGGGGTTGGGTTTGGCCCCTTAGTTCCAGTGAAGGGAACTCTTAAGGCGTCAGCATACCAAGACATTTTGGACAATTTCATGCTCCCAACTTTGTGGGAACAGTTTGGGGATGGCCCCAAAGACATGGATGAGCGAGTTTGGGGTGGAGGAACTTGACTGGCCTGCACAAAGTCCTGACCTCAACCTGATAGAACACCTTTGGGATGTATTAGAGTGGAGACTATGAGCCAGGTCTTCTCGTCAACATCAGTGCCTGACCTCACAAATGTGCTTCTGGAAGAATGGTCAAATATTCCTATTCACACACTCCTAAACCTTGTGGACAGCCTTCCCAGAAGAGTTGAAGCTGTTATCTCTCTGATCTGTCCCGGAAGCCAGAAGGGACGAAAAGCGGGGCTTTCACATTTCTGGACTGCTGCATCAATTGCGTAGGCAGTAACTCCTCACACACGGAGTTAAGTGCGGTGGGGGGGGGGGCAATTTTTTTAGGTGAATTTACACTTTAAGAAAGATATAAACCATTACTAGTCATGGTAAACTGACTATATATTTTTTCAAATGTTCACAGGAAAATCATTAGTCGGAACATCTTTTTCTCCATCGTTGAATGTTGGTATGGTATGGTGAATCTTCTTTTTTCATTGCAGATAAATAATGGATTCCAAGCAGAAGCAACATGTCATCATTGAGTTCTTGATGAAGGAGGGGTGCAGGCTGTGCAACATCCACAGAAGGCTACAGAATGTTTTACGGAGAGGACACCATTGAGAGGAGCGATGTCTTGTCATTGCTGACTCTTGTCAATGGTGTCGTCTCCTTAACCACTTGCTGACCATGCCTTAGCCATATAATGACTACAGCATGGTCGTCCAGTTCTGGGAGGCCTCCCGTAATCGCGCCTGCCTCGGGGCGTGGGTAGCGTGCTCTGTGATCAGTGTCCTTTGGACAGTGCTGATCACAGATTGAGGTAAAGAGCCAATCAGCAGTTCTTTACCACGTGATCAGCTCCAATCACAGCTGATCAGGGAGGTAAACAGAGGCCGGTTATCGGCAGTTCTTTGTTCATGCTGACGGCATGAGGAGAGGAGAAGAGAGCCGATAACCAGCTAGTGTAAAAGGGACATCTACACTGATAATCAGGGCACCGATTATCAGGGCAATCCCAACAGTGCCCACCTGTCCTGCCAATCAGTGCCCATCAGTGCACCTCATTGAAGGAGAAAAGTTACCTGTTTGCAAACAATGTTTTTAAACAAACTATAAAAAATGTTTTTCTTCAAAGTTTTTGGTCTTTATTCAGTTATTTAGCAAAGTATATATAAAAAAAAAACAGTGGAGAATAAATATCACCAAAAGAAAGCTCTATTTGTGTGAAAAAATTAAACAATAAAAATTTAGTTTGGGTACAGTGCTGCATAACCGCGCAATTGTCATTCAAAGTGTGACTTTGCCTCGGCAGTAAGGGGGTGAAAGTGCCGCCTTCTGTGGATGTTGCACAAGAGAAGAACTCAATGATGGCACATTGCTTTTGCTTGGAACCCGTTATTTACCTGCAATGCGAAAGAAGAGCAAGAGTTGCTCCGGAGCAGGAGTTGCTCCGGAGCAGGAGTTGCTCCGGAGCAGGAGTTGCTCCGGAGCAGGAGTTGCTCCGGAGCAAGAGTTGCTCCGGAGCAAGAGTTGCTCCGGAGCAGGAGTTGCTCCGGAGCAGGAGTTGCTCCGGAGCAAGAGTTGCTCCGGAGCAAGAGTTGCTCCGGAGCAAGAGTTGCTCCGGAGCAAGAGTTGCTCCGGAGCAAGAGTTGCTCCGGAGCAAGAGTTGCTCCGGAGCAAGAGTTGCTCCGGCGCAAGAGTTGCTCCGGAGCAAGAGTTGCTCCGGAGCAAGAGTTGCTCCGGAGCAAGAGTTGCGATAGAGGAAGTGCTGCTATAGAGCAGTGGTCTCCAAACTGCGGCCCTTTGCTTGCTTTTATCAGGCCCTTGGGGCACCATTTCATCCACTAATACCAACATTAACCCCCCCCCCATACTGAGACCATTGAAGGGGCACAATTCCTCCCAATGATTGGGCAAAAAGCCACCAATAATGGGGTACAATTCCTCCCACTCACGCCAACGAAGGAGCACTGTTTATTCCCACTGATGTTGGGCCCTTTTCTACTCTCAATGGCCACAGTCCAGCCCCCCTAATGTCTTAGGGACAGTAAACTGGCCCCCTGTTTGGAAAGTTTGCAGACCCCCTGCTATAGAGGAAGCGTTGCTTATAATTTCCATGTTGTAAGTTTGTCCAGAAAGTTCACATCTAAACGAATCAATTTTTTGTAATGTGTAAAATTATAATGATATTCTTTTTATTGTCATTTTTCTGGTGTTGGATGTTATGTCTGCACCTCTCAATATACAGTATTATTTGTCCCAGGCACAGAAAGGGTAAACCTCTGCTTAATTTTGTGTGGCTTGGAATGCCAATGTTTGGACACATTCCACTAGTATCCTGGTTTATCGTTTCACTCCAAAACAGAGGAGAAACCTGTTCTCTTCCCTGGATAGCCGGGTCTTGGAAATAGGGGCTCCTGTGCTGCAAAGGGAAGCACAGCTTTTTTTTTTTTTTTTTTCTTTTTTTTTTTTTTTTGGAGGTCCTGGGAAAAGCTTTGCCTCTGTTAGTTTATCTGACCTGCCCTTCTAAAATTTCCAGCAGGATGAATTCCTGGCAGCGTCTACTCTTTTTTACTTCTCATCTCAGGTTGCTCCTAGTAGTGTGTCAGAAATTCTTGAAATTCTACATCCTTCATCAGCTGATCCGCCACACTTCTGGGGTCCCCTACAGTGCATCCGGAAAGTATTCACAGCGCTTCACTTTTTCCACATTTTGGTATGTTACAGCCTAATGCCGCGTACACACGGTCAGACTTTTCGTCTACAAAAGTCCGACAGCCTGTCCGACAGACTTTCGACTGACTTTTTTCGGACTTGCGGCAGACTTTCTTACGAACGGACTTGCCTACATACGATCACACAAAAGTCCGACGGATTCGTACGTGATGACGTACGACCGGACTAAAACAAGGAAGTTCATAGCCAGTAGCCAATAGCTGCCCTAGCGTGGGTTTTTGTCCGTCGGACTAGCACACAGACGAGCGGATTTCTGGGTCCGGCGTAGTTACGACGTAAAGATTTGAAGCATGTTTCAAATCTAAAGTCCGTCAGATTTGAGGCTGGAAAAGTCCGCTGAAAGTCCGGGGAAGCCCACACACGATCGGATTGTCAGCCAGCTTTAGTCCGTCGGCCTTTTGTAGACGAAAAGTCCGACCGTGTGTATGCGGCATAATTCCAAAATAGATTAAATTCATTATTTTCTTCAAAATTCTACAAACAATACCCCATAATGACAACGTGAAAGAAGTTTTTTTTTTTTTTTTTTAAATCTTTGCAAATTTATTAAAAAGAAAAAAGAAAAAAAAATCCCATGTACATAAGTATTCACAGCCTTTGCTCAGTACTTTGTTGAAGCACCTTTGGCACCAATTGCAGCCTCAAGTCTTTTTGAGTTTGATGCTTCAAGCTTGGCACACCTATTTTTGGGCAGTTTCTCCCATTCTTCTTTATAGGACCTATCAAGCTCCATCAGGTTGGATGGAAAGCATTGGTGCACAGCCATTTTTAGATCTCTCCAGAGATGTTCAATCGGGTTCAAGTCTGGGCTCTGGACTCAAGGACATTCACAGAGTTGTCCCATAGCCACTCCTTTGTTATCTTGGCTGTGTACTTAGTTTTGTTGTCCTGTTGGAAGATGAACCTTCGCCCCAATCTGAGGTCCCAAGCGCTCTCAAGCAGGTTTTCATCAAGGATTTCGCTGTACATCGCTGCATTCATCTTTCCTTCATATTTCATCTTTCAGTGGCAGGAACTGGGACTAGTCTCCCGATTCATGCCACTGAAAAACATCCCCACAGCATGATGCTGCCACCACCATGCTCCATTGTAGGGATGGTATTGGCCAGGGTGATGAACGGTGCCTGGTTTCCTCCAGACATGACGCTTGCCATCCAGGCCAAAGAGTTCAATCTTTGTTTCATCTGACCAGAGAATTTTGTTTCTCATGGTCTGAGAGTCCTTCAGGTGTCTTTTGGCAAACTCCAGGCGGGCTATCATGTGCCTTTTTACTGAGAAGTGGCTTCTGTCTGGCCACTCTACCACACAGGCCTGATTGGTGGAGTGCTGCAGAGATGGTTGTTGTTCTGGAAGGTTCTCCTCTTCCCACAGAGAAAACCCTGGAGCTCTGTCAGAGTGACCATTTTTTAGATGCAATACATTCTCTGCGTTAAGGTGAAAAACATTCTGCTAGCTGTCCCCCCCCCCCCCCCCCCGTCAATACAGAGCTGTGCCTGTGTGCCCACTCTCCACTCTCTCTCTTCTCACAGTCAGCAGTGGGAGCCATTGGTTCTTGCTGCTTCAAGGGCGGAAGGGTGTGGCTGAGCCCTAAGCCGTGCTGTGTGTCTATGGATGCACAACACAGCTCGGCTCTGGAGCTCGCTTACACATGTCCCCCCACCCATAGCACATGACTTGCTATGTGGGCACATGCAGGAGAGGAGGAGCGGACAGCACCAGCGGGGGTCTTCAGAAGAAGTGCTCACAGAGGGCCACTCTGTGCAATATCCTTGCCTTTAGTATCACCTTAAGCTACATCTCCACCAAAGTTTGCACTGAAAGCGAAAAGAGAAGCCTCCTTGTGACTGTATTCTGTGTGCTGCAATCACAAGCTTCAAAGTGAAGTCCATTTTCCTCAACATGTTTCATGTTACACCCCGTATTTACCCCTTTGCAAAATGTGGAATTTTCCTTTAAATATTGCTGCTAATATAATCCAATCTTTCACATGACCTCCCCTCTTCCATTCAGACTTGAAATTAGACACACGCCCCATTGAGAAAAAAATTCTGCCTTTTTACATTAATTTTTTTTCCTCCAAGTTGCATTCCCTTGGCTAAAAAAAGCTTGCTTTCCCAAATGAAACCTGTGTGACCATTTTACATTCTGTTAATGGATAGATTTCCCAGCCTTATTTGTTATATGTACTTCATACGGAGGGCTAGGATGGAGACAGGTGAGACAGAGTTCATCGCAGTTGTTGAATGTCTCCTCAGTTCACGTCCTCAGATTGTTTTTCAGAGGTTGCCTTTTGGCCATCCTTATTTTGAAAGGTTGTAGTGTATGCTGTCACAGGTTAAAAGTCTAGTTAATCAAAACTTGAAGCATTTATGAACTTTTTCTCACACATACCAAATCAAACTCTGCTTCCCAGCTCTTTGACCACTGTAGCCGAAGTACAATGGCTAATTAACAGAGTGTGACATCTTTTTTATTTGAAGAAGAGGTCTAATTTGTATAGCCATGCTCCTTCACTGTGGCCAGAAGACCTGGTTGGGGAATCAGTCTTGTTGTGTAGCCATGCTTTTTCACTGTGGTCAGAAGACCTGGTGAAGAATCGTTCTTGTTGAGTAGCCATGTTCCTTTACTGTAGTCAGAAGACCTGGTTGGACAATTGGTTTGTTATGTAGCCGTTGTCTTTCACTGTGGTCATAAGACTTGGTTGGAGATATGGTCTTCACTATGGTCAGAAGATTTGGTTGGAGAATTGGTCTTGCTGTGTAGCCATGCTCCTTCACTGTGGTGGGAAGACTTGGACAATCAGTCTTATTGTGTAGCCATACGCCTTCACTGTATTTGGAAGACCTGGTTGGAATATCCGTCTGTTTGTGTAGTCATGTGCCTTCAATTTGGTTAGAAGACCTGGTTAGAGAATTGGTTTGTTGTGTAGCCATGGTCTTTCACTGTGGTCAAAAGAGCTGTTTGGATAATCAGTCTTGTTGTGTAGCCATGCATCTTCACTGTGGTCAGAAGACCTGACTGGATAGAGAAGAGCACAGCGGCTAGCTTCTGGCCAACTCTAACTTCATAAATCACTTTGGTAATCTAGAGATTCCCCGTGGGCATAAAGAAGTGAAAACGATATAAGCCATGTCAACCGTCTATATGCAGTTGGTAAAATTTTGTGACAAAAGCTGTATATTCGCCATACTACCTTGTGTGAACCGAAATTGTAGTGGTGCAGCCATCTTTGTTGATTTTAAGTATCTTTACATTAATTTTGTGCAGGAATTATGCCTTTTATGTTCTGGACAACAACAATCTACAGCAACTGTGGGATTTTTCGAAACACAGCCTCACCATCAAAACCGGCAAGATGTATTTTGCATTTAACCCAAGGCTATGCGTAAAAGAGATCGTTGATATGGAAAATGCGACAGGAACCAGAGGACGGCAGACAGAGCTGGACATAAATCCTAGAAATAATGGAGACCGAGCATCTTGTGAGTAAAAGGAGATTATTATATATATATATATATATATATATATATATATATAATCTCAAATTTCAGTCAGGGTTTTTTTAATTACAGGTATTGACTGTTTACACAATGCTGCTCATTCACATCAGTCCCTCCTCTCAAGGAGCTTGCAATCTAAGATCCCTATCTTACATGCATACATAAACATACTTGGGGCCAATTTAGACAGGAGCCAGTTAACACACCTGCATGTCTTTGGAGTGTGGGAGGAAACCAGAATGCCCGGAGGAAACCTACGCAAGTACAGGGAAAACATGCAAAGTCCATGCAGGTAGTGTCCTGGTTGGGATTTGAACCGAGGACCCCAGTGCTGCAAGGCAGGAGTGCTAACCACTAAGAAATGTGTACTCAGAAGAACATAGATGCTGTGATCTCTTTACCTCTTTCTGAAAATGCTAGTTGCCTGCCTGCCTGCAAGTGGTTCGAATAAGTTCTTGGCTGCAGCTGCTGTCATGAGCTTGGTGTTTTTTTTTTTTACAGTTGGCAATTGTCTGCTCAATAAAAGTGATCTGGGTGGCTGTACAGCCACCTGATCACTTTTACTGAAGGACAAGCACCGCATGTGCCTGATTAGCTGCAGTAGAGAGCAGGGGAGACATTGGGGGTACAATAGACCCCTGAGGTGTCCATACAGAAGATCTGCCACCTAATGTAAGCTATGACATAGCGGGCTTGTTAACCCCTTGTAGTAGTAATGACGATAAAGTGGTTGAAAATGCTCAAGGTTTTTTACCTTCATGCATTCTATACATGAAGGTGAAAAACCTCCTCTGTGCAGCAACCCCCCCCCCCCCCCAATACCTGAGACCAATCTTCCTCCAGCAATGTGCACGAGAGCCTCGGCTCTCTGAGGACTCGCACTCCTCATTGGCTGAGGCAGCAGCGGGAGCCATTGTCCCAGCCATTGAGGAGATAGAGAGGCAGGGCTGAGCCTACTTGAGTGCCCCTATTGCAAGCTGCTTGCTGTGGGGGGGCACTCAGCAGAAGGGGGGGGCCAAGATTGCCAGCGGGGGACACGAGAAGAGGAGGTTCGGGGCTGCTTTGTGCAAAACTACTACACAGGGCAGGTAAGTATTACGTTATTTAAAAAAAATAAACAAAGCCTTTAATATCACGTTAAATGAAAAAACGTGTAAGAAAAATAACTTTTAATAATATACAAATAATTTAAAAAAATAAAACCACCCCCATATCCTAGTTTAAAGTGTCACCTAATGAAAAATTTTAGTTAGTGTTCTGGAAATATTATAGATAGGACACTCCTATCCTCATATTGATTAGTGGTTCCAATTAATAACTACTGCAGTAGGGAACAGACACAGAAGATACACTCCGCATCTTTCCAAATAAGTGTTCTGTTTATTTAACGCAATTGACGTTTTTCTAATAGACATGTTTTACACATGTATCACATTAATATTACAATTGTACTTTTATAGTAACAAGGGGCGTAACATAGGCAGGCTAATTTCTAATCAGGACTTGTAATGAAAATATTAGTGCCGTGTGCAATAAATAGGTAAAGCATACAAAGTAGAATACAATTATATACAGAATTGACAATTACCTTAACAGTATTCTAGTTTGATGCCATTTCGACACACAGAATTTTAAGTCTCGACATGTTTGGTATCAGATTGCTCGACGAAACATTCTATTTTCTCTCAACAATGGTGTATTGTTTGTGTGCACTAAAATTCATTTTAGTTTTTTTTTTTTTTTATTTTTTTCTAAAAAATGTGCATTCCATAAATGGCTGCACAAATATCACATAATGTAAAAAAAAAAAATTGCAACAGCCACTAGTTTATTCTCCGGGACCTCAGCTTTCAGAAAATAATTTTTGTTTTGTTTTTTTCTAGCTAAATAAATATGGATTTTAACGTGTTCAAAAAATAAAAAAATTGCCCCGGACAGCAAGTGGCTAAACGTTAGAGGGAGAGTAGTCCTTAAAAAAATTATCCATTTCCTATTTTGTAATCAAAATAATTTTATACTTTTTATTTGATTCACCTTTTATTTTCTTCTCAGGTGAAAGTCACACACTGAACTTCATATTCAACAGCACACAGAAGAACCGGATCATGTTGACCTGGGAGCGATACCGACCACCTGATTACAGAGACCTCATCAGCTTCACTGTCTACTATAAGGAGGCGTACGTTCTAGATAATTTGTTGTTCTTTTTTTTATTATCCTTCTACATTCTTCTATATAAATTGTTGTGATGAGCGATATATGCCTAATGGGTCCTACATAGAAAATAGTTACTGATCAGCCAGCTTGTAGAAGTTTTTTAAGGCTGCACAGACTTAAAGGTCAGATCATGTACCCTTGCTAAGGTTTCTAACATTGTGGCTGACGGACAAAGCTAAAGTGAACCTGCCAAATTCAAACAGACTTCTTTTTACTAGTTACCTGGCAGGCGTGCTTTTCCAATGGCTTCCCTACTTGGTATGCAGGGACGTGACAAGGTGGGAGCGAAGGAGCATGTGCCCCAAGGCGCAGTGGCTGTATGTAGAGGAGAGGATGCTCTGGGAGTTCCTGCTGCTCCCTTCTGCCCGCCTCTCACTGACAGGAGTGACTTCAGCGTCACTCGTGTCCGCGGGGCATTTTTTCATCCGGAGTGCGATGATAATGGTCATATGCCGCCTCCGGCACTAGCCCCGTGCTTCCTGCTGTCACTTGTAAACACAGAAGCCGGCTTACTGTAACACCACTGACACAGGGGCGTGGTTTTATTTATTTATTTTTTTCAGTGACCTCACCAACACGGACATTTTTTCCTTCCAGTGTCACCACCAGCCCAGGGACATTTTTTCATTACTGTGACACCACCAGCCCAGGGACATTTTTTTTCATTCCAGGGACACCACCACCCCAGGGACATTTTTTGATTCCTGTGACACCACCAGCCCAAGGACTTTTTTTTTTATTCCAGTGACACCACCAGCCCAGGGACATTTTATCATTTCAGTGACACCACCAGCCCAGGGACATTTTTTCATTCCTGGGACACCAGCAGCCCAGGGGCATTTTTTGATTCCTGTGACACCACCAGCCCAGGGACTTTTTTTTTTTTTATTCCAGTGACACCACCAGCCCAGGGACATTTTATCATTTCAGTGACACCACCAGCCCAGGGACATTTTTTCACTCCTGGGACACCACCAGTCCAGGGACATTTTTTCTTTCCAGGGACACCACCAGCCCAGGGACATTTTTTCATTCCTAGGACACCACCAGCCCAGGGACATTTTTTCTTTCCAGGGACACCACCAGGCCAGGGACCTTTTCAGTGACCGCTGAAGCAGGGACATTTTTTTTTTCCTTTCAGTGACACCACTAACCTAGGGACATTTTTTCCCTTGTCACTGGCGGGTCCATCGATTTTAAGCTTTTCACTGGAACCATTTCATGCTACAAACATCTTGGTGCTCGCCACTATTGGCTCTGTCCCCAACGGACGGGTGTCCAATAGGCGGATGAGGGCTTCACTTTCCCATCTTCGCCCTGGGCACTGGTCGACCTTGTCACTGTGTCACCTTGGCACTGTGGTATGTAACCCAGAATGAGTCTGCGGGTTGGACTTTATTGAGCTCATGCTTGTTCCGCATTAGTAAAAGCTCGTTCACACTAGAGGCGCTCTTTGAAGATCGATCTGCGCTCAGATCGCTTTTTGGAGCACATTTGACAGGCAGGGGAGAGGCGTATCGCCACCTCCCTGCCTGTTTTAACCCCTTGATCTTCACTCTCGCACCCTGCAGCTGCATGGATTGCGCATGCTTGTAGAGTGGCCCCATTCAGTTGCATATAGCAACAGAGAGTAGTATTCTTGCTGCAAAGTATGGCCACACACCATGTGTGTGCCACTGCCTCTGCAGCTAAAGGGGAGTAGTGGTATGGGGAGGCGATAAAAGCACAGGTCAACTGTGCTGCGTAAATTGTCAGCACTAAATAAATATTGGTAATAAATAATGCCAGCCCACCGAAAAAAAATCATATTACGTGTATTCTGTTTTCTTTTTCCTGTTTAGTCCTGTTCCTGATGTGACCGAATACGATGGTCAGGACGCATGTGGGTCAAACAGCTGGAACATGCTGGATGTAGACCTGCCACAGAGCAAGGAGAAGAACCCCGGGGTCCTCCTGCAGGGCCTGAAGCCCTGGACTTCCTATGCAATCTTTGTGAAAGCTCTCACACTGACTATGGCGGAGAATCATCACATCCATGGAGCAAAGAGCAAGATTGTCTACATCCGCACCGAGCCTGCAGGTATTTACATTTCTTCATCGTATTTCATGGCAGGGGTGCGTTTTTCACTTCCAGGCATGTTGTAGAGAAAGAGAAAAGCTACATAGAATTCCTCATGAGGAGTAAAAGGAATATTTTCCTTCACCCTACCTAGCAAAAATATATATATTTTATATATATCTATATATATATATTTTAAAAAATTAAATATATATAGATATATCTATAATATTTAATTTTTAAAATATATATAGATATAGATATAGATATTTATTATTATTATAAAAAAAATATATATATAATGTACTGTATATCTATATTTATATTTAAAAAAATAAAATATAGATATTTATATTTATTTTATTTTGTTAGAGATATATATATATATATAGATATATAGATTATATATCTATATATATATAGATAGATATCTATCGACATATATAAATATATAAAAAATAAAGTTAAATATATATCTATATAGATATATATATATCTATATAGATAGAATCTCTATCTATATAGATATATATATTTAATTTTATTTTTTATATATTTATATATGTCAATAGATATATATATATATATATATATATATATATATATATATATATATATATACACACACATACACACACACATTTTAATAGTACCCATTTATTAGTGGAGTAGTATGGAGTAGTGTTGGGCACGTGGCGCTGGGTATGTGGACACGTACAGCACATGTAATTGAATTGTCTGCAAACATCTTATTTTATTTTTTAGTTCCCTCCATCCCCCTGGACGTCATCTCGGCCTCCAACTCCTCGTCTCAGCTGATTGTGAAGTGGAAGCCTCCGTCTCTTCCAAATGGCAATCTCTCCTATTACATT
Organism: Aquarana catesbeiana; assembly: GCA_037953035.1. Taxonomy (NCBI): domain Eukaryota; kingdom Metazoa; phylum Chordata; class Amphibia; order Anura; family Ranidae; genus Aquarana; species Aquarana catesbeiana. Next base: position 180,427 of record JBBHAA010002445.1, read on the forward strand.
GTGCGCTGGCAGCAACAGCCTCAGGACAGTTATCTTTACCAGCACAACTACTGCTCCAAAGGTGCCGTTTCCTATTACTATGGAAGGGGGGGGGAGGGTTGTGGATAGTGTGAGTTGGATACACAGATACTGTTTATTCATTTTGCACATAGCATAAAGGCCTTCTAGGGATGTGTGTATAGGAAATAATTCTGCGCTAACTCAAATAGAAGAAAAGTGAAAAGCTGCTACATAGACAATGTGACAAAGATAATAAACAGTGAATGATAAATAATGTAGCACTGAAAAATAAACATATGTATCTATATGCACATGAATGATACGTGAATCAATCCTACAAAAAAATAACAAGCAAAATGGAAATGGCAGCTTACAGGAGGGTGACCGTACCAGAAGGACGTGTTTCTTCTTATGAGCTTTTTTAGGGCCTTTTCACACTACAGTGTCTGCATTTTCTGTGCATTAAGGGCTCTTTCAGACTTGTGGTGCCTTCCGAAGAGCATTCAGATCACTTTACAGAGGGTATTTGGCAGACAGTGAGGAGGTGTTGTAATGCCTTCTCACTGCCTGATTTAACCTGTTAAAGTGATTGTAAATGCTCTTTTTTTTTTTTAATTTAAATGTTTTGCACAAAGCAGCCCTTATCCTCCTCTTCTCAGGTTCCCCCGTGTGGCACTCCTGGCTCCACCCCTAATCCCCCCCCATCCCTTCCCCCCGTCCCTCCAAGGCACTTTCTCTGAGGGCACTTGTGCATGCATGCTCCCGAGCCCCTGCCATGTGGCTCCCACTGCTGTCTCTGAATCAATGGGGACTGAGAGAGCCGCTGCTCTTGTGCACATGGCAGGATCGAGATGAGCTCAGGTAAGTATAAGGGAGGGGCTGGGGAGCGGCATAAAAAAAGTTTTTTTTACCTTTTAAAGAGGAATTTCACACAAAAATGGAACTTCCGCTTTTTGGAACCCTTCCCCCCTCCGGTGTCACATTTGGCACCTTTCAGGGGGGAGGGGGGTGCAGATACCTGTATAAGACACTTCCGGGCATAGACCCCCCGCAGAATCTGCTGGGGTCTACGCCACTTCCCGTCCCCCCGCTCTGTCTGCTGAGAGACACACAGGTCCCAGAGACAGCAGGGACCATTCGGATTGCGCAGCGTGATTCCCATACCGAAGATGGCGGCGGCATCATCCGAGGACCGAGGGACGATTCGGCCCTCGGGTGCCGACATCGCGGGCGCCCTGGACAGGTAAATGTCCATATTTTTAAAAGTCAGCAGCTGCAGTATTTGTAGCTGCTGACTTTTAAAAAAAATTTAAAATCAGCGGACCTCCGCTTTAATGCAGAGAATGCATTTATAGCAGTGATGGCGAACCCTGGCAGCGCAGATGTTTTGGAACTACATTTCCCATGATGCTCATGCACTCTGCAGTATTGTGAAGCATCATGGGAAATGTAGTTCCAAAACATCTGGGGTGCCGAGGTTCGCCATCACTGCATTATAGGATAAGTTCACATTTTAACAAAAAAAGATAATAAATGCACATTTTTATTTTTATTTTTGCAGGTAAAAAAAAATGTGCATTTATTATTTTATGTTTCTGAAGCCTCTAAAGCAGGGGGTCTCAAACTGGCCGGCCCGCCAGCTGTTGCGGAACTACAAGTCCCAAGAGGCATTGCAAGGCTTGACAGTTCCATCATGCATCTGCCTGTGGGGAGTCATGCTTGTAACTGTCAGCCTTGCAAGGCCTCTTGGGACTTGTAGTTCCGCAACAGCTGGCGGGCCGGCCAGTTTGAGACCCCTGCTCTAAAGCATTGCTCCAGCGACCAGCAGATTGCTGGTGCAATGCAGGTCTCAGTCAGATCTGTCCGTGTATCTGTGCTCCCATACATCGTACAGGGAAAGCAGATACAATCTGACAGGAAGACTTGGTGAACTACTGCAGCACTCCATAGCACCGTGGTAGTTCATTGAGAACTACAAGCCGACAGCCGCAAAGGATATTGGGACTTGTAGTTTTCCATTCATACGGCCAGGTGGGAGGAGCTTTTTTTTTTTTTTTTAAATTGTTGACAGATAGCGGGGGGGGTGCAGATCCCCGCTAGCTGTTAGATTGGGTGGGAGCGGAGGCCGGTCCATTCATACTATGTTACATGTTACACACCGAATATGGGTGTAACGTAATGTTACGAAAAGTGATCCTATCCTCTAAGGTAAAAACCTTCTGCCTTTAGAGCAACTTTAATGCTTCACCATTGTGCCGCAATTGCATGCAGTTGCAGTTGCAGCTCGGCCCCGTTACTTGGCAAACTTGGCAGGCGCTACCACCTGTCAAACCCTCCACAAGGAGTTTAAAATTTCGCAGCCATGGCATCTGTACTGCCCCATCTGGCTGTATTGGGACAGTTTGGGTGAGCAGCCAGAGGGCAATAAAATTGCTATAGCCGCTAGCAGTAATCGATGTGTTCTGCTGGCCAGGAAGGCTCCCCGTGGCAGCCCCTCCATGCTAGCAGAATACAAATACAGGAGGAACCTTGACTGTGTTGAAAATGGAGCGACTTTCTTTCCTTCAACCCATGCTGGAAGGAAAGACTATAGAATCATCTATGAGGCTGCTTTTCTGTCTTAGCCCCCGGTTATACCAAATCCGACTTTGAAACCGTGCGACTTCACTTGAAAGCGCACGATTTCAAAGCCGCATGTCAGTGCGACTTCAGGTGCTACTTTTCTGACATCTGTGTGATTTCATGCACAGATGTCTATGCAAGTCGCACCTGAAATTGTCAAGAGTGCAGGAACTACTCTTTCAAATCGGTGCTTTGAACAGTTCCATTGATGACAATAGGGTGCCACGTATCATGCGATTTGGACCTGTCAGATCGCATGACAAGTCGCACCGGTGTGACCAGGGGTTTACAGAGAAAAAAAGGCTTAGAGTATACATACTGCCCCCCCACCCCCAACCTTCCACCTGAACCATGTAGCCGCTCAGGGCTGTACACATGCCGTGGCATGTCGCATTTGCCGGGTGTTACCACCACCGAACCCGACCAGTGCAAGTCTGTGGGGCCATGCGGCGTGGTGGTGCAATATTTATAGGTGTTAAATCAAACAGTGAGGAGGCCACATGTTGCCTACTTGTTGCCTGTCAAATCCCCATTGATCCATCGCAAAGCACTTCTTGCTTGAGGTTGCCATTTTGATAAAGCCCAGAACCCCCCTGAGCAGCAGTAAATCTTAAAGCTGTCAGCAGATCGGCCTCTACATTTTAGGCACAGTGCCAGGGAATAGAGAGCAACTGAGCATGTGCAGAGCATGGTGAGACAGTATAGTACTGGATTTTAACCACTTCCCGTCCCTGCCTATAGCAGAATTATGGCCAGGCGGTGGTTCTGTTATCCTGACTATGACGTCTTTCAGGATAACATGCCGGCGCGCCCACTTGGGTGCAGAGTGGCGATCGGTGGTGCTGTGTGTCATTCTGGCACACGTCTCCGATCGCGGTAAGGAGTCCCTGATGGAGGCTCCTTACCACGTGATCAGCTGTGCCCAATCACAGTGTGAACCAGGAAGTGCCCGTAAATGGCTTTCCTCGGTTCACGCTAACAGGGAGAGCTGATCGGTGGCTCTCCCTGTCAGAAGGGGGGGGCGGGGTCTGCGCTGATAATCAGCATATTGATTATCAGCGTAGCCCCCATGAGAGGTGCCCATCAGTAACACCTGTCAGTGCCCCATCAGTAATGCCCGTCAATGCCCTTCAGATGCCAATCAGTAATGCCTGTCAGTAGCTCCTCATCAGTGCTGCCTATCCAGTGCCATCTATTAGTGCCGATCAGTGCCGCCTATCAGTGCCCATCAATTGTTCATATGGGTTCCTTCTCATCGGTGCTCGTCAGTGAAGGAGAAAACAAAATTTTATAACAGAAACGAAGAACAGAAAAAGAAAAACTTTTTTTTTTTTTTTTTTCCAAAATATTTCAGTCTTTTTTTAGTTTAGAAAAAAATAAAAACCCCTGAAGTGATCAAATACCATCAAAAGAAAGCTCTATTTGTGGGAAGAAAATGTTTAAAAATGTAGTTTGTGTACAGTGTAGCATGACCGCGCAATTGTCCTTCAAAGTGCGACAGCTGAAAATTGTCCTGGGCAGGAAAGGGGGGGGGGGGTGCCCGGTATAAAAGTGGTTAAACAGTATAGATACTTTATTTTTAATGTATTGCATAGCTAAACCTGCAGAATTTGCCAGCCTGAAGAGATCTAGGAGGACTTCATTTTTTTTTTTGACCACTTTAAAATGTACACATGTAGCGCTTCATTCTCAAAGCTAACACATCAGGATAAATACTTATTTAAAAAAAAAAAAAAAAATGACAGTTATTTTAAGTTTGAATCCAATATAATTTGAGCATTACAGTCACTTGGCTGATAATAGAGGTGCCTTAGGCTGGTGTTAAAGCTTTAAGAATTCGATCTGTAGTGCCAGACAGCCTGAGATGAGATGCAGTTGTTAAATTCCTCTTTACTTTAAAAACATCCTTATAGTGGAATTCCGCGCATACTTCCCAATACTTCATTCTGACGTTCAGATAACGCGGGATTAGAATGTCACCATTGGGTTGTATTGATAGCCTTTGTATTGATTTGTTTTTAGGGATCGACTATGGTATGTGCAAAACTTGGCTGTTATCTAATATTATCTTATTTATATTATGTTTTATCACGGACATTTTTCGCTAAGTCTCTCATTATATCGCAGTTCCCAACCTTTATTTCACTTGTTGTACCCCTTGGCAATCCATTACCATAAACTGTGACCCCGCCCCCAAAATCAGTCAGTATGATACTGACGCTAAATTAATAGTGCGCTAAATTTCAATTCTAAACTTCATTTTAAACTCCAGTGAGTATGTGACAAACCGAGATCTTAAAAAAAAATATGTAAAAAGTCCACGTGCACAATAATATAAAAAACCTCTTGATTGCTGAAGAAACGTGAATAAACTCAATCCTTGCTCTGTGTTAGTCTCTACAAAGAATACGTGCCGACCAGTAATCACCACCACCTCCATGTGCAATGCCTGCTCACCTCAATTAAAGACCCCCTTGGGTCTATTTGCACTTTTGATAATAATCCACGAACATGTTCCGATTGATCGTACACTAGTTTTCAGCTAATGGCTCCAGGAATACCAGGACTTTTCCCATAGACCATTTCTTCCTCCAGATTACAGTTTCTCAAAGCAAATAAAACATAATCATCGCGCAAGATTGCTTAAAAAGTACTTGCTTTTAATAAATAACATCGTATACGCTCACATTTAGGCAGAAATAAAACCACATTGAACGATGAGTTCAGTATTGGGACAGCTCTCCTCCTCACTACACATCCAGGGTAATAAGACACTCAAGGTATCATCACCAGCTCCTCCCGACGCGTTGCGTCACAGGTCACGTGACTTGAGAAAGTTTAATATGAAGTTTATAATCGCAATTTAGCGCACTATTAATTTTTGCTATTCTATTTTATATGTGGTATAAGAACACATTTGAAATGGTTGCAGCTGTTTTTCATTAATATAATTAGTCACATTATTTTAGTTTTAGGTTGTTTGCTACTCATATCAGCGCTTTAGTAATATATTTCACAATGTGATACTGACACTGCCTGAAACATGTCCACAAGCTGTATACATAGAATGTGTAATTAAAATCATCACCATCACTGCACCAGGACTCACCCCAAACCTTATACTATACTTTTTCTAATTTACAAAATTACAGTTTACCAGTATTGGGTGTGGTTTAGGTACTCCTGTGGCTCTGATTTTAAGTACACCACAATATTTAAGGGTCAAAAGCATACAGCTTGTCAGCATTGGGTGAGGTATTGGGTGAATCCTGGTGCTCCTGTGTCCCCCGATTTTAAGTATAGTTGTCACTTAACAGCACAATTACATTCCCCGCATCTGATATTCACTGTCATCCTGTGCCTTAATCCTCACTCCTCTTTTCTCCTTCTCCTCTCCCTCCTCCTCTCTTTCACCTCTTCTTCTCCTTCCCTCCTCCTCTCTTTTCTTTCCCCCTCTTTTCCTTCCCCTTCCTTTTTCTCTGCTCATCTCCTTCCCCTTTTTCCTCTCTTTGCCTTCCCTTTCCCCGCTCTTTGCCTTCCCTTTCTCCATTCTTCACCTTCCCTTTCTGTGCTCTATACCTTCCATTTCTTCATTCTTCACCTTCTCTTCTCTTTGCCTTCTCTTTCTCCTCTCTTCTCTTTGCCTTCTCTTTCTCCTCTCTTCTCTTTGCCTTCCCTTTCTCCTCTCTTCTCTTTGTTTTCCCTTTCTCCTCTCTTCTCTTTGCCTTCCCTTTCTCCTCTCTTCTCTTTGCCTTCCCTTTCTCCTCTCTTCTCTTTGCCTTCCCTTTCTCCTCTCTTCTCTTTGCCTTCCCTTTCTCCTCTCTTCTCTTTGCCTTCCTTTTCTCCCCCTCTGTGCCTTCCTTTTCTCCCCCTCTGTGCCTTCCTTTTCTCCCCCTCTGTGCCTTCTTTTTCTCCCCCTCTGTGCCTTCCTTTTCTCCTTCCCTTTCTCTGCTCTTTACCTTCCTTCTCTTTGCCTTCCTTGTCTCCCCTCTTTGCCTTCCCTTTTTTCTGCTCTTTGCCTTTTCTTTTCTCTGCTCTTTGCCATTTCTTTTCTCTGCTCTTTGCCTTCCTTTTCTCTGCTTTTCTCCTTGCCTTTCTCTGCTCTTTACCTTCCTTCTCTTTGCCTGCCCTTTCTCCCCTCTTTGCCTTCCCTTTCTCCCCTCTTTGCCTTCCTTGTCTCCCCTCTTTGCCTTCCTTGTCTCCCCTCTTTGCCTTCCTTGTCTCCCCCTCTTTGCCTTCCTTGCCTCCCCCTCTTTGCCTTCCTTGTCTCCCCTCTTTGCCTTCCTTGTGTCCCCCTCTTTGCCTTCCTTGTCTGCCCTCTTTGCCTTCCTTGTCTGCCCTCTTTGCCTTCCTTGTCTGCCCTCTTCCCTCTTTGCCTTCCTTGTCTGCCCTCTTCCCTCTTTGCCTTCCTTGTCTGCCCTCTTCCCTCTTTGCCTTCCTTGTCTGCCCTCTTCCCTCTTTGCCTTCCTTGTCTGCCCTCTTCCCTCTTTGCCTTCCTTGTCTGCCCTCTTCCCTCTTTGCCTTCCTTGTCTGCCCTCTTCCCTCTTTGCCTTCCTTGTCTGCCCTCTTCCCTCTTTGCCTTCCTTGTCTGCCCTCTTCCCTCTTTGTCTTCCTTGTCTGCCCTCTTTGCCTTCCTTGTCTGCCCTTTACCTTCCCTTTCTCTGCTCTTTACCTTCCCTTTCTCTGCTCTTTACCTTCCCTTTTTCCCCTCTTTGCCTACCTTTTCTCCGCTCTTTGCCTTCTTTTTCCCGGCTCTTTGCCTTCCTTTTCTCCGCTCTTTGCTTTCCTTTTCTCCGCTCTTTGCTTTCCTTTTCTCCGCTCTTTGCCTTCCTTTTCTCCGCTCTTTGCCTTCCTTTTCTCCGCTCTTTGCCTTCCTTTTCTCCGCTCTTTGCTTTCCTTTTCTCCGCTCTTTGCCTTCCTTTTCTCCGCTCTTTGCCTTCCTTTTCTCCGCTCTTTGCCTTCCTTTTCTCCGCTCTTTGACTTCCTTTTCTCCGCTCTTTGCCTTCCTTTTCTCCGCTCTTTGCCTTCCTTTTTTCCCTTCTCTGCTCTTTTCCCTTCCCCCTCCCACCTCCTCTCCTCTCCTCTCTTCTCCCTCCCTCCTCTTCTCTTCTTCCTTCATTCACTCTTCTCCTTCCCTTCACTCATTCTTTTTTTTGTATGGATCATATGTTTTAGGATATAGTTTGTAGGACCAGATTGTGAGTGTTTCTGGTGTTCATCTGCGGGATTGTATGTGTCTTTATGCAGGTAAAGTTCCTAGTCGAAAATATGCCAACGAGACGATTGACGCAGAGGGCGAGAAGGAGCCCACCAAGACTGATGCTGGAGGGGGGCGAGAGAAGGGGATGTGCTGTGCCTGCCCCAAAACTGAAGCGGAGAAGAAGAAAGAGAAAGATGAGGCAGAGTACAGGAAGATGTTTGAGAATTTCCTACATAACTCCATCTTTGTACCCAGGTAACACAGCATAGCCCAGCATACAGTATGTTTGTAACAAGTGCCTTCAGGGCGAGAACGACATTGTCCTCACTGCTGAGAGTGAATGTAGGCATGGCCTGCTTACCTGTTCAAGCTCTGCAACCTCCAGACTCTTCCACCACTTCCTCAAACTCAACCTATTCAAAACCGTGCTCATAAGTTCCCCTCCCCCACATGCCCCTTCCCCTGATCTCTCTGTCAAGATCGATGGCACAACTATCTGCCTGGCATGCCAAGGATCTAGGTGTAGTCCTGGACTCTGAAATCTCCTTTTCGGCCTCACATCCAATCACTGTGCAAATCTTGCTGCCTCAACCTCCGTAACATCTCCAAAATACGTCCCTTTCTAACCAATGACACCATAACGTTCCTAATTCACTCCCTGGTTATCTCCTGCCTCGACTCGCTCCTCATTGGCTTACCTTTATATAGGCTACCCCCCCCCCCCCCCCTTCAGTCAGGCTACCAGGCTCATCCACCTTACAAACCACTCAGCGTCTGCTACCCCTCTCTGCCAATCCTATTGGCTCCCGCTCACCCAACTAATTAAACTCATAATACTAACAACAACTTCCAAAGCCATCCACAACTTGTCCCCCAGCTACATCACTAACCAAATCATTCTGCCAAGACCTCCTGCTCTCTAGCTCCCTTGTCACCTCCTGCCACTCTCTCCTTTTCCTGAGCCTCTCCTATCCTATGGAACTCCCTACCCCAAGCTGTCCGACTATCTCCTTCTCTGTTTGCTTTTAGACAATCCCTGAAAACCCTCCTCTTCAGAGAAGCTTATTCTGCCCACACCTAACAACTGTACTTTAATTTTCAGATCGTCCCCCGCACCTATTACATTTTGTATTACTTGACCCTCCCTTCTAGATTGTAAGCGCTAATAAGCAGGGCCCTCTGATTCCTTCTGTATTAAATTGTATTGTAACTGTACTGTCTGCCCCTATGTTGTAAAGCGCTGTGCAGACTGTTGGCGCTGCCCAGTCGCTGATCACCGTCATTTGTAGTTTAAAAAAATAAAAAAAAATATTATTCCAGTATTTATACCATAGCTTAGGCGCTAGAACGTTTACACAAACCAATCAATATACACTTATTGGGATTTTTTTTTTTTTTTTTTAACCAAAGACATGTAGTAGAATACATTTTGGCCAAAATTTATGAAGAAATTTGATTTTTTTACATTTTTTGTTTAGATAAGTTTTGCAACAGAAACTAAAAAATATTGGGGGGTTTTTTCAAAATTTTTGATCTTATTTTCTTTTTATTGCAAAACATAAAAAAAACAGTGGTGATCAAATACCACCAGCTCTATTTTTGTGAAAAAAAAAATCATATAAATTTTGTTTGTGTACCGCGTTACATGACCATGCAATTACCAATTAAAGAAGCGCAGTGCCGAATAGCAAACAAAATAATTTAAAAATGGCCTGACAATGAAGGGGGTAAAATCTTCCGAAGCTCTATAATCATTTATTTACTCATTTTGATTTATTATTATTATTACACTCATTATTTTTATTTTTGTTAAGGTTAGGGGGTTAATGTATTTACTTTATTTCAGTATTATTATTTATTTTGCATTTGAGCAGAAAAATGCTCAAAAACTCACAAAAAATGCTTAAAAAATGTACAAAACGTGCGTTTTTAATGCATTTCTGAGGGGGGAATATGCTTTTTAAAATGCTCCAATCTGCCCAAATCGAGCTACCAAAGAAGCTCCAAAACTTCACTTCAGGCGTTTTGGAGTGGAGAGGTTTACCAACTCCATGGAAATCAATTGATTTTTTTTTTTTTTAAATGTTTTCTCCTGCAGCATTTTAGAGCTTCGAGCTACAAAAGGCTCCGATCTGAATTGGGCCTAAAGCCTAGTACACACAATCAGAAAATTGTACGAAAAATACCACTTTCTAATCGATCGTACGATAATCTGATTGTTAATACACAGCTTTTGAAAGCCGTTCACGACAGTTTAACCGAAATCATCGGAAGGGACAAACGCGAAAATGTTTCTCGTACTTTACCAGATTGTACGATTTTCCTTTAACTGCCTCAATACCGGGCACTTTCACCCCCTTCCTGCCCAGTATTTTGTATTTAATCACTGCTAGGATTTTTATTTTTTTCAAAAGAAAAAAGACCGAAAATTTTGAAAAAAAAATGTTTTTCTTATTTTCTGTTAGTAAATTTTGTTAATAAGTAATGATTGGCCGCACTGATTGGCAGCACTGGGCACTGATTGGCGGCACTGATGGGCACTGATTGGCGGCACTGATGGGCACTGCTGGGGCTTTCCTGTAATCAGGGCACTGATGATCAGTGCCCTGTTTAACCTGCCCAGGTCTCCTCTGCGAGGAGATGCTGCTGATCGGCTCTCCTTGCCACACTCTGTCAGTGTGAGGAGAGCCAATTCACAGCACTTCCCTATTTACATGTGACCCGGCAGTGATTGGACACAGCCCATCACATGGTTAAAGAGCCGTGGCTCCTCCCAGAATGAAAGCCTCACCGCCCCTCCGTTATTTGACGGTGGGCGGGTGGCAAGCGGTTAATCAATACAGTTTTCATCTGATAATACAATACAACACATTACATCACTTCCGAAGTTGTATTCTGTCGTACAGGAGTTTTGTAACTTTAGTAACCTCTTCATTTTATGAGACTAGCATGAAAAAAATGGACGATCATTTGTCTGTTAATCTCGTGTGTACCAGGCTTTGGTGTTGAGTATTTAAAGAAAATATACAGTGCCTTGAAAAAGTATTCATACCCCTTGAAATTTTCCACATTTTGTCATGTTACAACCAAAAAATGTAAATGTATTTAATTGGGATTTTATGTGATAGACCAACACAAAGTGGCACATAATTGTGAAGTGGAAGGAAAATGATAAATGGTTTTCAACGTTTGTTACAAATAAATATGTGAAAAGTGCGGTGTACATTTGTATTCAGCCCCCTTTTGCTCTAATACCCCTAACTAAAATCTAGTGGAACCACTTGCCTTCAGAAGTCACCTAATTAGTAAATAGAGTCCACCTGTGTGTAATTTAATTTCAGTATAAATACAGTTCTGTGAAGCCCTCAGAGGTGTTAGAGAACCTTAGTGAACAAACCGCATTATGAAGGCCAAGGAACACACCAGACAGGCCAGGGATAAAGTTGTGGAGAAGTTTAAAGCAGGGTTAGGTTATAAAAATATATCCCAAGCTTTGAACATCTCACGGAGCTCTGTTCAATCCATCATCCGAAAATGGAGAGAGTATGGCACAACTGCAAACCTACCAAGACATGGCCATCCACCTAAACTGACCATCCGGGCAAGGAGAACATTTATCAGAGAAGCAGCCAAGAGGCCCATGGTAACCCTGGAGGAGCTGCAGAGATCCACAGCTCAGGTGGGAGAATCTGTCCACAGGACAACTATTAGTCGTGTTCTCCACAAATCTGACCTTTATGGAAGAGTGGCAAGAAGAAAGACATTGGTGAAAGAAAGCCATAAGAAGTCCCATTTGCAGTTTGTGAGAAGCCATGTGGAGGACACAGCAAACATGTGGAAAAAGGTGCTCTGGTCAGATGAGACCAAAATTGAACTTTTTGGCCTAAAAGAAAAAGGCTACATGTGGCGGAAAACTAACACTGCACATCACCCTGAACACACCATCCCCACCGTGAAACATGGTGGTGGCAGCATCATGTTGTGGGGATGCTTTTCTTCATCAGGGACAGGGAAGCTGGTCAGAGTTGATGGGAAGATGGATGAAGCCAAATACAGGACAATATTAGAAGAAAACCTGTTAGAGTCTGCAAAAGACTTGAGACTGGGGCGGAGGTTCACCTTCCAGCAGAACAACGACCCTAAACATACAGCCAGAGCTACAATGGAATGGTTTAGATCAAAGCATATTCATGTGTTAGAATGGCCCAGTCAAAGTCCAGATCTAAATCCAACTGAGAATTTGTGGCAAGACCTGTTCACAGACGCTCTCCATCCAATCTGACAGAGCTTGAGCTATTTTGCAAAGAAAAATGGGCAAAACTTTCACTCTAAATGTACAAAGCTGGTAGAGACATCCCCAAAAAGACTTGCAGCTGTAATTGCAGTGAAAGGGGGTTCTACAAAGTATTGACTCAGGGGGGCTGAATACAAATGCCCCCCACACTTTTCACATTTATTTTATAAAAAAAAATTGATAACCAATTATTTTCTTTCCACTTCACAATTATGTTCCACTTTGTGTTGGTCTATCACATAAAATCCCAATAAAATACATTTACATTTTTGGTTGTAACATGACAAAATGTGGAAAATTTCAAGGGGAGTGAATACTTTTTCAAGGCACTGTACACTCACCGGCCACTTTATTAGGTACACCTGTTCAATTGCTTTGTAACACAAATTGTAATCAGCCAATCACATGCCAGCAATTCAATGCATTTAGGCATCTAGGCGTGGTGAAGACGACTTGCTGAAGTTCAAACCGGGCATCAGAATGGGGAAGAAAGGGGATTTAAGTGACTTTGAACGTGACATGGTTGTTGGTGCCAGACGGGCTGGTCTGAGTGTTTCAAAAACTACTCATCTACTCACCTTGTTGAATCTATGCCATGAAGAACGAAGGCAGTTCTGAAGGCAAAAGGGGGTTCAACCCGGTACTAGCAAGGTGTACCTAATAAAGTGGCCGGTGAGTGTATATCTGGTTAGCGTTTAACTTTAACCGTGTCTACACTAAAAATGGTTAAAAATTCAGCTTCTCCGCCTATTTGTGTAAAGGTCGGCCAGACTAAGTAGACAAGAAAAAAAAAAAAAAAGCAAGATGTAGCTGCAGGAGGAATGTGAAGCGGGATTTTGTTTTAATCCTACCTGACAAGTACAGGCAGCCCAAGGAGAGGAAAAGTCTATCCAAGGGGGGTGGTCAAATCACAATGGAAAGTCCTAATTTCTTGTGTTCTGTGTGACATCATGTTTACCTGCTGTTTTCTGTGTTAACCCCTTCCATTGAAAAGATGACAGGAAATGGCACGATGCATGAAAGACTGCTGTCACTTCTTCATTACAGTGATGTAAGTGCAGTTGGGTTCTTTGCATAAGTTCCTGCCAGTCCAATGCCTTCTGACTTTTTTGTAGTTCTTCGCTGCACCATGCACTCTTCGGAAGTTGAACCCAGTCTTGTTGTAGCAGAGAGACACAACAGTGTAGCTTAGAAAGAACATTGTGCCCTAGTCTCTGTCCTAAAGTGGGGCAGCACAGTGGCTAAGTGGTTAGCACTTCCACCTGGCAGCACTGGGGTCGTTGGGTTCAAATCCCAACTACAGCACTACCAGCCTGGAGTTAGCTTGTTCTCCCTGTGCCTGCGTGCAGTCTTCTCCGTGTACTGCGCTGCTTAAATTGACGACTCTAAATAACTTCATGTAATTAACCATTTGCCGACTGTGCTATAGCCACGTGACGGCTACTGCGCGGATGTCCAGTTCTGGGAGGAGCGCCTATTGACGATTTCCCAGAACCACGCCCTCCCAGAACGCCACGCTCTGTGAATAGTTGTGTCCTTCATTTTGTCAATCATAGTGGCCCTTTACCATGTGATTGGCTGTGCCCAATCATGGCTGATCACGATGTTAACACACTTGCCGGTTATCAGCATTCCTTTCCTCATGCTGTCACTGTGTGAGGAGAGGAGAGCCGCTAACCGGCAAGTGTGAAAAGGGACATCTACACTGATTTAGCAGGGCACTGATCATCAGTGTTCTGATGATCAGTGGAGCCTCATCAGCGCCCACCAGCGCTGCCTCTTCAGCGCCCACCGGCGCTGCCTCTTCAGCGCCCACCGGCGCTGCCTCTTCAGCGCCCACCGGCGCTGCCTCTTCAGCGCCCACCGGCGCTGCCTCTTCAGCGCCCACCTGCGCTGCCTCTTCAGCGCCCACCTGCGCTGCCTCTTCAGCGCCCACCAGCGCTGCCTCTTCAGCGCCCACCAGCGCTGCCTCTTCAGCGCCCACCAGCGCTGCCTCTTCAGCGCCCACCAGCGCTGCCTCTTCAGCGCCCACCAGCGCTGCCTTATCAGCGCCCACCAGCGCTGCCTTATCAGCGCACATCAGGGAAGGCAAAAAATTATCTGTTTGCAAAATTTTATAAAACTTTTATTTTTTTCTTTCAAAACTTATGGTCAAATTTCATATGAGTACAGCGTTGCAAGGGCCGTGCAATTGTCATACAAAGTATGACAGCGCTGAAAGCTGAAAATTGGCTTGGGCAGGAAAGGAGTCAAAGTGCCCGGTAGGCAAGTGCTTACGCCCAGCATTGGTCGGTATCTCACATGATTCTGCATGACTTGGTTCTGTTGGCAAGTGTGTGTTTTTTCCCCACATACACTTTTTTGGTGATGCCTGGGGGTTATAGAACAGGTATAGACAGTGATCACTATTAAACCCTTCTATCCTAATCTTACAGGACACATTATTGTGATTATTATGATAATGTTCATTTATTATTTTATCAGTCAACTTTACTGTTACTGCAACGATAGAAGCAGTGTATCCGGAGCAGTGTAACCTTGGTAAATCCTTGGGAACCCTACCTGGACCCCATGATGTGTGATATCTAAACCCTTATTTTTTTTTTCAGAAGAGTAGGTCCACACTTAAAATTAGATAATTTTTGTTCTTTTAATTTGTCTCTTTCCGTCTTATCTGGCTGGTCCCCAAAATTCTAAAGCCCCCATCCCCCCCCCCCCCCGCTTGCTTGCAGGTGTTTTCTTTAGCTACCATAGCTTGGTTGCTAAAGAAACTCCCATATCTGCGGTAAGGGAGCAGAGCTGTGTGAATCCCTAGACACACGCAGCTCCCGGCAAGTCGTACCCGGCTTCCTCCTCCTCTCTGCTCCCAGCAATTTGACTGACAGAAGCAGGAGCCTATCACCCAACTGCTCTCAGTACTCTCCTCTACAAACTGGAATTTTGGAGAATGTGGATTTTCTTAGACCCAACGGCCGTGACAGGAGACTGCAGGTAAGTGTTTGGGGACGGGAGGTCGTAAAAAGTAATGGTGGTGTTTTTTTAACTTAATGCAAAGAATGCATTAGGAATTAAAAATGCCTAACGTTTAGTTTTCACGATTGACAGTTCACCTCTTGCCACCCATGTGAGACATATATGCAGTGTGGCAAAGAAGGTCTGTATTTTCAGTAGACCCCGGTTTTGAGAAATGGTCAGGAGCTGGTAGCACCAGATGCTGATCACCTGACTGCTGTGACAGCCAGTCACAGTGGTCACGTAATAGGGCAGTCCTGACCGGCCCCGCCCTGTCCCCCCCCCCCCCCCAGGTATAAAGACCCTGTTAAAGAGACTCAGGGCTGGGGGAGATATTTTGTGCTTTTAAAGATTGAAACATTAGCCTGTTGCCATCCGCATAACACTCATGTGCGGAACCAAAAGTATGGGCTTTAAAGGCCACGCGCCACACACGTGTCACTGGGCAGCCAATGTTTTTGTGCGGAGAACGGGCTCCCAGCACAGAGACCAAGCTGTCAGACAGCTGTCAGTCCCCACTAATGACCCCCCTGCCCCCTTCCCGAGCATACAGACCATATTAAAGGGACCCCAGGGCTGGATGGGAAGAGGTTAAATGTCTAGTGATGGGGTCTTAAAATGTATCTGGCCCTACTGGGTACTATACCTTCTACTGCCCCCAAAGAAGGGGCTCTATTCCTTCCACTAACACAAACAATGGGGTACTATGGGGCACAAACAATGGGGTACTATTCCACCCACTAATGTGAGAGATGGTGAACTAATAGTCCCATTGACACCAATGATTGGGCACTATTCCACCCACTGACAGGAAAGACGAGCACTATTTCTCCTATTGACTCCAAAGATTGGGGCACTATTCCTCCTACTGACACAAACAATGGAGTGCTATTCATCCCACTGATATCAGAGATGGGGAACTAATAGTTCTACTGACACCAATGCTGGGGCACTATTCTTCCCACTGACACCAATGACAGGACACTATTCCTCCCACTGATATCAGAGATAGGGAACTAATAGTCCCACTGACACCAATGATGGGGCACTATTCTTCCCACTGATATCAGAGATAGGGAACTAATATTCCCACTGACACCAATGCTGGGGCACTATTCTTCCCACTGATATCAGAGATAGGGAACTAATAGTCCCACTGACACCAATGACAGGACACTATTCCTCCCACTGCTATCAGAGATGGGGAACTAATAGTCCCACTGACGCCAATGTTGGGGCACTATTCCTCCTACTGACACCAAAGATGGGCCCCTATTCCTCCCACTGATATCAGAGATGGGGAACTAATACTGACACCAATGATGGGGCACTATTCTTCCCACTAATATCAGAGATAGGGAACTAATAGTCCCACTGACACCAATGATTTGGCACTATTCCTCCCACTGACCAATTATGTTCTTTCATTCCCACTGACCGCCAAGCCTATGGCGTTGTGTGCTCCCATAGGCCATAGTCCGGTCCCTGTAAAGTTTGAAGGGGAGTAAACTGGCCCTTTGTTTTGAAAATTTGGAGACCCCTGGTCTAGTGTAATATCTAAAAAAGAAATACAAAAAAATTGTAATTTTGTTAATTTTTTTTTTTTTTACAATATTTGCTGATGCGATACGATCATTGCATGCCGTGAAAATTGCAGTAGTTTCAGTCGCAAAAAAACGTTTCTAGGCTGACAAACCAAGCAGACACTTTTCCAGGAAGATGAGACTTTACAAGCATCGGTTTCCATCACCGAATGCTTTGAACACGACACCCAACAAGAATTTCGATTTTGCCCTTAAAATATCCCATGTGAATGGCAGCTGAATGCCGAGTGTTTGTGAAACTTCTAAAGAATAGATAAAGTGAATTCATCACTCATCGCGGCTCCTGTTAATGGTGGATCACATTTCTCAGCTACGTTCTGAGAGCAATTCCGCCCTTATTTATCTTCAACCGTGGCTGGAGGAGTCTGTAGGATACACACTACATGGTGATGAATGTAAGTGCTTGGATGGCTTATGACTTCATCCTGCCCGAGCTTGTCTGGTGGGTTCTGCGGAATATTGTTTTTGCAGAGAAGAGGAAGTAATGCAGGTAGACAGGTGATCCTCATTTGCCCTTATTAAGGTGAGGATGGGGCTCCTTGGTTTGTTTGTTTTTCGCAAATACACAGAGGGACTGATTTCTGCTGTTTGCACAGCTTTTTGCTGCCTTGAAGGTACGTTGTCCATGAAAACAATTGCATCATGTGGGAGAGCTTATAATAACATTTACAACTGTGTGTGTAAAAGTACCCACGTCTAGTTGAGCAGCTTAGTTCTTTGTTAGCTGCCAAAGGAGGCAACCCAAGGAAAGTTGGTTGTTTTCTCCTCTGGGACTTCTTGACGAGAGTTTGGCTGTGCGAACAGTGGTGATCCTCTCTCCAGGATGACCCCCTAGCTCTACTTTTACACCTTACCCCCTTCATAAAAGAAGGCCTACAAAAAAAACAAAAAACTCTTCTTGTCCATCTACTTCAGGGGTCTCCAAACTTTCTAAACAAAGACCAGTTTACTGTCCTTCAGACCATAGAGGGGAAAGATTGTGGCCAGTGGAAGTAGATAATGCCTCAGGCTTGGTGGTCAGTGGGAGGAAGAAAAAATACATACCACTCATATGGTTTAGTAGGAGGTGGAATAGTGCCCCAATATTGGTGTCAGTAGGAGAAATAGTGCCCCATCATTGGTATTATTTTGACGAATATTGCATTGAATCAGCAGAAGGAATAGTGTCCCAAGGGCCACATCTGCCCTGTGCACCACATTTTGGAGAGTAACAAAGTGGGAGTTAAAAAAAAAAATACATACCACCCATGTGGTTAGGAGGAGGAATAATGCCCCATGATTGGTATCAGTGGGAGGAATGTGCCTCATCATTGGCGTCAGTGAGGGGGGGGAATAGTGCCCCATCATTGGCGTCAGTGGGGGGGATAGTGCCCCGTCATTGGCATCAGTGGGGGGGATAGTGCCCCGTCATTGGCATCAGTGGGGGGGATAGTGCTCCGTCATTGACGTCAGCGGGTGGGAAAATAGTGCCCCATCATTGGCGTCAGCGGGTGGGGGAATAGTGCCCCATCATTGGTGTCAGTGGGAGGAATAGTGCCCCATCATTGGTGTCAGTGGGAGGAATAGTGCCCCATCATTGGTGTCAATGGGAGGAATAGTGCCCTATCATTGGTGTCAATGGGAGGAATAGTGCCCTATCATTGGTATCAGTGTGGAAAATTGTGCCCCATCATTGGTATTATTGGGAGGAATAGTGCAGTGAATCTGCAGCAGGAATAGTGTCCCAAGGGCCGCATCTGCCCTGTGAGCCAAAGCTTGGAGATCACTGGTCCTACTCAATGATTCCAAGGCATGCATCCCACCTCAAGAGAAGAACTCTCATCTCCAACTCCAACCTAAGATTGTGTAGTGGTTAGTGAGAATTGATGAAGTAATGACCATGGAGGATCTTACGACTTCCCTTAAGGCCTGGAATGAAGAATTCAGATGTACATGGTTCTCCTGGATCGAATACAAAACCTCTCCTGAATATGGACTCCATTTGTCCTCTTCCACACCTTCCACAATTCACCCACATAGCTAGATCCCCAACTGGATCCTTCCACCACAGATCAGGACTTCTCTTTTCTATGTCTTCCTTCCTCTCTCTGCTTCCTCGGTATTCCTCTCCCCCATTCTTACATCCCCTTCCCCTCTCCTCATTCCCCATTCCTGTTCCATGCTCTTCACATGTTCCTCTGAACCCTCTGTGTTCTAGGACCTTTTCCCACTTCCCTCTTTTCTTTCCCCTCCCTTCAACCCCCCCTCCCCCTTCCCAACCCATTCCTTATATTTAGAAACATGAACATTTTGGACCACACACCATATGTTTTTACTCCCTGTTTTCTGGAATGCTTATAATGCTGTGATTGATGCCTACTGCCTTCAGCGGTCAAATGCTGAGCACCTGACCGTCTGTTTTATGTCCAAATGTGTTTACAATCCTATAAATGAATTTTTCTTTTAAATGAGGACCCACAATATAAATCAATATAAATTATAGAATTGTATCTAAACCAAAGCTTTTCTTTCCTTTTTTTTTTTTTTTTTTTTTTTGATAGAGCGGTGATAGATGAGAATCTGTCGGGTTCTTATTGCTTTCCGTGTTGCTACGGAGGGGAGACAATATTTCTATTTGTTTTATTATTATTATTATTATACAGGTTTACATATTGCCAACAATTTGCGCAGCACTTTACAACATGAGGGCAGACAGTACACTTACAATACAAAACAATACAGGAGGGATCAGGAGGCCCTGCTTGTTAGAGCTTACAATCTAGAAGAGTGGGTCAATTGGAACAAAAGGTAGTAACTGTGGGGGGTGAGCTGATGGAGAAAATGAAAAAACAGTTGTTAGGTGTTGGTAGGGTAGGCTTCTCTGAAGAGAAGGGTTTTCAGGGATCGTCCAAAAGCTATTAGAGTAGAAGATAAGCGGACAGATTGGGGTAAGGCATTCCATAGGATTGGAAAGGCTTTGGAAAAGTCCTGGAGGCGAGCATGGGAGGAGATGACGAGGGAGCTAGAGAGCAGGAGGTCCTGGGAGGAAGGAAGAGAACGAGTAGGTTGGTATTTAGAGACTAGGCTAGTGCTGTAGCTGGGGGCTAAATTGTGGGTGGCTTTATAAGTAGTTTGAATTTATTTGTTGGGTCAGTGGAAGCCAGTGGAGGGATTGGCAGAGAGGGGTAGCAGACACAGAGCGATTGGTAAGGTGTATAAGTCTGGCAGCAGCATTCATGATGGATTGAAGAGGTGATAGACTATGTAGAGGTAAGCCAATGAGAAGGGAATTGCAATAGTCGAGGCGAGAGATGACCAGCGAGTGAATTAAGAGCTTTGTTGTGTCATTGGATAGAAAGGGTTGTATTTTGGAGATGTTACGTAGGTTGAGGCGGCAAATTTGGACAGTGATTGGATGTGGGGCTTAAAGGAGAGTTCAGAGTCCAGGACTACACCTAGAACCTTGGCATGCGGGGATGGGTTTATAGTTGTACCATCGATTTTGACAGAGAGATCAGGGGAAGGGAAAAGGACATATGGGAGAGGAAAAATGATACATTCGGTTTTGGATAGATTGGGTTTCAGGAAGTGGTGTGACATCCAGACTGATATATCTGATAGTAAATTAGTGATACGTGAGGAGACCGAGGGGGTGAGCTGAGGGGTAGAGAAATAGATTTGGGTGTCGTCAGCGTAGAGGTGGTATTGGAAGCCATGGGAGGCTATCAGCTGACCCAGAGAGGAGGTGTAGATTGAAAATAGGAGAGGTCCAAGAACAGAACCTTGGGGAACCCCAACAGAGAAAGGAAGAGGAGAGGAGGAAGTAGAGTTGTAAGAAACGCTAAAGGTGCAGTTGGATAAGTAGGAAGAGAACCAGCGAAGAGTACGGTCACGGAGACCAAAGGCGTGGAGTTTTTTTAGGAGGAGGGGGTGGTCAACCGTATCAAAGGCAGCAGAGAGGTCCTGGAGTTAGGAGTACAGAATAGTGTTGATTGGTTTTGGCCATTAGTAGATCGTTTGTTAGTTTTAGGAGAGCCGTTTCTGTGGCGTGTTGAGGATGAAATCCAGACTGAAGGGGATCAAGAAGGCCATTATCAGTGAGGTGGACGCTCAGTTGGCTGTGGACCAGATCCTCAAGGAGTTTGGATAAGAAGGGGAGCAAGGAGATGGGGCATAGGTTGTTAAGATTGGATGGGTCCAGTGAGCGCTTTTTAAGTATGGATTTGACAAGTGTAAGTTTTAGAGAGTTGGGGAAGATGCCAGAAGAGAGGGAGAGATTGAAGATGTGGGTTAGAGAGTGTAACATAGAGCCAGAGGGTGAACGTAGCATTTGCGTGGGAACAGTTTAGCAACCTCGTCTATAGTGGTGGGGTTGAAAAAGAGAAGTAATGATTGTGCCTGTGAGCATGAAGTGTAAAGTTTGGAGGGTATCTGAACAGTAGAGATCTCCTCACAAATTGTATCAGTCTTCTGTTTGAAGTGATTGACGATCTCCTGGGCAGTGAATGAGTTGGCGGGTGGAGGCAGTGGAGGACGAAGCAGAATGTAGAAGGTAGAGAAGAGTTGACGGGGACGTGATGACAAGTTGCTAATGAGAGTGATAAAATAGGTCTGCTTGGCAGTGAGGAGGCTGGAATTGTATTTTTGGAGGGCAGATTTATATTGGTTGAAATCTTTCTGAGACTTAGTCTTACGCCACAGGTGCTCATGAGCACGACTATGTTTTTTTCTTCTAGTATCATCTGTTTGCCAAGGTTGAAGAGGTCGGGGCCTGATTTTTTGTCTAGTGAGGGGGGCCAGTGAGTCCAGTGAGGCTAGAAGTGAAGCGTTGTAGACAGAAGTGGCTAGATTGCTGCAGGATAGGAGTGAGATTTTGTCGTAGAGGTTGTCGGTAGCAGAGAAGGGTTGAGATGAGGTAGGTTTCTGCGGGTAACTTTGAGGCGGTTGGAGGGAGAGGAGGTGGAGTGAAACTAATAAGGTAGTGATCAGAGAGAGGAAATGGATAGCTGGAGAGGTTGAATGGAGTGCAAAGGTGAGAGAAAACGAGGTCAAGGGAATTGCCTTCAAAGTGTGTAGAAGCGTGTATCCACTGCTTCAGGTCAAAGGAGGAGGTTAGGCTGAGAAGTTTGGAAGTGGCAGGAGTGTTAGTATTAATAGGGATGTTGAAGTCACCCAGAATGATTGTGGGGAATTTCAGAAGAAAGAAAGTAGGGTAGCCAGGCAGAGAAGTCATCAAGAAAGGTTGATACTGGTCCAGGGGGTCTATAGATCACAGGTATCCTTAGAGAAATTGGAGTTTTATGGACCAATGTCACCAGGGCACAAAGAGAGGCCAACATTTTGGGTTGCCAGCAGAACAGAAATAGAAGGGAAATCTTTCAATAAGAAAGATCTACAGAGATCTACAAAATACATCTGTTAAATTCGTCAAATGCAATGTAACCTTGTAGCTGCAAGAAAAGATCTTTTACTGCCACATTTTACCTTTTTAGAGTTTTTTTTTTTTTTTTTTATGCCTCCTGTAGACATTGCTACAGCCTCTGAAAAACACACAAATGCAGGCTCTCTCAAAGTCAGTATTTGCATATCGCTTTTTCCAGTCAAGGCACCCTTTAAAATTCTGCACAATCTCAAGGTATCCCATTATAAAATGTAAAAAATGAAACTAATAGTTTTACATAATGCAGCAACATCTACACATGTAGGACACACCCAACATTAGAGATGATTTATTCTTCTAAAGCAGGGGTCTCCAAACTTTCGAAACAAAGGGCCAGTTTTCTGCCCTTCAAATATTAGGGGAAACTGTATCCAGCGGGAGTAGGAAATGCCCTGGCATTGGTGGGAGTAAAAAAAATTACATCATTGGTGCCAGTTGGAGGAATAGAGCCCCATCATGGGTATCAGTGGGGGTATAGTGCACCATCATTGGTGTTGGTTGGAGGAATAGTGCCCCATCAATGTTGTCAGTTTGTAGGAATAGTGCCCCATCATTGGTGTCAGTTGGAGGAATAGTGCCCCATCATTGGTGTCAGTGGGAGGAATAGTGCCCCATCGTTGGCGGCAGTGCGGGGAATAATGCCCCATTATTGGCGTCAGTGGGGGGAAAAGTGCCTCATTATTTGTGTCAGTGGGAGGAATAGTGCCTCATTATTGGTATCAGTGGGAGGAACAGTGCCCCATCATTGGTATCAGTGTGGAAATAGTGCCCCATTATTGGGAGGAATAGTGCAGTGAATCAGCAGAAGATATAGTGTCCCAGGGGCCGCATCTGCCCCGTGAGCCAAAGTTTGGAGATCACTGGTCCTACTCAATGATTCCAAGGCATGCATCCCACCTCAAGAGAAGAACTCTCATCTCTAACTCCAACCTAAGATTGTGGTAGTGGTTAGTGAGAATTGAGTAGTAATGACCATGGAGGATCTTACGACTTCCCTTAAGGCCTGGAATGAAGAATTCAGATGTATATGGTTCTCCTGGATCGAATACAAAACCTCTCCTGAATACGGACTCCATTTGTCCTCTTCCACACCTTCCACAATTCACCCACATAGCTAGATCCCCAACTGGATCTCTCCACCACAGATCAGGACTTCTCTTTTCTATGTCTTCCTCCCTCTCTCTGCTTCCTCAGTATTCCTCTCCCCCATTCTTACATCCCCTTCCCCTCTCCTCATTCCCCATTCCTGTTCCATGCGCTTCACATGTTCCTCTGAACCCTCTGTGTTCTAGGATCTTTTCCCACTTCACCCCTCTAACAACCCCCAACCCCCCCCCCCACATAGTAAGCTTGTCTCCCACCCCTTCAACCCATCCCTTCCCCAACCCATCCCTTACATTTAGAAACATGAACATTTTGGACCACACACCATATGTTTTTACTCCCTGTTTTCTGGAATGCTTATAATGCTGTGATTGATGCATACTGCCTTCAGCGGTCAAATGCTGAGCACCTGACCGTCTGTTTTATGTCCAAATGTGTTTACAATCCTATAAATGAAATTTTCTTTTAAATGAGGACCCACAATATAAATTTTAGAATTGTATCTAAACCAAAGCTTTTCTTTTCTTTTTAATTATTTTTGATAGAGCGGTGATAGATGAGAATCCATGTCGGTGTTCTTAATGCTTTCCGTGTTGCTACGGAGGAGAGACAATATTTCTATTTGTTTTATTGACCAATGTCACCAGGGCACAAAGTGTGAGAGAGGCCAACATTTTGGGTTGCCGGCAGAACAGAAATAGAAGGGAAATCTTTCAATACGTACACTTTTCTCATTTTTTTTAAATGTTTCTTCTCACTTCCTGTGGTGCCTATAAGGCAGGATGTTGAGGACCATTTCTGAAATGTGACATAAATGGCAAAGAAAATAAACTGCCAGGAGCTTAAATTATTACCTACACTATCCAAAATTTGGCTTTAGACATTTCTCAAAGTACATCTGTTAAATCCGTCAAATGCGATGTAACCTTGTAGCTGCAAGAAAAGATTTTTTTTTTTTTTTTTTTTAGAAGTTTTTTAAAAAATTTTTTTTATGCCTCTTGTAGGCATTGCTACAGCCTCTGAAAAACACACAAATGGAGGCTCTCTCAAACTCAGTATTTGCATATCACTAGACCAGTGTTTCTCAACCTTTTTCCAGTAAAGGCACCCTTTAAAATTCTGCACAATCTCAAGGTACCCCATTCTAAAATGTAAGAAAAACGAAACAAATAGTTTTACATAATGCAGCAACATCTACACATGTAGGACTCCCAACATTAGAGATGATTTATTCTTCTAAAGCAGGGGTCTCCAAACTTTCGATACAAAGGGCCAGTTTACTGCTCTTCAAATGTTAGGGGGGAACTGTATCCAGCGGGAGTAGGAAATGCCCTGGCATTGGTGGGAGTAAAAAAATGACATCAGGAATAGAGCCCCATCATTGGTATCAGTGGGGGTATAGTGCACCATCATTGGTGTTGGTTGGAGAAATAGTGCCCCATCATTGGTATCAGTGGGGGTATAGTGCACCATCATTGGTGTTGGTTGGAGAAATAGTGCACCATCATTGGTGTCAGTTGGAGGAATAGTGCCCCATCATTGGTGTCAGTTGGAGGAATAGTGCCCCATCATTGGTGTCAGTTGGAGGAATAGTGCCCCATCATTGGTGTCAGTTGGAGGAATAGTGCCCCATCATTGGTGTCAGTTGGCGGAATAGTGCCCCATCATTGGTGTTAGTTGGAGGAATAGAGCCCCATCTTTTGTATCAGTGGAAGGATTAGTGCCCCAAGGGCATAAAGGCAAGCAAAGGGCCACATCCGGCTCACGGGCCCCAGTTTGGAGACCCCTGTTCTAAAGCAAACACACCTTTGCACACTGGTACTGACTAGCATTTTAATGTTTCTTTTCTGTCAGTTTCTCTGCCTCACTTAGTTAATGTGACCCCAGTGCTGGCGGAGGAGCAGGGGAGGAACAAACAAGGATGCTGTGCAGGTGCCTGACGTCCTCCTTATCAACCGATGATGGCATTGGTTGTTCGGATGCTGGCGGCTTGAAGGTTGTAATGGTGCACAATAAAAACCTGTGGCTTTGTGTAACTAAAAGGCAGGCTTCATCCACCCGCTGGCTTGTATACTATTTTTGGGCAATTTTTAGGCATTTTGCCAAGGCACCCCAGGGTGTCTGGGCACCCTGGTTGAAAAAGGTTGGACTAAACACTCCCCACACCTTGGTAACACAGGGAACGGGATGCAAAGTTCTCCCCTGATTCGTGAAGTTCAGATACTGTAGGGGATACTGAGATGTGCAGGCAAATTAAAGGTTATGAAATGATCGTCAGCAACATACCCCGATATTTAGAGCTGAATGTGGCTGGAGTGTCAGAAAAAAACTCTAAAGGATTTTTACAAACACCGCTAGAGACTTGTGAACCGCCAGCACATAAAATGCGTGCTTACCAGAAGGCAAGCTTAATCATGCTTGCGGCTTTCAACCCAGCCAGGGCCTTTATCCAGGGGATGTAAAATGCCGACACACAATGGTTCCTTAGTATGTATTAGGCAGGACAGCCACCAATCAGGGCTAGGGCGACTCCGATAGCCAATTGCCATAGACAAGGCAGTTAAACCCAATAAAAGAAAATTCACCATAGTGTAATATGTAACACACAGGTTTATTTCAATTAAAATTGCACTTACATCAAGAGCGTGCAATAATAGCATAGTTTGTAAAAAGCCGGCCAACTAGCGATCACCCGTCCTCTCAGGACCTCAGCGCGATGACGTCAGCATCCCACTCCTCCCGATGCGCGTTTTGTCACAAGCTGACGTCCTCCTGGGGCACTCCACACCACCAAAAGAAAGCTTTATTTGTGGTACAGTGTCGCACTACCGCACAATTCGTATTGCAATTGCGTATCACAAAAAATGGCCTGGTCAGTAAGGGGGTAAAGCCTTCCGGAGCTGAAGTGATTAATGCTCTTGTTGCTCGGCCTGTCAGTTTAGGTGGACGGCCATGTCTTGGTAGGTTTGCAGTTGTGCCATACTCTTTCCATTTTCGGATGATGGATTGAACAGAGCTCCGTGAGATGTTTAAAGATTTGGATATTTTTTTATAACCTAACCTTGCTTTATAATTTATAATTCTCCACAACTTTATCTCTGACCTGTCTGGTGTGTTCTTTGGCCTTCATAATGCTGTTTGTTCACTAAGGTTCTCTAACAAACCTGTGAGGGCTTCACAGAACAGCTGTATTTATACTGAGATTAAATTACACACAGATGGACTCTATTTACTAATTAGGTGACTTCTGAGGGCAATTGGTTCCACTAGATTTTAGTTAGGGGTATCAGAGTAAAGGGGGCCGAATACAAATGCATGCCACACTTTTCACATACTTGTTTGTAAAACATTTTGAAAACCATTTATCATTTTCCTTCCACTTCACAATTATGTGCCACTTTGTGTTGGTCTATCACATAAAATCCCAATAAAATACATTTATGTTTTTGGTTGTAACATGACAAAATGTGGGAGATTTCAAGGGGTATGAATACTTTTTCAAGGCACTGTAAATGCTGGGGTATGTACTTGACACACATTAGAAATGCACAAGTTACCTGGATGAGTGGTGAAATGTCTTCCAACATTACACATTAAGTCTAGTTAAACGTGACTAAATGCTTCTGCATCTTGTTCTGTTTCTTTCATAGACCGGATCGTAGACGACGTGATGTTTTCGGTGCTGCAAATGCAACGCTCTCCGGCGACAGCAAGAACAGCACCACGATAGACTTCTCTAACGTGTCCGACTCTGAGCCGAAGGAGAAAGAGTATCCGTTCTATGAAACAAAAGTGGACTACAAACATGAGAGGACAGTTATCTCGAACCTGCTGCCATTCACTCTCTACCGCATTGATATCCATAGCTGCAACCATGCAGCAGAAACACTTGGCTGCAGCGCTTCCAACTTTGTCTTTGCCAGAACCATGCCTGCAGGTGCGTACTTCAGCGTTTTTGATCTCCGCCATTGTGCACTACTGCTCAGTGGTCAGAACTCAAGGGATTCGTTTTTATTTTTCAGCATGGATCCTGACTTAGATGTTTGTACCCATGTTTGCTAGGAGCCAACCGTTATGGTTGTGGTGGCCTAATACCAAATGTGAAATTCATTATTTTAGGAGAATCTTTTGTTAATGAGCATTGCTAAAAGGAACTTCCTCCATAATTGAACAGACTTCAGAATGGAGGCCTCCTAGGAACTTGTATCTTCAAAATGTCTCTATATCTGTGATCTCCAGACTGCGGCCCGGGGGCAGGACCTGGCCCTTTACTTGCATTTATCTGACCCTTTTAGGCACTATTTCACTAACTGACGTCAATAATGGGACACCATTCCTCCCACTGACACCATTAATTACACTATTTTTTCCACTGATACCAACAGTGGGGGCTTCTTCTTCCCATTAAGATGAACGATGGGGCCTTGTTTATGCCCACTGATGCCAGGGCATTTTCTGCTCCCACTGGCCACTACCCCGAGAAGGGCAGTAAACTGGACCTTTGCTTAGAAAGTTTGGAGACCCCTGTTCTATATGACAGGCCATGTTTGCCAGTTATTGACCTGTACGGTGTATGTCAAGCCAAAAATGTTTTTGTTTCATGGTGGATAGCACTGGAATGGAATAAAACCCAGGTCTTGTTTTCGCTTCCATCCAGGGCTCCGTAAGGAGCTATTGGAGTTCTCCTCACTACTTTTCTAATGAAGACCCAGGTAGCCGTAAAACCTGATAGGGTTTTCAACCCTTCTCCACCCCAAAAGTAAGAGAAAAAGTTTTGGCTTGACCTACACCTAAGTGGTGACCTCCACATGTTCTCTCAGTCCTATAATCCAAAGTTTTTTCAAAAAGTCAATGTGGAAGAGAAGACATGGTGAGCATAGTCAGGATGCACTGAATTAAAAGCAAGCCGCCCTTCTAATTGTTACTAACTGGACAAACTGCAAACAGGCTGCACAACAGTGTTTCTCAATTTATTTAATTTTTTTTTAAACATTTAGGAACCCTTTAACTTTTTAGTCTCCGGGAGCCCTTGCTGATAATTACTGTATCTGCAGCTCACTGTACATTAGGGTGATGGTCAGTGGAGAAAGCCTTTTACAATTTTGGTCAGTATGAAGAATTACCCCCTTGCAGATGGGTAAAGAGATCAATGGTGTCATTGGGAACTTGGCTAAGAGGCAGTCATTGCTCATTGTTCAAGAAAACCCCTTGCAATCTTTTCAACACAGAGGAACCCTTGAAATAACCTTCTAGTCTTAAGGAACCTCTGCTGAAAAATTACTATACTTGCATCTCATGATACATTAGGATGATGGGAAGAATGTTCCTTACACTTGTGGTCATTGGGAAGATTTACCCCCTTACAGATAGCTACAAAGATCAACAGTGTCAGTGAAAGCAGAAATTTGCTCAAGGACCCCCTAGCAACCTCTGGAGCATCCTTAGGGTTCCAAAAAAACCCTGGTTGGGAGAGGCTGCTGTACACAGTATCTGTGAGTGTAAACCCCTTTTATGATGCAAAGCTTTGACACACATTACAATATTGTACTTTTCAGCTGGTGCCGATAATATACCTGGAGCGGTCCTCACTGAAGAAGCAGAAGAAAATGCAGTCATCTTAAAGTGGTCAGAGCCACCTAATCCTAATGGACTTACTCTGATGTATGAAATTGAATTCAAGCAGGGGGAGGTAAGTGTGTGTATGTATATATGATGGCAACCCCAACATAGTGTTTTCAGGATGAACCTAGACCATGCCATGAGATGGAGGGGGCGGGGCCAAGCCACGGCTCTGTGTGTGAATGGACACACACAGCAGTGGCTCGGCTTGGGTGCCCCCATAGCAAAGTGCTTACTGTGGGGGCACCTGACAGGAGGGTGGAGCCAGGAGCGCCGACGTGAGACCCGAGAAGAGGAGGATCGGGGCTGCTCAGTGCCAAACCACTGCACAGAGCAGGTAAGTATAACATGTTTGTTGTTTTAGAGAAAAAAAATTAAAGCTTTACAATCACTTTAAGTATATATTTTGTAGAGTACATAGTCCTTCATTGTAAATTTGTGCATTTCTGTCCATTATAGAGTTGTGTCTTCAGCTCACTTTTTGTATTCTCTTCTTTTCTTATGTACTGCTGATTGTTTTCTGTGATTTTTTTTTTTTTATTTATTTTTTTTAACCTATATGTAGTCTCTCTTTTCTTTTCTTTCTTTTCTTTCTTTTCTTTCTTTCTTTTCTTTCTTTCTTTCTTTCTTTCTTTCTTTCTTTCTTTCTTTCATTCTTTCTTTCTTTCTTTCTTTCTTTCTTTCTTTCTTTCTTTCTTTCTTTCTTTCTTTCTTTCTTTCTTTCTTTCTTTCTTAATTTTATTTTTTTATGCTGTTTCCTCAGCAACGCCATAAAGAATGTGTTTCCAGACAAGACTATGGTAACTTGGGAGGTACCAAACTCACGCGGCTTAACCCAGGCAACTACACCGCGCAGGTGCGCGCCATTTCGCTCTCTGGAAATGGTTCGTGGACGGATATGGTGTCATTCTTTGTAAAGGAGAGAAGTGAGTGTCCTTTTTAGCAATGAGCTGCTGTTATAATATGTATGTTAGTTTATGCATAATGACTAAAATCAAGGATTTACTATTTTTCATGACATACTAGAGCTGCACGATTATTGGTTAAAAAATTGCGATCTCGATTCAACACACACCCGCCCCCCTCCCCCCCTCACGATCTTCATCCGGCATTTCGTTTGCAATTTTTTTTATTCAGGTTTTTAAAGTATACAACGTCAACAATAGCCGTTACGACCGTTAGTCAGTCGTTGGCTATAAACCAGGATAATAATCTTTGTAACAATTAAAGGGGTTTAAACAGTCATGGTTTTTCACCTTAATGCATTCTATGCATTAAGGTGAAAAACCTCCTGTGGTGCTGCAGCCCCCCTGAGCCCCCCTTTTACTTACCTTACCCCGATCCTTCGCTGACCGGGAACGAGCAGACCAACTCTAGCTCTGGGATAGATTGATAGCAACGCAGCTATTGGCTCCCGCTGCTGTCAATCAAATCCAATGATGGGGGCGGGGCCGAGTCCTACATTCTGTGAATGGACACCGATGCAGGACTCGGGAGCGCGCTCGCACGGGTGTCCACCGTAGAAGAGAGCTTCTCCAACGTGGACACTCGATGGAACATTGTGCCATTCATACCACACCCTGTGAAACACTGCGCGGACGCACCAGGGACGAAGGTCGCCACTCTTGCTGGAACCTTATACCACCGCAGAAGGACCTTCTAGTTCGCTTCAATCAGCGATGTCTTGATATATGACTTACATGCACTTTGTGCTATCTTACTCCAATCCTCCACAACCAGAGTCTCCTCCAGATCCTGCTCCCATTTGTGCATATAAAATAGCTTTTCAGATGTGGGGGGTCAATATGGAATATGTTTTGGATATGTGACCAGTGTGTTTGTCGAAACTCCTGCATAGTAATTCCATTGGTGTCGACGAGGTTAAATCTGAGGTGCAATTTAGTGTCGCTAAAAAGTGCGCTATGTGAGTATATCGGTACAATTCCGAATTGGGGAGCTGGTGTAATTCCTGAAGGGATTGTTTCCACAGAACACCTCTTAATCCGAAATCTCCATGATTCATTCGTGTAACAAGTGCAGAGCCGTTCTCTGCTCACTCACAACTGTCAAAAAATATATTTTTTAAATCTGGCAAATGTTTATTAAAGCTTCATGACCTTCAGTCATTTTTTTCAACTTTCCATCTATTAAATCTTCTGCTCTTGTTGTTTTAACTTTGGATAGTAAAACATTTTTTTTCTGCCAGTAAATACCTTATACAGCCCACTTCCTTGTTTCTTGTCTGGTCATTGGCCTAGGCTTATTTCATGAACCTCTCTCTCTCTCTCTCTCTCTCTCTCTCTCTCTCTCTCTCTCTCTCTCTCTCTCTCTCTCTCTCTCTCTCTCTCTCTCTCTCTCTCTCTCGAGTTTGCCTGGAAGGGAGGGGGGGGGGGGTGAGTCAAAAGAGGGCCAACGAGAGCTGGGGGTGTGCCTCTGTGTGTCTGTGTAAATCCAGGAAGTGAACAGGCAGCAGCTTCAGCTGCCCACAGTTAAAATGGCTGCAGCCAGACTCAGCGGAGGGAGATTTTTGCAGCATATTTGGCAAGTACGGAATCGCAGTATATATAAAATAATATGCAAAGTGGTTGGAGGGAAGCTTCAGAATGGCAAAGATGTTTTTATTACAAATTACGTGAGCAGACTGCAGTTTCTCTTTAACATTGCTCAGATGAACTTTGGTCTGCAAATGAGATCAGTTGCTTACAATTTTAAATCAGAATTTTCTGCTAGAAAATTACTTAGGACCCCCAAACATTATATATATTTTTTGTTAGAGACCCTAGAGAATAAAATGGCGGTCGATGCAATATTTTATGTCGCACTGTATTTGCACAGCAGTCTTTCGAGCGTTTTTTTTTTTTTTTTGGGGAAAAAAATTCAATGAATTTAAAAAAAAAAAAACTAAACCGTAAAGTTAGAACAATTTTTTTTTTTGTATAATGTGAAAGGTGATGTTATGCCAAGAATCGTGATCTTTATTCAAATCGATCTTTAGTAAACGCTCTTGAACGCAAACGAGGCTTGTAAGCGCTGCTTAAAGAGGAGTTCCACCCGAGGTCCATTAAAAAAAAAAAAAAAAATTAAAAGTCAGCAGCTACAAATACTGCAGCTGCTGACTTTTAATTGGACACTTGCCTGTCCCTGGGTCCAGCGATGCGGGGGATTGAAGCCCCGCTCGTCTCCCCCTCCGTTCAGCGGCGCCGGCATTGCAACTGTGGGCGCCGGGCTGTGGCTTCACAGCCTGGCACCCACTGCGCATGCGCGAGCGGCGCCGCGCGCCGTGATTGGCCGCTCAGTCACCTGGGACCTGTAATGGGTCCCAGATGATTGGCAGGAGGGAGGGAGCAGAGCTGAGCCCTTCCTGTGCCGAGGGGGAAGTGATGTCACCAGCCCAGGCACTGGAAGAGGCAGACTACAAGGGACCCCCTAGCAACAGGCATTTAGAGGTAAGTAAAAAAAAAAAAAAATATCCAAATTTTTTTTGTATTTTTTTTTTTTTTTAGGATTTTTTATGTATTTTTTTTTTTTTTTTTTTGGGTGGAACCCCACTTTAATACATGTTTTTAAGCGTGGATTACTAGCTGCGATGTTCCAGCATCCAGGAGGGGTTGAGAAACGCCCCGTGTACATGAAGCCTTACCTGGCGGTTCCTCTATGATTATATCAGCCATGGATCTGTATGCAACTGTGACTTGTCATAACTGGTATAACTTTCACCAAAGGTCCTGAGCGCTGTTTATCTCTGGCCTTTCGTTTGACCACTGATCCAAGTGATTTTACATGAATAGAATAATATTGACTTAGCGCTTGGT
The DNA here is from genome assembly GCA_037953035.1 of Aquarana catesbeiana. Taxonomy (NCBI): domain Eukaryota; kingdom Metazoa; phylum Chordata; class Amphibia; order Anura; family Ranidae; genus Aquarana; species Aquarana catesbeiana. The sequence continues at coordinate 213,113 of JBBHAA010002445.1, forward strand.
ATTTAAGTTTTTAAAGGGATAAAAGCCATCCTAGATGGAGGAAGAAAAATGCTGACTATGACCCTAATGCCGCGTACACACGAGCGGACTTCTCGTCGGACTATGCTCCGAAGGACTTTTCAACAGAGTTCCGACCGAGTTCCAACGAAACGGACTTGCCTACGGACGTTCACACCAAAGTCCGATCGTTTCGAACGTGATGACGTACAACCGGACTAGAATAAGGAAATTCATAGCCAGTAGCAATAGCTGCCCTTGCGTCGTTTTTGGTCCGTCGGACTAGCATATAGACTAACTGTTTTTTCAGTAGGAATCGAGTCCGTCTGAAAGATTTGAAACATGTTCTATTTCTAAGATCCGTCAGATTTTTAGACAGAAAAGGTCCGATGAAGCCCACACACGATCGAATTGTCCGATGGATTCGTTCCGTCGGACCTTTGATGTCAAAGTCCGGTCGTGTGTACGCGGCATTAGAACACCATTCCTTCAGTCAAGCACAGAGGTGGAAACATGATGCTTTGGGGCTGTTTCTCTGCTAAAGGCACAAGGCCGACTTTGCCGCATTGAGGGGCCAATGGATGGGGCCATTTAAAATACACCTATGATAAAAATTATAGACCCTTCATTTTCTTTGTAAGTGGGCAAACTTACAAAATCTGCAGGGGATCAAATAATTATTTTCTCCACCGTATGCCCCCTGTTGCTGTAGGTGGGAGCTACCGCCTGCCGATCGCGATCCATTCAAGTGAATGGTTGCCCGCTTTGCAAATGCACCGCAAGCGCAAGCATTATTGTCCTGCTAGTGCGGGATTCAAGGGGTTAAAGCAGGCAGTCAGGAGGTGGCACTTCCTCACTGTCTGTCAAATGCTCTCTGAAAAGTTATTTGATCGTACTTCAGACAACACTAGTGTGAATGGGCCCTACATCTCTTCCATCACATGCTGCCAATGAGAAATATCGGTTATAGTGCCCGTAACTGAATGGAAGATAATTGTCATCTTTGTAACATTGCTGTACGGTGTGTTTCCATGTCCTCCATCTAAGCTTATTAAGACTTGTGGTTGGACCCGCCAAAAGATAAAAGATGCAGTCATTATATTAATCACCTCTGTTAAGTTTGTCTTACCAAGAAAATTGATTATGATTGTAGACCGGCTCTTGTCTTGTTGCTGACTCTTTGTGTTTTTTGTGCAGCTTCTGAGACTCCTGAAAGCCTCGTGCACCTGGCCGTGGTCCTACCAGTCACTACAGTTTTATTACTTGTGTCCATCTTTATCATTGCCTGCTATGTCACCAAGAAGAGGTAAGTCCTGCTGTGTTCTAATAAGTAATATAAAAACCTCCTGTATAAGGACACCCAAACGGATCGTAAAAATAAAGATCCACTGAAGAAAACCAATTCCATTAAACTTGCAGTGTAAAGTTGTACCTACAGGTAAATGCATAATAAGGCTTTATCTGTAGGTACAGTGACTATCTCTTAAACTTGAGCTGCTTAGGAGATGTTCACATTGGCTGCAGCTGATGACGTCACACTGGGTGTGCCCTGAATGCGGAGAGCCGTGCTGCGATTGAGACTTCCATGCGTAGGAGTGACATCATCGCAAACCTGCCATTCGAAAAGCTGGAGAGCGCAAACCCAGTAGGAATGCCGAGTGAATGTGGAAATCCCGGGAGAGTGGTGCATATATGGAAGGAGCGCGAGACCAAACGATAAGAGTTCAATTTAATTTATTGGTATTGTGCTAAAAGACATCCAACGCATTTTGGGGGTCAAAGGGCGTCTGCCCCCTTCATCAGTAGCCCTGATCAAGGGGTAAATGCGTTGGTTATCGTTTAGCAAAATACCATTTAATGAAATAGGACTCTTCTGTCTTGATCTGGTGCTCCTTCCAGATATGCACTTTTTTTTTTTTTTTTTCTGGTAACCTTCTGGGGTACCCACTGGAGCATAGCCTGGGCTGTCATGAGCAGCCTAACCTGAGTCTGTAAGCTCTTCAAACCTTTTTGCCCTCTCACTACTTCATATAAACTTTCATATATACAGTTGTGCTCATAAGTTTACATACCCTGGCAGAATTTTTGATTTCTTGGCCATTTTTCAGAGAATATGAATGATAACACAAAAACTTTTCTTTCACTCGTGGTTAGTGTTTGGCTGAAGCCATTTATTATCAATCAACTGTGTTTACTCTTTTTAAATCATAATGACAACAGGAACTACTCAAATGACCCTGATCAAAAGTTCACATACCCCAGTTCTTAATACCGTGTATTGCCCCCTTTAACCACTTCCCGCCCAGTCAATAGCATATTGACGTCCGGGGAAGTGGTTCTGTTATCCTGACTGGGCGTCATATAATGTCCAGCAGGATAACATGCCGGCGCGCGCCCGTAGGGGCGCAGCGATCGTGGCATGTCAGTGTGAAATGCCGCATCTCCGATCGTGATAAGAAGTCTCTAACAGAGGCTTCTTACCACGTGATCAGCTGTGACCAATCACAGCTGATCATCGTGTGAACCAGGAAGTGCCGGTAAACGTGAAATAAGACATGAAATTTTCACCACATGTCGGTAACAACCCTTGCAATCCATATATACAAATACACCAAAATGAAGCTCAGAAATTAAGTTATGTATAATAAAATGGAATGACACAGGGAAAAGTATTGAACACGCTAACTGAATTGTATTAATTGGTACAAAATCCTTTGTTGGTAATGACAGCTTCAAGACGCCTCCTGTATGGAGAAACTAGTCGCATGCGTTGCTCACGTGTGATTTTGGCCCATTCTTCCACACAGCCTTCAAATCTTGAAAGTTCCATGGGCCTCTTCTATGAACTCTGATCTTTAGTCCTTTCCATAGATTTTCTATTGGATTCAAGTCAGGTGATTGGCTGGGCTATTCCAGCAGCTTTATTTTCTTTCTTTGAAACCAATTGAGAGTTTCCTTGGCTTTGTGTTTGGGATCATCGTCTTGCTGAAATGTCCTCCCTCGTTTCATCTTCATCATCCTGGTAGATGGCAGCAGATTTTTATCAAGAATGTCTTGGTACATTTTTTCACTCATCCTTCCTTCAATGATATTAAGTTTGCCAGTACCGTATGCTGAAAATCAGCCCCATCCACACCATGATGTTCCCTCCTCCAAACTTCACTGTAGGTATGGGGGTGTTTTGGGGGTGATGTGCAATGACATGTGACCTCCAAACAAGAGTTCAATTTTGGTCTCATCTGACCAGACTATATTCTCCCAGTAATTCTCAGGCTTGTCTAAATGTTCTGCAGCAAACTTTAAACGAGCTTCAACATGCTTTTTCTTCAGCAATGGACTCTTGTGTGGTGAGCGTGTATACAGGCCATTGCGGTTGAGTGCATTACTTATTGCTTTCTTTCAAACATTTGTACCTGCTAATTCCAAGTCTTTCTGAAGCTCTCCACAAATGGTCCTTGGCTCTTGGACAACGCGTCTGATAATTTTTTTCACTACTCTGTCAGAAATCTTGCAAGGAGTACCTGGTCGTGGCCGGTTTATGGTGAAATGATGTTCTTTCCACTTCTGAATTATGGCCCCAACAGTGCTCACCGGAACATTCAGAAGTTTAGAAATCCTGTAACCAATGCCTTCAGTATGTTTTGCAACAATAAGGTTGCAAAGGTCTTGAAAGAGCTCTTTGCTTTTACCGATCATGAGATGCTTCTTGTGTGACACCTTGGTAATGAGACACCTTTTTATAGGCCATCAGTTGAGACTGAATCAGCTGATATTAATTTGCCTTGGCAAGGGGCAGGATTGCTTTCTAATTACTGATAGATTTCAGCTGGTGTCTTAGCTTTCCATGTCTTTTTGCACCTCCCTTTCCTCATGTGTTCAATACTTTTTCACTGTCATTCATATTTTTTTTACACATAACTTCATTTCTGAACTTATTTGTTTTGGTTTCTTTTGTATGTATGGGTTGCCATGGGTTCTTACTGACATGTAGTGAAAATTTCATGTCAATAGCACCTTTAGAAATATATTTACCTAGAAAAATGGTGACCTGTTCAATACTTCTTTTACCTGCTGTATATTATGCCACTACCACGAACAGAGTATGTTGTTGCCGTTTTCTATGGCATATAGATGCAATTGGCGGTATCCCACTTTTTTTAAAGTTTATATGCAAACTAGAGAATCTACTATATTCAAATTATTTTTTTAATTTCGGTGATATCCTGTCCTGGCTGTGATGAATAAATGAATACATCACCTCCAAAAAATACAGTTTTTTTTCTATCTTTTATCCCTTCAACCCAAAATGAAGATATCTAGAAGGTTCAAAAGCAATATAACATAAAATAGGTTTTTAATTTTATAGGGTTCGATTCCACATTCAAAGATGCTTCAAAGTTTCGGCTGTTCATGGTTGATTTCATTTTAGTGGTGCAGGACTTGTCTGCGCTTGTATAATTATGTCAGACAGATGAATTAATTCTGCGTTTTTCCTTTATTTATATAAAGCAAACCAGTCTGCCATTCTAATTTTAGGGTTTTATGAATCTTGTTTTGGTTTTGTCTCCCATTTCTATTACCTTTTGACTGTGACCAGTGTGTAGAAAAGAGAGATTAGGTATAAAGAAAAGGTTATGTTTGTCTATGATTACTCCTTGGAGTTACCAGTATTTTTACAGGATTAAAATAGAAAGTAGTGGATGCGTTTGGGCGTGCATGTATATCATGTGAGACATGGCAATATTTTGTTTTGTTTTTTACTATTACATGTAGCACTACTCCTAACTTCAAAATAAAAGTTTAAATCTACGTTAATTTCCAGGCAGATTACTATGTGAATGATTTCTTTTCTAATCCTATATTAAGGGACAAAGGGTAAAGTCTTTGAGTACATTGGGTTATGCTGCTGCCTTAAGGAAATTAGACACTGGCAAACAAAGTTGTAAGGACAGCCCCTCCCCCTCCCAGCCTTCCTCAGTCTTTTGCTAGTGTCCTACGAGAAGTACTTGTACTTCAGGAGCACACACCTTGGTCGGTGCCTGGTACCAGGAAAGAACCTCCTTCGGCTACTTGGAAGAACCTCAAGCTAGCAAAAACATAGTACATATGCACGCAGGTCTTTGATTGTATTAAAAGCTCTTTCACTCTATTGCAAAAGCATGATGGTGCAAATTACTCCAGAGATAAAATGATAATCATGCCACTTTATAAAACTCTGGTTCGAACACATCTGAAGTCTTCCGTCCCGTTCTGGTCATTGGTCCTCGGCAAGAATGTTCTGGAACGGGAGAGAGTCCAGAGAAGGGCAACACAGCTAATAAAGGAACTGTAGGACCTCAATTATGAGAAATGATTACAAGCACTAAACTTCTCCCTGGAGAAGACGCTTGAGAGGACATATGATGGCGATCTACAAATGGCTCGATGGTGATTCCAGCGTAGGTAGGAAACAATTCAGTCTTAGGAAATGTAGACACAGGGCCATTCAATTAGATTGGAGGAGAAGCTGTTTAACCTTAAGCTGCGTAGGGGGTTTTCCACTGTCAGAGCGATAAGAATGTGGAACCTTCATCCACTATCGGTGGTGTCGGCTGGAAGTATTGATAGTTTTTAAACACTCTTGGACCTGCATTTTAGTGAACACAATATACAGGGATTTGGGAAATGATTATCGACATGAACACACATAAAACAAGCACACAGGTTGGTCTGGATGGACTAGTGTCTTTATTCAACCTTACCAACTATGAAATAGTCAAGCTCTCAACCATGTCTAGCTCTTCATCAAGCTAGGAGCAAACTGCACGCTAAAGCACAAGCACCAAACATTGTTTTATCCCTCCCACCAATCACAGCAAAGGAAGTATCTCCACTGACCAATGGCAAGACTTTAAATGAGGGTCCACCTGATGAAGATCTTCTAAATTTGTGTGTGGAAGGGAATAAAATTAATGGTAATGTCCTGGGGATAAAAAAACGAGTAATGTGGCCCTAAACACCTCATTATACATCCAATGGCTTCCCTGGGGGGGGGGGGGCAGAGGGGGCCCTGACACCCCCCCCCCCCCCAACATTATGCTGTGCCCCACTATGTGCGTGCAGATCCAACCCCCCCCCCCCCCCCCCCCCCCATTAAAAAAAAAATTTTTTTTTTACAAAAAAGTCTAAGAGGGAGAGCGTCCCCAGTCAGCTCCTGTGGGTGATTCCTCCCCCCTCCCTCTGCTCGCTGACACTGCATAATGTGAGCGCTCACACAGCCATGGCCGCCCGATCTGCTCCTTCCCCTTGCATCCTCATTGGCAGGGAGAAGAGTGAGTTGCAGGAAGGACTCCACCAGGACTCTCAGTTACTGAAAAAACAGACTGATTTCTCCCATCCTTAGGACAGGAGAACCAGCCTGTAAATTCCAAGAGATGCCAGACCAGCGCTGTCAATAGCAGGGGCAGGACAGCAAGAGGAGGCTGGGGAACCCCACAGTGGCAGAACACCAGGGCCTGGTGGCAAGACAACCTTTGCAACCCTGATAGTTCTCCCAATGCTTTGGACCCTTATATTTTCTTAGTATGCTGGTGACATACATCTCTTGTTTTCTGACACCCTGGCGTGGGGCCCCAATACAGTAGGAAGGGAGCTCACTGCAGAAAATGTGAAAGGGTCGTTGTGGGATCGTAGTAAAGGGGCCCCCAGGATATATATATAATTGCATTTTATAGTTGCCCCCCTACATTTGTCCCTGTCCCCCCATGTGTGCCCCCCCCTAAATATGAAAGCTGGTGACGCCACTGTATACATCATATTATTCCCTACAGGAACTTTCTATTCCATGGGATAATTATGTATCCTTTTGCCAGAGACAAAAAAAGGCTAAATCTTTATCTCCATCTACTCCTTGGACTAAGAGGAGTTCCTTTCGTTTCTCCCAGGCCTCCAGAGCAAATTCTGGAACCCAGTTCCGCTGTAGGTACTGGCCCCCTGAATCTTCAAAATCCACAAGCAAGTTCTCTTCACAATCAGGGTGTTCCCCCCACTTGTCAATATAGGCAGACATCTGCTGGCTATTGTGACTATCTAGAACCAGGACATTTTAGATGTTTGGGTCCAGAATGTTATATCCAGAGGCTTTAAACCAGACGTTTGGTCTCTGCCTCCCCCTTTTTCATATTGCCAAATTTTCCAGCATCCCCACAAGGATTGGCAAACCTCCATACTGCTTTGACTCCTCTCCTCCTGCAAGGGGTCATAGCCATTGTCCCGGAAAATGAAAGGTTCCAAACTTTCTATTCAAACCTGTTCACCATTACAAAAAAACCAAAGGGAGCACCCACTCCATACTGAATCTAAAGGTTCTCAATACTTTTCTCCAGGTACAAAAAAATTAAGTATGGAATCAGTTAGGTCTGTCATTGCTTCCTTCCATCTGGGAGACTTTCTGGCCTCTGTGGAAATCAAGGATGCCTTCTTGCATATCCACAACTTCCCAGCTTACAAGTGCTATCTGCATTTTGCTCTCTGTACGCAAGATTACAAATTTGTTGCGAATTCCTTTGGCCTGTCCACTGCACCTTGTGTCTTTGGCAAGGTGGTAGCCTTTGTTCTTGCTCTGCTATGCTCTCAGGGCATCCCCATAGTGGGATATCTTCTTTTGAGGAAACAGTCAGCACTGGCTCTATTAGTCAATGTCCAACGGAATGTCTGAATACTACAGGGATTCAGGTGAATCCTAAATCTCAAAAATACCTCTGAAGCCGTCTAATCGCTTATCTGGGCTTGATTTTTGATATGACCCTGTCCCCAAGTTTTCCTTCCCATGGAGAAATCCCAGGCTCCCTGCTTCCACATTCAGACTCTACAGCCCAGGAGCCAACCTACCAATGCACAATTGTGCTGTGTAATTGTTTATATATTTATATATATATATATATATATATATAATTTTTTTTTTTTTGTAGGTCCCAAAACAGTCCAGACCCGTTGAGGCATTGGCTCCACTGGACAGAGGCATCACACCTTTGCTGGCTTACCTTCTTCTCATAGTGCATCCTGATGTTACATCATGTGGATAGCGGGGTGTGGTACATGCACACACACCTGGCCATCCACATGATGTTAAAAACAAAAAAAAAAAAAAAAGGGTTTTATTAGACCAGGCCACCTTCTTCCATTGCTCCGTGGCCCGATTCTGATACTCGTGCAATTTTAGGCTGTGGACATGGGTCACCATGGGCACCCTGACCAGACTGTGACTGCACAGCTCCATACGCAATAAACTGCAAAGCTCTGCATGTTCAGACACCTTTCTATCAGAACCAGGATGAACATATTCAGCAATTTGAGCCACATTAGCCTTATAATGGACTACACGTTTGGCTGCCCATGACCCTGTTTTTTTTTCCTTGGACCACTTTTGGTCAGTCATGACCACTGCAGATCGGGAACATCCCACAAGAGCTGCAGTTTTGGAGTTGCTCTAACCCAGTCGCCTAGCCCAGGGGTCTTCAAACTTTTCAAACAAAGGGCCAGTTTACTGTCCTTTAGACTTTAGTGGGAGCCAGATTGTGGCAAAAGGGGGTAGAAAATGTCCCGGGCCCAACATCAGTGAGAATAAACATGGCCCCAGGGTTGGTGGTCAGTAGGAGGAGGAATATTACTACATCGCTAGTAAAAGTGGGAGGAATAGTACACCATTGTTGGTATCAGTGGGAGGCATAGTTCCCCATCATTAGTGTCAATGGCAGGAATTATGCCCCATGTTGGGGTCAGTGGTGCCTCATATCATTGGGAGGAATAGTGCCTCATATCATTGGGAGGAATATCATTGGGAGGAATAGTGCCTCATATCATTGGGAGGAATAGTGCCTCATATCATTGGGAGGAATAGTGCCTCTTGTCATTGGGAGGAATAGTTCCCCAAGGGCCAATCAAGGCTTGCAAAGGGCCACAGTTTGGAGACCACTGGTCTAGCCATTATAATTTGGCCAAAGTTGCTCAAAACCTTAGGCTTGCCCATTTTTTTTCTCATTTCAACACATCAACCTCAGAGACAACATGTTTACTTGCTGCCTAATTCATCCTACCCACTTTCAGGTGCCGTTGCCACGACATAATCAATGTTATTCACTTGATCTGTCAGTGGCCATAATGTTATGGTTGGTCAGTGTACGTTCCAAAGTATTCAAGAGTGTAGATGGCCAAATTACAGGCACAGCACTAGTTTATTGTTCATTGCTTTTAATAAGCTGACTCAGGCATCCTTTAACAGCCACGGCATTTCATTTACAGCCGAGAAAGGGGAGATTTTTAAAGTCAACACTTCTTGTGAAATATGTTGGTGACTGTAATTTCTCCTCCACTAGTATTAACGCAGAATTTTTAAGTTGTGCGTGATACATCTTCACCAGTGCAGTGATCAGTGATAAAGCACGACACAATTTCGTTTTTGTTCATACAGTAAAACCTTGGATTGTGAGCATAATTCGTTCCGGAAACATGCTTGTAATCCAAAGCACTTGTATATCAAAGCGAATTTCCCCATAAGAAATAATGGAAACTCAGTTGATTCGTTCCACAAACATTTATTCATAGGTCTTTCAGATTATAGTCCATATAAAAAGATTATAGCAATGTGATGGGTTGTGTAACCATAAAATGTCCGTCTGCAAATGGAAGCCTCCACAAGGGGATTAGAAGCAAAACCCAACAGGAGCTCCAGAGTATAAAAGAGAAGAGAGACGCCTCTAAGTGTAGCAATATGGTTACATTTAATGAAGGTACAACATTTAGCAACTTACATGGTTGATGATTAAAAGAGGCACATCTAAGTATGCAGGCATCCGGGGTAAATCTGTCCACATAGACCATCCTCCCCACCGCCGGCTCTCTCACCGCTGTCAGTCTGCAATCGTGACCGGGAAAACTACCCTGCAATAGAGTGATCTGAAAGTGAGGCTTGAAGCGCTCGTGGAGTGCAGTGTGGAAGGGATGACGTCGATGGCGGTACGGAGGACGGTCTATGTGGACATCTTTACCCTGGATTCCTGCATACTTAGATGTGCCTCTTTTAATCATCAACTTTGTGAGTTCCTAAATGTTGTGCCTTCATTAAATGTGACCATATTGCTACACTTGGAGGCGCCTCTCTTCTCTTTTATACTCGATTGTGACATGATGCTACTTGTATATGAAGGTATCGTTTGTATATAAAGTCAAAATTTATCAAAAAATGATGCTTGTCTTGCAAAACACGCTCAAACCAAGTTGCTCTCAAACCAAGGTTTTACTGTATATAGAATTTAGTGATATGTTTCTTTAATACACATCAGAATAATGTCACCTTTTTGCATCCCCACAGGAACAGTGATCGGCTAGGAAATGGAGTGCTGTACGCATCGGTGAATCCTGAGTACTTCAGCGCAGCAGAAAGTAAGTAGCTGCTGCCATCAGTTATGTAACTTGTGTTGTTCAGTGGCTGGCACTGCCTTTGTACCCAGAGATATAGAAGAAAGACAGCGGATCTCTGTAGCGTAGAGCAGTTTGGTGCCTGACGTCATTTGGCATTTCTAGACATAGGTTACTTTGGCTGGTTCGGTTTGTTGCCAGAGTGGAAATTCCAAAGCTTTGTTTTACTAGCTGAACAAGTTTTGGCACGACCCATCACATTCACATTGGTAATGAACCAGGGCAAAAAAATATTCAGCTTCCACCGAGACCGCAGTATGTTATAGTTCATAGCCTCATAACCTTGCATACCCCAGGGACTGTTAGCAGTCTAATACCACAGGTTGCTATACAAAAAACTCCCATTCATTCATGTTCTACATCAGGGGTCTCCAAACTTTCTAAACAAAGGGCAAGTTTACTGTCCTTCAGACTTAGTGATGGTAAAGTTTTGGGTTTTTTTTAGTTAAAGATAACAAACATGCTATACTTACCTGCTCACTGCAGTGGTTTTACACAGAGCAGTCCTGATCCTCCACTTTTCGGGTCCCTCTTGTGCGCTCCTGGCCCCTCCCTCCAGTTGAGTGCCCCCACAGCAAGCAGCTTGCTATGGGGGCACCCGAGCCAAGCTGCCGCTCCATGTGTCCATTCAGACATGGAGCCCCGGCCCCGCCCCCTTTCTCTCCTTATTGGCTGACTGACATTGACAGCAGCGGGAGCCAATGGCGCCGTGCTGCTGTCTCAGCCAATGAGGGGAGGTGAGTCCCAGGCAGCCGAGACACTCCTACAACATTGGTGGATAAAGATGGGGCTTAGGTAAGTATGAGGGGGGTTGCTGCCCTCAGAAGGCTTTTTATCTTTATGCATAGAATGCAAGATTAAGATAAAAAAAGCCTTCTGCACTTACAATCACTTTAAGGGGGGCTGGACTGTGGCCATTGGGAGTAGAAATGGTCTCGATGTCAGTGGGAATAAACCATGCTCCATCATTAGTGGGAGGAATTGTGCCCCATTGTTGGTTTCATTGGTGCGGGTTGTGCCCCGTCATTGGGAGGAGTTGTGCCCCGTCATTGGGAGGAGTTGTGCCCCGTCATTGGGAGGAGTTGTGCCCCGTCATTGGGAGGAGTTGTGCCCCGTCATTGGGAGGAGTTGTGCCCCATCTATGAAGTCATTGGGAGGAATTGTGCCCCATCTATGAACTCATTGGGAGGAATTGTGCCCCATCTATGAAGTCATTGGGAGGAATTGTGCCCCATCTTTGGAGTCATTGGGCGGAATTGCACCCCATCTTTGGAGTCATTGGGCGGAATTGCGCCCCATCTTTGGAGTCATTGGGCGGAATTGCGCCCCATCTTTGGAGTCATTGGGCGGAATTGCGCCCCATCTTTGGAGTCATTGGGCGGAATTGCGCCCCATCTTTGGAGTCATTGGGCGGAATTGCGCCCCATCTTTGGAGTCATTGGGCGGAATTGCGCCCCATCTTTGGAGTCATTGGGCGGAATTGCGCCCCATCTTTGGAGTCATTGGGCGGAATTGCGCCCCATCTTTGGAGTCATTGGGCGGAATTGCGCTCCATCTTTGGAGTCATTGGGCGGAATTGCGCCCCATCTTTGGAGTCATTGGGCGGAATTGCGCCCCATCTTTGGAGTCATTGGGCGGAATTGCGCTCCATCTTTGGAGTCATTGGGCGGAATTGCGCCCCATCTTTGGAGTCATTGGGCGGAATTGCGCCTCATCTTTGGAGTCATTGGGCGGAATTGTTCCCCATCTTTGGAGTCATTGGAAGGGATTGTTCCCCATCTTTGGTGTCATTGAGAGGAATAACAGTTTAGTTTGCGTACTTATACAGTCATCAAGTAAGACATAACCACCACACCACCAAATGTAGAGTGTATTTTTGATTGTGTTCCATGCGATCTGAATATGCATAGAATATAACTTTTAAGCACTAACTAGGTGCTATTTGTACTGTGTGGTAACTGTGCTCAAGATGGTAGATGTAGTAGTCGTATTGTTCTTGACATACAAATCCAGCCTCTCATGAAAGAATGGCATCTTCTAAACGCTAGGGAAAGCTATATTGGTTACCCTAGTAATCTTGGAGGATGATTCCAAAATGCTAACAACCTATGACCCTGCCAGATCCACAAATGTCTCGACCAACTTTTGTCAAACAAGCTGGACTGAAAATGGTCACCCGATTAGCACCAGCAACCAGCCAGTTTCAGGCACTGTTCAGGAATTCTGACAGCTGCTTTACCACTCCCCTTAAAATGGTTATAAACACTTACATATACTCAGTGAAGCGAGAAGGCCTCAGGTGATCCACAAAGATGAAACAAATTCTCCTACATAAGTCTTACCTGTTTATCTGCAGCCCTCTCTTCTCTACAGCTGTTCAAAGCACAGAATTTATAAAGCTTGTGTGAGCTGTCAGAAAAAGGGGGCATAGAGCTGAAATTACACACTGCAGATCTCTGTGAGGAGAGCTCTGAGAGCTGATTGGAGGGATAGGAACAGAGCTGAAGCTGTCAATCACAGGCTGTGTGCTGGAGCTCCTTCTCCTGCTACCTTTTTTTCTCTTGGTGTCAGGAAAACTTGTCATAAGTGATTTGTGTTGATAGCAGAGAAACAAAGCAGCACACAGAAATGATACTTGGCGGTCTGGATTGAGACAAGTACACAGTATAGAGAGATATGCTTTGTTCATATTTCATGCCTGAGGTTTACAACCACTTTAAGCTACAAGGCACACCGGGGGTTGTATACTCACTGCAATGCTTTGCTTTTTGGTGCGGCAAAAAAATGTACTAAAATGTACATGTTGCATTGGGCAACAGTACCACATGCTGAACACTTCTCCACCGCGGATCGCTCTTCAGAGGGCAACGAGCCCTTAGAAAGACCAGCAGATTGTAGCCTGTAGGAACAGACACCCGCTTCGTTTTACGCGCAAGCTTTATTGCAAAGAAATTACTACCAGGTAATGTTGTACATTTCGTTTCTGCAAATCAGATACTGAAATAAATCTGGAAGCTGACTACTCGTTTACGGGACATTATCTGCCATCATGTGCAGACCTTTCCGAGCGCATTCAGTTAAATTTTACAAATCTGTATTTAACTCATGTGCAGTCTCACCTAGAGGCATGTCGTTAAAATGCCATCCATATCCTTTTCCTGACAATTTATAATTTTGTCTCTATTCCGCTGGCATCTGTTTCATACAGTCTCTAGGCCGCTTTTTGTGCAGAATGACAATTTACATTCTTTTCTCCCAAAATGCTTACTCTGACACCTAGATAAGGTGTATTCATAATAATGGCAGATATGAGCTTTTTAAAATTCTTAAAGAATAATTTAGAGCTATCTATCTGGGAAGAGGGGAGCAGAAGGAACCATGGTACTTGGCAGTTGTAGAACATTGTTACATCCTCTGCTTCGAAGGTAGATTTACTTCCAAAGGTGCTTTATGTGAGCCTTTGCTATTGAATGTGCTTTTTTTAATTTGCAGGAAAGAAAACCTGGGGGGGGGAGCCTTGTAGCTTAAATGTATATAACAGTTTAAAGAGTCCTAATGTACAGTGAGAAGTGGCGAGTCGCTTTGAGCTGGGTATTTTTTTCCATATTGCAGGGGCCACATTGTGGGTTTAGAAACAATTGCAGGCCAAAAAGAAAATAATTTGTTTCATTATACAAGTCTCCCCTTACATCTAGCAGTGCCCAGCACAGTCCCTTCTTAGATCCAGAAGGACCACAGAGTTCCCCCTTGGATCCAGGAGGATCCCAGCAGACAGAGTTCCCCCTTGGATCCCAGCAGACAGAGTTCCCCCTTGGATCCCAGCAGACAGAGTTCCCCCTTGGATCCCAGCAGACAGAGTTCCCCCTTGGATCCCAGCAGACAGAGTTCCCCCTTGGATCCCAGCAGACAGAGTTCCCCCTTGGATCCCAGCAGACAGAGTTCCCCCTTGGATCCCAGCAGACAGAGTTCCCCCTTGGATCCCAGCAGACAGAGTTCCCCCTTGGATCCCAGCAGACAGAGTTCCCCCTTGGATCCCAGCAGACAGAGTTCCCCCTTGGATCCCAGCAGACAGAGTTCCCCCTTGGATCCCAGCAGACAGAGTTCCCCCTTGGATCCCAGCAGACAGAGTTCCCCCTTGGATCCCAGCAGACAGAGTTCCCCCTTGGATCCCAGCAGACAGAGTTCCCCCTTGGATCCCAGCAGACAGAGTTCCCCCTTGGATCCCAGCAGACAGAGTTCCCCCTTGGATCCCAGCAGACAGAGTTCCCCCTTGGATCCCAGCAGACAGAGTTCCCCCTTGGATCCCAGCAGACAGAGTTCCCCCTTGGATCCCAGCAGACAGAGTTCCCCCTTGGATCCCAGCAGACAGAGTTCCCCCTTGGATCCCAGCAGACAGAGTTCCCCCTTGGATCCCAGCAGACAGAGTTCCCCCTTGGATCCCAGCAGACAGAGTTCCCCCTTGGATCCCAGCAGACAGAGTTCCCCCTTGGATCCCAGCAGACAGAGTTCCCCCTTGGATCCCAGCAGACAGAGTTCCCCCTTGGATCCCAGCAGACAGAGTTCCCCCTTGGATCCCAGCAGACAGAGTTCCCCCTTGGATCCCAGCAGACAGAGTTCCCCCTTGGATCCCAGCAGACAGAGTTCCCCCTTGGATCCCAGCAGACAGAGTTCCCCCTTGGATCCCAGCAGACAGAGTTCCCCCTTGGATCCCAGCAGACAGAGTTCCCCCTTGGATCCCAGCAGACAGAGTTCCCCCTTGGATCCCAGCAGACAGAGTTCCCCCTTGGATCCCAGCAGACAGAGTTCCCCCTTGGATCCCAGCAGACAGAGTTCCCCCTTGGATCCCAGCAGACAGAGTTCCCCCTTGGATCCCAGCAGACAGAGTTCCCCCTTGGATCCCAGCAGACAGAGTTCCCCCTTGGATCCCAGCAGACAGAGTTCCCCCTTGGATCCCAGCAGACAGAGTTCCCCCTTGGATCCCAGCAGACAGAGTTCCCCCTTGGATCCCAGCAGACAGAGTTCCCCCTTGGATCCCAGCAGACAGAGTTCCCCCTTGGATCCCAGCAGACAGAGTTCCCCCTTGGATCCCAGCAGACAGAGTTCCCCCTTGGATCCCAGCAGACAGAGTTCCCCCTTGGATCCCAGCAGACAGAGTTCCCCCTTGGATCCCAGCAGACAGAGTTCCCCCTTGGATCCCAGCAGACAGAGTTCCCCCTTGGATCCCAGCAGACAGAGTTCCCCCTTGGATCCCAGCAGACAGAGTTCCCCCTTGGATCCCAGCAGACAGAGCTCCCCCTTGGATCCCAGCAGACAGAGCTCCCCCTTGGATCCCAGCAGACAGAGCTCCCCCTTGGATCCCAGCAGACAGAGCTCCCCCTTGGATCCCAGCAGACAGAGCTCCCCCTTGGATCCCAGCAGACAGAGCTCCCCCTTGG